>CM049570.1:39420109-39695109 GCA_027123335.1 Amphiprion clarkii | reverse complement strand
CCGCTGGTGGAGAGGAGGCAGTGCGGCAGCAGAGGCTGGCGAGGACGCAGGGGTCGCGGCGCCGCCTGCTGGCAGAGGTGTGTGCTACATACCAGGCGGGCGTGGGCCAGCAGCTGGTGTCCCAGCGGCAGGTGTCCCGGATCTACGTGGAGGACCGGTTGCGGCTGCTGTACTGCGAAGTGCCCAAAGCCGGCTGCTCCAACTGGAAGCGGATTCTGATGGTTCTGGGCGGCACCGCCTCCTCCACCCGGGACATTCCTCACGACGCGGCGCATTATGCCAACCACCTGCGGCGGCTGGAGAGCTACGACCGCAGCGGCATCGCCCGGCGGCTGCGCTCCTACACCAAGGTGCTGTTCGTCAGGGAGCCCTTCGAGCGGCTGGTGTCGGCGTTCCGGGACAAGTTCGAGAGTCCAAACTCGTACTATCACCCCGTGTTTGGGCGTCCCATCATCTCCAGGTACCGAGTCAATGCCACGCTCACGGCGATGCACACCGGCGCTGGCGTCACCTTCAGGGAGTTCATCCAGTACCTGCTGGACGTCCGAAGGCCGGTGGGGATGGACATCCACTGGCAGCCCGTCAGCCAGCTGTGCAACCCCTGTCTGCTGCACTACGACTTCATCGGCAAGTTCGAGGACCTGGAGGAGGAAGCTAACTTCCTGCTGCGCAGTGTCGGCGCTCCGGCTAACCTCACCTTCCCCGACTTCAAAGACCGGAACCCGCTGGCAGAAAGAACTTCCTCCAGAATCACCCAGAAGTACTTCTCCCAGCTGAACGCCACCGAGCGGCAGAGAGCCTTCGACTTCTACTACATGGACTACCTGATGTTCCACTACCCCAAACCCTTCCAGGACCTGCACTGACACCTGAGCACACCTGTTCTCAGGTGAATGATGATGATGATGATGGAGGTGGAGGAAGAGCAGCTGAATATGGTTGTTTTCGTTCTGCTTCCCAACATGGAACCTGATGGACTGGTGAAGGTTCATTAAGGAACCGTGCTGTAGTTCCTGGTTGTTCCAGCAGGTGGAGCCTCTTCCTGTTTAATCCTGTACACAGCAGAGGAGGTTAAAGCAGAGAGCATTGTGGGAGTTTAGCAGCAACAGACACCATGACAGAGACTAATGAGGAGGTTCATGACCTCCAACCAGAACTCAGACTGGAACCAACCTGAAAGCTGAACTCTGAGGAAGGAAACTGAGTCTAGTTCCAACGAATGACGTTCAGCTTCCAGTTTAAATCTGTTCTTTCAGGTTGAAGTTTGTGTCCCAGGTATTGAAGCAGCTCAGCTTTACGTTTTATCAGCTGTTCTCCTTCAGCAGGTTAAACTGAGAGATTCAGTTCTAAACTCTGTTCTATCTGCTCCGTCTTTAAAGCCTCAACATGCAAATAATTAAACCTGAAGACGTAGAAAAGCACCAGAAGAAAACTAAACATTTACCAGAACAACAGAGCAGCTGGAGAACAAACTGAACCAACTAGAAGATGAAAATCAACTCAAACTGAACCCCAGCAGCAGCTCTGCTCTCATTCTAACCCACTGGAGGTCCATTTAAGGTCCTGCAGCTCTGAGGAACCAGAACATCATGAAGAAGGAGAGAACTCAGAGATGTTTTCTGGCAGCAGGACTCAGAACGATGGAACAGAAGAAAAAACATTTATTTATGTTTAGGGCTGTCAAAATTAGCGCATTAATGCAGATTAATCCAGCACCATAATTAATCAGATTAAACATTTTAACGCAATTAATGCATCTGCAGCATAGAATGACTAAAAATCCCTGAAACGTCTCTGGCAACGCATTTCAGGTATTTTAAATGTGATGGGTCGCTTCTATTATCCCGGCGCAGCTTTTCCAGTGTTTATAGCATTAGTCAGGTCAGGAAACACACGGAACAATTAGGTACGAGTTCAGCCATCCCATGTGATGCTACTCAGCCAATGAAATGGCCTCTGCATCACAGCTGAGTTCAGAAAACAGGTGAGGGACAGACGAGAGGAGGACGGACAAAAAGATAAACTAGAAAAGCATTCATAGAGTGCAGTGCTCCTCCAAGACTGTTCATTCCTCAGTTTGTGTGTTCAGAAATCACGGCAACATAGAATCTGGAAATTTAATATAGATGGACCCACAAGCTAACTAAATTAGTACTAAATTACCCTGCGTGAGCACAGGCCTGTGTTGTGCATGCGTACGTTATGTACTACAGATACCGAATTGTGTGACCGAAATATGTAACGGAGTGAATTGTTGCAGGTGTTTCTGACCCGATTCTGCCACCGAACTGGTTGGACAGCCCCAGGTAGCGCTAGCCCGCTTAGCTTAGCACGGCTCGTTAATGGTAACAGCCAATATAAGTCCAGACAAACTTTGCAGGGGGAGAACGAGGCACTTCATTGACCCGGCAGCAACTGTCCACACTTACAGTTCATCCAGGGAACATTGGCTTCTCACTGGCCCTCTATGACTGGTTACATCTTCAAGGTGCATCTCACTACACCTCCACTTCCGCACTCCTGCAACACGCACACCGCTGCAGCACTCCTCCTCATGTCACCCTCTGAAGTGTCTGATGTGTTACTTATCATATGGAGTCTGGGATGTGTGGCTTATCACAATGGAATGTTCTCCTTTTAGAAGGTATCCTTATAAGGATTCCTATGTCCAAGATATTGATTGACATTGCTCTTAGGGGCCTCTGTGTTTAGGAGAAAGAGTGACGGGGCCCTATGTTTGCTATTTTGGTCTTTTAGCAGAAACCATTTGTTGTGACCTCATACTTGACCTTCTTGTCCAAAGCATATAAAATGACCACCAGCCCTTTGTTCGGGGGGAGATTCATATTGGCTAGGGAACCCTCCACAGGAAACCCTGGTGCCTATTCAGATGCTGTCTTATTCATGGAATAAATCGTATTATATTAAGCAACAGTGTCAACGGACGTTTTCTTCAACATCTGCAGTCTCAAGCAAGCATAAGTTATGGCAACTGGACTAACCTCGTGTGAGTCGAAAATGTTTCACCTCTCATCCAAGAGGCTTTTTCAGTTCTGAAAGCCCGGTGGGGAGTACCAGATATTTATCCACCAGGAGGGTGGTGGCAAAAACAAGTGGACAAAGACCCGAAACCAATAGACTCGTTAGGTGTTAATGTGAGTCGTTAGCCTTTGATGGGCGGTCGTTACCCCTCCCAGCCCTCTAGGAGGGTGGTTGGGGGTCACCTGACTGCAGGTGGGAAAGATGGCTGCACCTCCTTGGGAGGGCTCTAAGAACGGCGTTGTAAGTGGGAGACAAGTGGTGTCTGAGGCCCACTGTCTGGCGTTTCTAGATTGCGTGGTACGCATTGAAACCAATGGGGAACTCAACATTGGGGTCTACAGAAAACCCACTCACACAGACCAGTACCTCCTGTTTGATTCACACCACCCACTAGAACACAAGTTGGGAGTGATCCGTACCTTAAAGAGCACAGAACATCCCATCAGAAGCGGATGGAAAAAGAAGGGAACACAAAAATATTCACTCTGCTCTTCAAACTTGTGGCTATCCAAACTGGGCTTTTATCAAAACAGCAAAAAAGTGCAGGGAGGATAAGAAAGACGAGGACCACAAAAAGAGAAACAACATTGTCATCCCCTATGTGGCAGGAATTTCAGAGAAACTCAGGAGGATCTTTAACACCCACCAGATCCCAGTACACTTCAAGCCCAGCAACACTCTGAGGCAAAAGCTGGTCTATCCCAAGGACAAAATTCCAAGGGAGAAACAGAGCAATGTGGTGTACGCAGTGCAGTGCAATGAGGAATGCTCTGACCTGTACATTGGAGAGACTAAGCAGCCATTACACAAGCGCATGGCACAACACAGGAGGGCCACGACCACAGGCCAGGACTCAGCAGTCCACCTCCACCTCAAGGAGAAGGGGCACTCCTTTGATGACCAGAAGGTGCGCGTTCTAGCCAGAGAGGACAGATGGTTTGAGAGAGGGGTAAAAGAAGCCATTCATGTCAAACTAGAACGGCCATCTTTGAACAGAGGAGGGGGCCTCAGACACCACTTGTCTCCCACTTACAACGCCGTTCTTAGAGCCCTCCCAAGGAGGTGCAGCCATCTGTCCCACCTGCAGTCAGGTGACCCCCAACCACCCTCCGAGAGGGCTGGGAGGGGTAACGACCGCCCATCAAAGGCTAACGACTCACATTAACACCTAACGAGTCTATTGGTTTCGGGTCTTTGTCCACTTGTTTTTGCCACCACCCTCCTGGTGGATAAATATCTGGTACTCCCCACCAGGCTTTCAGAACTGAAGAAGCCTCTTGGATGAGAGGTGAAACGTTTTCGACTCACACGAGGTTAGTCCAGTTGCCATAACTTATGCTTGCTTCAGAATCACAATCAGAATCAGAATGAGTTTTATTGCCATTGTTCATGGGGTTCACAAACGAGGAATTTGACTCGGTGCAATGCTGCTACATTAAACATTTAACAAATAAGAGATAAAAATAAAGTAAATACTATAATAAAAGCTAACATCTAACATCAGGTGGTGGGAGCCACCACATAGTGCAAATATTGTAGTGTAGTGCAAAAAGTAGTGATAATAGGCACATGTGTGTGTGAGGTAGAGTCATCTAGTGTTCATCAGTCTGATGGCAGAGGGGAAGAAGCTGTTCATGTAGCGGGAGGTTCTGGTCCGGATGGACCTTAGTCTCCTGCCTGAGGGGAGGGGGGTGAACAGTCTGTGTCCAGGGTGAGAGGGGTCGGCAGTGATCCGACCTGCACGCCTCCGGGTCCTCGAGACGTACAGGTCCTGCATAGATGGAAGTCTGCAGCCGATCACCTTCTCAGCAGTGCGCACAATGCGCTGCAGTCTGAATCTGTCCCTGACGGTGGCTCCAGCGTACCACACAGTGATGGAGAAGGTGAGGATGGACTCAATGATGGCCGTGTAGAACTGCACCAACATCTTGGTGGGCAGCTTGAGTTTCCTCAGCTGCCGCAGGAAGAACATCCTCTGCTGGGCCTTCTTGAGGAGGGAACTGATGGTCAGCTCCCATTTGAGGTCCCGGGTGATGGTGATGCCCAGGAAGCGGAAGGAGTCCACGGTGGAGATGGGAGAGTCAATGAGGGCGAGGGGGGGTGGTGGGGCTGTGACTTTCCTGAAGTCCACGATCATCTCCACTGTCTTCTGGGCATTCAGGTCCAGGTTGTTGTGACTGCACCAGGACACCAGCCGGGCCACCTCCCTCCTGTAGAAGGACTCATCACCGTCTGAGATGAGCCCGATGAGGGTGGTGTCGTCTGCGAACTTCAGCAGCTTCACAGACTGGTGGCTGGAGGTGCAGCAGTTGGTGTACAGGAAGAAGAGCAGGGGGGAAAGTACAAAGCCCTGGGGGAAACCGATGCTGATGCTCACAGAGTCCGAGACAGTCTTCCCCAGCCGCACGTGCTGCCTACGGTCCGTCAGGAAGTCGATGATCCACCTGCAGAGGGAGTCGGGCACGTTGAGCTGGGACAGCTTGTCCTGGAGCAGAGCAGGGCTTGAGACTTATCATGACCTGGATGACTGAAAACATCCACAGATTTATTCAACATCTGCACATCATTGATGGCTAAGAGAAACTACGACACCTCACACACACACACACACAGACACACACACAGACACACACACACACACCGCAACCTGCCTAGGTTAAAGGCAGAGGTGACTGGTAACGAGTTACATTTACTCCATTACATTTACTTGAGTAACTTTTTGAAAAACATGTACTTCTGAGAGTAGTTTTACTCTGCCATACTTTTTACTTTTACTTGAATAGATCTGTGAAGAAGAAACGCTGCTCTCACTCCGTTACACTGGTCTACACTCGACTCGTTACTTCTTTGTTGACCATATTAGAGCTGCTTTATTTTGCCGGAGAGATGCCCCCAGTGGATCTACCACATGACTGTGTTTCACCAATCAGACGAAGCAACAACAATCACGTGACTCCGTGTCACCAGACATCGCCCTGCGGTCACATGACCTCCTACGAACTGTAGCGGCATAGCGGCACAAACTCTACACACGTAGCAGACAGGAAATGCAAAAAACGGGGGCATTTTCAAGAAGTTTGATCTTGCTTCGGAGTCCAACAACATTAGCATAGCATTAGCATGGATATTTCTTCGGCTTTTGTCTTCTGTTTACTAACATGGACGAAGTGAAGCGTGATGTCAGGCTGGTAGGTCCATGTGATACAGCAACCACCGAAATTTCAGATATTCGGGTCCAGCCCGAGTTGTATCGTTATTTTCGATCTACTGAGCCTGTGCCATTTGGAGGGAAGTGAAATACAGTAGATCCTTTCACTGGAAGTAGTTTGCACTGTTCAAGCATAAAAACGTTCCCTTACATCAGGTATTTGTTTCTAAAGCTTTATGTTGTGAAAAACAGAGATTTGAACATTTGTGTTACAGATTCACATTCAGAAAACTTTATTTGTCCCCGGGGGGCAATTAAAAAGGCACGTAGAGCAGGCAGTGCAACAATGACATAATAAGAAATAGGGATAAATATATATATATATATGTATACAAATCTAGAGTAAGTAATAAGAATAAAAAGAAATAAGACAAAAAAACGCAGCTTAGTAACATACTAGTGCAAATATGAATGAAAAGTAGGTGCAATATGGCAATGAGGTAGATACAGAATATGTCACGGTAGATATAAATTGCAGAATGGCAGAGTTCACAGTTCTTGTGCCTTAAATTGTCATTTTGTAAAGATGTTATTTATTTTTGCTTTTTTAAATTTTATTTGGAACTATCGTAATTTGCACATTATTTTACATTTTTGTCTGTCTGATCATCATTTCTAAAAATTAAATTGGACATTACAATCAAACAGTTACTCAGTACTTAGTCTTTTCACCAAATACTTTTTTACTCTTACTTGAGGAATTTTTTGGATGACTACGTTTTACTTCGACTTGAGTGATATTATTTTGAAGTAACGTTACTCTTACTTGAGTACAATTTTTAGATACTCTACCCACCTCAGATTAAAGGAGAGCAGGCTTGGCCTACAACACAGGTAACTGACGCAGCGTTCACTTGTCATGGTTATGGTGACGCCATGCCAGCCGCTATATCTCACAATGGAAAATCCTTAACAAATCTGTGGATTCAGACTATAAGCCGCATCACTGACCAAATCTAATGAGGTGGTCCTTGTGTCATTTCTGACCTTCCCTGAAAATTTCATCCAAGTCCGTTAGTCTGCTTTAGAGTAATGTTGCAGACGGACAGACAGATTCAAAGACAAACCTACGCCGATCGTCACAGAACTCCTCCGTTCCTTGGCGGAGTAATAAACAAATCGACACTTAGAGGAAAGTCGTCCTGCACATGTTGACTATGTTTGGATCAACATCCAGCTGTAAGCCAGCTTCTCAACTTTGAATATAATCCAAACTAAATCTGGTTCCAGATTCACCAATGAGCTCCAGATGTGTTTAGAATGACCCTGATACCCTTCAGACCAGATTCAGATACTGGCAGCTCAGTTCTCCCCTTAAGCTGCAGGAATATAAGGGCAGTGATAGAAGACAGGAAAACATGTAAAAGTGTTCAACTGTTTGAATGTTTTCAGATTTAGGTTTTGTTAAAGATGTATAAAAGTTGGTTCAGGTTGTTCAGTCATTATTTTTCACCTTATTTTCAGATGTACAGTTAAATCAAAAGTTATTTATTAATAAATGTTGTCAAAATGTTTTTGAACTGCACTGAATTTGTTTGATTTGATGGTCAGTCATTAGACTCTAATAAAACTACCAGGTTACATCAACATATTTCACACTAATTCAAGTTAGACATTCAGATGTTCTGGACCTTTGCTTTAATACATTTTCTCTGACTGAACCTCTTTGATTTATACTTGAATACCCCTGAGCTAAACAGCATGTTGGCCCTCTTTTTGAATACAAAACAACCCCCAAAGACGGAACAGTCCACCAACTTACAGTAATATGAATCCTCTGCAGGAAAGAGTTTTCTTTCACCGAAGCGCAGGTGTTTAATAAACATGTTAAGTGCAGATATAATCCCGTCTTTCTTGAATCTGTTTCCTCATGCAAAATGAAATGCAATTAATATAGATTAAAAATGAATATTTAAATCGCGATTAATTGAAATTAATCCACAGCAACCCTGTGATTAATCTGATTAATAATAATTTTAATCTTTTGACAGCACTAGTTATTTTACAAGAAAGAGAAACCAGGAATCAACAAGTCCTCTGCTTTAGATTCTTATAGCATGAGCTGCACACGGTTCCTGTTGGACAGATTATTCAGACGTTCTGTTTCTTCTTCAGGCCTGTGGAGGTTCATGCTTTGTGTTTCTTCACTTCCTGCTGCTGGTTTTACTGGTTTCCTGCAGAGCCGCTGCTGGTTTTACTGGCTCTAAGAGGGTTAAATATGTCAGAGCCAGCAGGTAGATCTTTCAGGTGATGTGTTCCTGTGGTCGGTTTGTGTTCTTCATGTTCTCTCAGAACCACCGATGGATCCGTCCGGATGTGAAAGCCTTAAAACTCTGCCGCTCATCTTCTGCTGCTGTGTTGGAAATAAACCTGACACTCTGTAACCTCGGACTCTGTTTTCATCCTGTCAGACTTTTTAGCCTTAATGCTCAAGTTTGTAGGGCTGCACAGTGGCGTAGTAGGCACTTTCGCCTTGCAGCGAGAAGGTCCCTGGTTCACGTCCCGGCTTTCCCGGGATCTTTCTGCATGGAGATTGCATGTTCTCCCTGTGCATGCGTGGGTTTTCTCCGGGTACTCCGGCTTCCTCCCACAGTCCAAAAATATGCTGAGGTTAATTGATCATTCTAAATTGCCCGTAGGTGTGAATGTGAGAGTGATTGTTTGTCTGTATATGTAGCCCTGCGACAGACTGGCGACCTGTCTAGGGTGTCCCCTGCCTTCGCCCGAGTCAGCTGGGATAGGCTCCACCCCCCCGCGACCCTAGTGAGGATTAAGCGGTGTATAGATAATGGATGGATGGATGCTGAAGTTTGTAATCATGAATATTTCCAGAGTTCCAGGTCCTTGAAGTCCATAGAGGAGAACTTTCTCCAGTTGTTGGTAGGTCTACTCTAGAACTTTCTCCAGTTGTTGGTAGGTCTACTCTAGAACTTTCTCCAGTTGTCGGTAGGTCTACTCTAGAACTTTCTCCAGTTGTCGGTAGGTCTACTCTAGAACTTTCTCCAGTTGTTGGTAGGTCTACTCTAGAACTTTCTCCAGTTGTCGGTAGGTCTACTCTAGAACTTTCTCCAGGGGATGTTCTCCTTTCCTGCTTCCAGTCTTTAAGTTTAGTCTCACTTAGAACATTCCAGGTCCTTGAAGTCCATAGAGGTGGGTCCAGATTTATCACTTTTTAATGGACTTTTTCAGAACTTCATCAGTCCAGCAGATAGAACCACAACATTTAGGAGGAGAAACACATCTGAACATGTATTTTCTGTCATTTCCAAAAGCTTTCAGAGTAATTTGGGGGAATTTTCATGTCATTTTGGACAATTTTTCAGTAATTCTGGACCAATTTTGTGGAAGTTTAGACATTTTTTGTCTAATTTTGGACAACTTTCCCAGATTACACATCACATTTAGGCACATTCTAAGTTATTTTGGACCATTTCTGAGTAGCTTTACGTGGACATTTAGCATTTTGGACACATTTTAATTCATTTCAACTAATTCTGAGTAATTTTTTATGTATTGTGTGTAAGTTGGGGCAACTTTTATTTCATTTTTAGCATTTTTTATGTCATTTTGAGCAATTTATGAGTGGTTTTGGGTCATTTTAGACAGTTTTTCAGAAATTTTGGATAATTTTGGATGGTTTTTGACAACTTTTGTGTTATTGTGAACATTTTTGAGGGATTTGAAGCAATTTTTATGTGATTTTTTTACATTTCTTTGTTATTTTCAATCATTATTGAGTGATATTGAACAACTTTCATGTCATTTGAACAATTTTTGAACCATTTAAAAGAATATTCTAATTTTGTCGTGTCATTTTGAACATCCAGGGAACCAGTGCAAACTTCATCAGTCCAGCAGATAGAACCATGACATTTAGGAGGAGGAACACATCTGAGTTCTGGTAAAAACTGACCCCAGATCAGTTTTAAATCCGTCCAGGTGTCTCAGTCTGAAGATAATCCAGATTTCACCAATTCTGGACAATTTTTGAGTCATTTTGGACAAAATTTCAGGTCCTTTAGAAAATTTTTCGAATAATTTTGGGAAATATTGAGTCATTTTGGTTTTTCTCATTTTTTGGACAAATTTGAATAATTTTGGGCCAATTTAGTGCAATTTTGGACATCTTTTGTCATTTTGAACAGTTTTTGAGACATTTCTGACAAATATTGAAAATTCTGGGATGATTTTTGTCTAATTTTCTCCAAGTTTCATGTAATTTGACCAATTTTTAAGAAAAAAAAAAAACACATCTGAGTTGTGGTAAAAACTGACCCCAGATCAGTTTAAATCCATCCAGGTGTCCCAGTCTGAACCTGAACCTGGTTTCTGTTCATTTCCTGTAGAACCAGCTGTGAGCATCAGTATTATGTGATGTACAACAAAAAAACTAAACAAAAAATGACAGAAAACCAACAAATGAGACAAAAACCCAACTGATGTAAAATGATGGCAGCTCTGTGGCAGCACCTAGTGGCAGCAGCAGGTACTGCAGCTCCACCAGGTGAGCTCACGTGGTGGAGCTGCAGCAGCTGATGAAGATCGTGAGGTTTGGTCAAAAGCTCTGGAAGGCGTTTCATCTGAAACCGATGATTGTTTACTGCAGTAAAAGAACCACAACATAGAACCAGAATAAATGTTCTCATGTCTTTGATTATTTTAAAATCTGATCAACATCAAACCTGGAGTGTTCTAGTCAGCTGATGTTCTGACGTTCTAATGTTCCAGTCAGCTGATGTTCTGACGTTCTAATGTTCCAGTCAGCTGATGTTCTAATGTTCTAATGTTCTAGTCAGCTGATGTTCTAACGTTCTAGTATTCTAGTTAGCTGATGTTCTAACGTTCTAGTATTCTAGTTAGCTGATGTTCTAGTGTTCTAGTCGGCTGATGTTCTAATGTTCTACTGTTCTAGTCAGCTGATGTTCTAACATTCTAACGTTCTAGTCAGCTGATGTTCTAATAGTCTAGTCAGCTGATGTTCTAACGTTCTAATGTTCTAGTCAGCTAATGTTCTAATGTTCTAGTCAGCTAATGTTCTAATGTTCTAGTCAGCTGATGTGATGTTCTAATGTTCTAGTCAGCTGATGTTCTAATGTTCTAGTATTCTAGTTATCTGATGTTCTAACGTTCTAGTGAGCTGATGTTCTAACGTTCTAATGTTCTAGTCAGCTGATGTTCTAACATTCTAGTGTTTTAGTCAGCTGATGTTCTAACGTTCTAGTCAGCTGATGTTCTAATATTCTAGTCAGCTGATGTTCTAACGATCTAATGTTCTAGTCAGCTGATGTTCTAACGTTCGAATGTTCTAGTCAGCTGATGTTCTAACGTTCTAGTCAGCTGATGTTCTAACGTTTGAATGTTCTAGTCAGCTGATGTTCTAACGTTCTAGTCAGCTGATGTTCTAACGTTCGAATGTTCTAGTCAGCTGATGTTCTAACATTCTAGTGTTCTAGTCAACTGATGTTCTAGTGTTCTAGTCAGCTGATGTAACGTTCTGTTTTAGTCAGCTGATGTTCTAATGTTCCAGTCAGCTGATGTTCTAATGTTCTAATGTTCTAGTCAGCTGATGTTCTAATGTTCTAGTCAGCTGATGCTCGAGTGTTCTACTCAGCTGATGTTCCATTGTTCTAGTCGGCTGATGTTCTAATGTTCTAGTGTTCTAGTCAGCTGATGTTCTCATGTTCTCGTCAGCTGATGTTCTAACGTTCTAATGTTATAGTCAGCTGATGTTCTAATGTTCTAGTCAGCTGATGTTCTAACGTTCTAGTCAGCTGATGTTCTAATGTTCTAGTCAGCTGATGTTCTAACGTTCTAATTTTCTAGTCAGCTGATGTTCTAATGTTCTAGTCACCTGATGTTCTAATGTTCTAGTGTTCTAGTCAGTTGATGTTCTAAAGTTCTAGTGTTCTAGTCAGCTGATGTTCTAACGTTCTAATGTTCTAGTCAGCTGATGTTCTAATGTTCTGGTCAGCTGATGTTCCAGTGTTCGAGTCAGCTGATGTTCTAATGTTCTAGTCAGCTGATGTTCTAATGTTCTGGTCAGCTGATGTTCTCGTGTTCTACTCAGCTGATGTTCTAGTCAGCTGATGTTCTAATGTTCTAGTCAGCTGATGTTCCAATATTCTAGTCGGCTGATGTTCTAATGTTCTAGTGTTCTAGTCAGCTGATGTTCTAACGTTCTAGTCAGCTGATGTTCTAGTGTTCTACTCAGCTGATGTTCTAGTCGGCTGATGTTCTAATGTTCTAGTCAGCTGATGTTCTAATGTTCTAATGTTCTAGTCAGCTGATGTTCTAATGTTCTGGTCAGCTGATGTTCTAATGTTCTGGTCAGCTGATGTTCTCGTGTTCTACTCAGCTGATGTTCTAATGTTCTAGTGTTCTAGTCACCTGATGTTGTAATGTTCTAGTGTTCTAGTCAGTTGATGTTCTAATGTTCTAGTCACCTGATGTTCTAATGTTCTAGTGTTCTAGTCAGTTGATGTTCTAATGTTCTAGTGTTCTAGTCACCTGATGTTCTGATGTTCTAGTGTTCTAGTCAGTTGATGTTGTAATGTTCTAGTGTTCTAGTCACCTGATGTTCTAATGTTCTAGTGTTCTCGTCAGCTGATGTTCTAATGTTCTAGTGTTCTAGTCAGCTGATGTTCTAATGTTCTAATGTTCTAGTCAGCTGATGTTCTAACGTTCTGGTCAGCTGATGTTCTAACGTTCTGGTCAGCTGATGTTCTCGTGTTCTACTCAGCTGATGTTCTAATGTTCTAGTGTTCTAGTCACCTGATGTTGTAATGTTCTAGTGTTCTAGTCAGTTGATGTTCTAATGTTCTAGTCACCTGATGTTCTAATGTTCTAGTGTTCTAGTCAGTTGATGTTCTAATGTTCTAGTGTTCTAGTCACCTGATGTTCTGATGTTCTAGTGTTCTAGTCAGTTGATGTTGTAATGTTCTAGTGTTCTAGTCACCTGATGTTCTAATGTTCTAGTGTTCTCGTCAGCTGATGTTCTAATGTTCTAGTGTTCTAGTCAGCTGATGTTCTAATGTTCTAGTGTTCTAGTCACCTGATGCTCCAATGTGAATATTATTTCTGCTCTTCCTCCTCCTCCTCGCTGCAGCGTCTGTCCTGAGGCGTGTTTAGCAGATATTTAAATCTCTAAACTGTGAACATTAATTACAGCGACTGCAGACTGGAGCAGATGGAGAGGAGATGGAGAGGAGATGAGGAGGAGATGAGGAGGAGATGGAGAGGAGATGAAGAGGAGATGGAGAGGAGATGGAGAGGAGATGGAGAGGAGATGAAGAGGAGATGAGGAGGAGATGGAGAGGAGATGAAGAGGAGATGAAGAGGAGATGAGGAGGAGATGGAGAGGAGATGGAGAGGAGATGAAGAGGAGATGAGGAGGAGATGGAGAGGAGATGAAGAGGAGATGAGGAGGAGATGGAGAGGAGATGGAGAGGAGATGGAGAGGAGATGAAGAGGAGATGAGGAGGAGATGGAGAGGAGATGAAGAGGAGATGAGGAGGAGATGGAGAGGAGATGGAGAGGAGATGGAGAGGAGATGAAGAGGAGATGAGGAGGAGATGGAGAGGAGATGGAGAGGAGATGGAGATGAGATAAGGAGGAGATGGAGAGGAGATGAGGAGATGGAGAGGAGATGAAGAGGAGATGGAGAGGAGATGAGGAGGAGATGAAGAGAAGATGGAGACAAGATGGAGAGGAGATGAGGAGGAGATGAGGAGGAGTTGGAGAGGAGATGGAGAGGAGATGAGGAGGAGATGGAGAGGAGATGAGATGAGGAGGAGATGGAGAGGAGATGAGGAGGAGATGAAGAGGAGATAAGGAGGAGATGGAGAGGAGGCGAAGAGGAGATGAGGAGGAGATGGAGAGCAGATGAAGAGGAGATGAAGAGAAGATGGAGATGAGATGGAGAGGAGATGGAGAGGAGATGAGGAGATGGAGAGGAGATGAGGAGATGGAGAGGAGATGAAGAGGAGATGGAGAGGAGATGAAGAGGAGATGAGGAGGAGTTGGAGAGGAGATGAAGAGGAGATGAGGAGGAGATGGAGAGGAGATGGAGAGGAGATGAGGAGGAGATGGAGAGGAGATGGAGAGGAGCTGCAGTGCCTCCTGCTGGTTGGATCATTCACGTGCAGTCTGAGGCAGCAGCTGGTTCTGCTCTCTGATTGGAGGAACAGTCCTCCAATGAGCTGCTAATTACATAGACATCAGTTTCCCATCAGCCACTGCTTCTTCAGGAGGGTCAGGATGTAGCATGTAGCAGCTAGTTAGCTTAGCTTAGCACAAATAGCTAGCTGCTAGCGGTGTGTCCAGAGGAGGCTGAGGTCAGCTCCAGTAGAACCGGAGTGAGAACAGTCCTGGTAGTACCACCTAACCAGAACCTCATAGTAATCAGATTACTGCTCAGTAGAGTAACAGAGTATTTCCTCTGCTGAACAAGAAAAACAACAAAGACAAAAACTCTAGACTATATGACAAGATTAAAAATTCACCCTCAACGTAGAACCTCAGAGAACCAAAGAGTCCAGCTGTGATTCCAGTCAGTCTGACTGATGAACATGGTTCTAAATGAGATGAGAACAGCAGAACCTTCTCAGTCCTGGACCTATGGACTGGGTCTATCTATGTCTGCATCATGGCTCCACATGGAAAAGAACTGAACAGAGGAAGAGAAACATCTGAGGAGTCATAGTACCACTAATCAGGAGATCTAGAAGGAGTCATAGTACCATAGTACCAACATTTACACAAAAATCAACCAAAATCCAGTGAAATTCGCTGGATATTTTTTTCTGAATGTTTCTAAACAAAATATTAGAAATTTTACTGATATATATGGAATCGCTTTAGATATTTTTAGGATTTGTTTGGAAGATTTTTGCAAATTTTTTGAAAATATTTACAAGAATTTTCTTGCCAAATTTGGGGCATTTTTTAAGAAAAACATTTTTAGGGAATTATTGGAATTTTCTTCCTGAAGGTTTTGCAAATTTTCAGAAATTTGGGGAATTTTTTGCTGAATTTTTTCAGACAAGGAAACAATATTTTTTGGTGGCCGTAAATGAAGACAACAGGAGGGTTAAGGTAGAAGTTTTATTTATTAATGTTTTTATCAGTTTTCGCCCACAGATCAGAACCAGTGAGTTCTAGTGAATAACCAGAAACAGAAATGACCAGCAGCAGTTTAATCTGAGCTCTAAATAATAATAATAATAATAATAATAATAATAATAATAATAATAATAATAATAATAATAATACATTTTATTTGTATAGCGCTTTTCAAAACACTCAGACACTTTTCATACAACATCAGCAAACATTAACTTAGAGGAGCATCATAAAAACAAGTTCGTTATGTGTATTAAAAGCAGTTCAGAATAATAATAATAAATAAATAATAATAATAATAATAATAATAATAATAATAATAATAATAATAATAATAATAATAATAATAATAATAATAATAATAATCCTCAGAGAGATACTCGGGTACACTTCGGAGTAAAAGTACCCCGTTACTCTGCAGGATGGTTCCCGGTGACCCGCTGAGGACCGAACCCCGGCCGAGCCCCGGTTCTGGTAGCAGCAGAGCGGGGAGGCGGCTGCTCTGAGGACGGACATGAGGGCAGGAAAACGGCTGTGATTCCGCCTCCCGGCGCTCCGCTCTTCCAGCGGTAATTGAAATGGCGCATGTGGCCGCAGGCGGCTCCTGAAGCCCGGAGCTCAGCGGCACCGAGGCCGGGGGTCGGACTCCACACCGTGCCGCGGTTCTGCTGCGCGTCGGAGGCTGGAGGATCCGCAGCTCTCCGCGGCTCACGGACGAGTCGGGGCGACAGAAGAGAACCAATCGCCGCCTGGAACCTAATCCGGCCCCGGGGGCTCCGAGGGCCCCGGGCCGGCGCTCAGCCTCCGCCTTCTTCTGTCGATCCGCCTCAGACGCTCGTTCACCGGGGAGGAGAAGCAGGCGCGACCCGGAGATCAGCAGCGGGGGACCGAGCTCACATACGCCGCTTCCATGTCTTCTGTGTCGGTGTCCTCTCAGGTAAGAGTCCGGACAGGTGCGCCTTTGATGACGGTTTACAGTTTAAACCTGAAAACTCGATAATTCAAACAATCTCTGGGGCTCGACGAGCTTCGACGCTCCGGTCTGAACGTAGCGCCAAACGCCATTCAAAGAACGCCGGCTTTAACATTTTGCCGGCATCAGAAATAGACATAACATGGGCATAAAAATATGACATTTTCTGTAAATAAAACGACACAGTGCTAAATTCGGCAAACACCAAATTATCCAAAACAGCACATTTTTCAATAAAACCCCAACTTTTCCAGTTAGCCCGCCTGTTCTGCCATTTTTACCGACTAATGCATTGCTGCGGGCGGCCGGGACCGACCTCTTGAGATTATTCCAGCTCATTGTGGTACTTTAGTGGCTCTTTGTTTCCCGAATTCACCAGAAGGTCGCTCTTTGTTGAGAAATCATGTTCAGACGTGATCAAACGGCTCGGCGTGTGTTGATTAGCAAGGACACGTAAAATGTTGACATTTCGTAATGGAGTCTGGCGTGAGGCGTTTTCCAAGCGAGAGCAGCTTCTCCACTGATCCGGTTCATTTTCAAGTGTTGAAGTTAAAATCAAACACGAAGAAATGAGAGAAGAGGAAATATGAAATATGTAAAATATGTTAATGAAAAGGGGATCAATAGAACAAATAGATGAGTAGAACAAATAGATGAGTAAAACAAATGGATGAGTAGAACAAATCAGCTGCTGGTGTTAACAGAGACAGAGAGACACACAGCTCCAGACAGACAGATAGATAGAGACAGACAGAGGGGCTGTGGCTGCCGGCGGTGCCCCAGGGCAGAGCTCCGTCTCCGGGCTGATCTGGTCTGAGGCCTCCTGTTCACCTTTTATGCTCCAGAGCCGATGATCAGCCTCCAGCTGCTCTGAAGAACCAATGAGGAAACATATTCATGAAGCTGCTTCTGTTATCGCCACATAATAATAATAATGATGATGATGATGATGATAATAATAATAATAAGGTTTAACCAACATCAATCGTGTTTGTTTACACGTTGTTGTTTTTATGAAAAAAAAACATAAAACATAAATTTCATATTTGACTGTACACTGAATATTTGGTAAACAGATGATCTCTAAAATAAAATTAAACAAAAGCTATAAACAATCATTTTATATATATATATATATATATATATATATATATATATATATATATATATATATATATATATATATATAGGGGCTGTACAGTGGCGTAGTGGTTAGCGCTTTCGCCTTGCAGCGAGAAGATCCCTGGTTCACGTCCCAGCTCGGACCTGGGATCTTTCTGCATGGAGTTTGCATGTTCTCCCTGTGCATGCGTGGGTTTTCTCCGGGTACTCCGGCTTCCTCCCACAGTCCAAAAACATGCTAAGGTTAATTGACCATTCTAAATTGCCCGTAGGTGTGAATGTGTGAGTGCTTGTGTGTCCCTATATGTAGCCCTGCGACAGACTGGCGACCTGTCTAGGGTGTCCCCTGCCTTCGCCCGAGTCAGCTGGGATAGGCTCCACCCCCCCGCGACCCTAGTGAGGATTAAGCGGTGTATAGATAATGGATGGATGGATATAGAAAAAAGCAATAAAACTAAAAAAATAGAAGATAAATAATAATAATAATAATAATAATAATAATAATACTAATAATAATAATAATAATTGTATATTAATGAGAAAAATAATATTTACATATATATATTTATATATATATATATATATATATATATATATATATATATATATATATATATATATAAAATAAAAAAATATATAAATAATAGAAAACAATAGAAAAAATAGAACATGCATTTTTGCAGTGGGTTTTACAGGGTTAATAAAAGCTGAAGCTAACGAACAGTTTCACCGTCTGTTGGTTATTTTCTGGGTCAATTGATCAATCGGTCGATCGATCAATCGATCGATCGATCAGCTGTTTGAATCGGTGTTTCCTCAGATGTTCAGTTTGCTGTCAGAGGACAGAAACCAGAAAATCTTCTCACTGAGAAGAACAGAAAATAAAAACCTGATGAGAACTGCTGCAGTGGTTCTCTGGTTCTCTCCACTTGCAGATGAAACAGAACATCTGAGAACCTGTTCCTGGATCTTCATGGATCTTCATGGATCTCTGCAGCTTCAGGAACACATACATTAACTCTCATCTACAGCTAGTGACTGAAGGAACCACTGCGCTGCTCAGCAGGGGGCGCTACAGGCTAGCTAGTCATTTAGCTTTAGTCTGCTTCATGTGGTCTGACCTGCTGTCACCTGTGGTTACCTCACAGGAGGGGCGGAGCTTGTCCAGGATGTCTGTGAGCCGCTCACCTGTCTCACCTGTCAGCCCTCAGGGAATCCCCTCACCTGCCCAGCTGACCAAGGCCAACGCCCCGGTGCACATCGACGTGGGAGGAACCATGTACACCAGCAGCCTGGCCACGCTCACCAAGTTCCCCGAGTCCAGGTGAGTTCCTAGTTAGGCTAATAGTAGCAGCTAACATCCTCCTGGTTAGGCTAACAGTAGCGGCTAATGTCTTCCTGGTTAGGCTAACAGTAGCAGCTAACGTCTTCCTGGTTAGGATAACAGTAGCAGCTAACGTCCTTCGGTTAGGCTAACAGTAGCAGCTAACATTCTCCTGGTTAGGCTAACAGTCGCAGCTAACGTCTTCCTGGTTAGGCTAACAGTAGCAGCTAACGTCCTCCTGGTTAGGCTACTAGTAGCAGCTAACATCTTCCTGGTTAAGCTAACAGTAGCAGCTAATGTCTTCCTGGTTAGGCTAACAGTAGCAGCTAATGTCTTCCTGGTTAGCCTAACAGTAGCAGCTAATGTCTTCCTGGTTAGGCTAACAGTAGCAGCTAACGTCCTTCGGTTAGGCTAACAGTAGCAGCTAACATTCTCCTGGTTAGGCTAACAGTAGCAGCTAACGTTTTCCTGGTTAGGCTAACATTAGCAGCTAACGTCCTCCTGGTTAGGCTACTAGTAGCAGCTAACGTCTTCCTGGTTAAGCTAACAGTAGCAGCTAACATCTTCCTGATTAGGCTAACAGTAGCAGCTAACATCTTCTTGGTTAGGCTAACAGTAGCAGCTAACGTCCTCTTGGTTAGGTAAACAGTAGCGGCTAACATCCTCCTGGTTAGGCTAACAGTAGCAGCTAACGTTCTCCTGGTTAGGCTAACAGTAGCAGCTAACGTCCTCCTGGTTAGACTAACAGTAGCAGCTAATGTCTTCCTGGTTAGACTACTAGTAGAAGCTAACGTCTTCCTGGTTAGGCTAACAGTAGCAGCTAGCGTCTTCCTGGTTAGGCTAACAGTAGCAGCTAGCGTCTTCCTGGTTAGGCTAATAGTAGCAGCTAACGTCTTCCTGTTTAGGCTAATAGTAACAGGTAACATTATTTTGTTAATGCTAACTTAACGACTAGCATTATCTTTTCTAGGCTAGCATAACATCTAATTAAACCTTCTTTAGGCTAACCTAGCGGCTAACATTATTTTGTTTAGGCTCACGTAGTGACGAATGAAACCTTGTTTAGGCTAACGTTATTGTATTGAAGTTAATATAGCAGCTAAGATGACCTCATTTAGGTTAATATGGTGGCTAATCTTATCTTGTAAAGCTAATGTTAGCTTGTTCAGGCTAACATAGGGGCTAGGCTGTCGGTTGTTTTCTGTGTTCTGGTCTCTGAGGTGAATCAATGATTGAACAGTTGGTGTTTATTATCTGATAACGAACTGATTCATGAATATTTAAAACTCAGTTAAACAGTAAAGAGACTCATTACATTCACTAAACATCCGTATTGATGCACTTTGTTTTGTTGTTTACATAAAACTGAATGAAGTCCAGCTGATCCAGTTTGATCTGAGCAGAAGATGGAGTGAGGAACTCCTCAGGTTCCTCTGGTCTGAAATAGAACCAGAAGAAAAACGGAACAGACCAGGAGAACCCCAAATAACCGATGAAAGAACGGAGCTTTAAAGCAGCCGTTTGGAGAAACGTTCACAGGATGGACCCTCAGTTGCTGTTTCCACATGTTCTGATGTTCTGTCTCCAGGATCGGCCGTCTGTTCAGCGGTTCTGAGCCCATCGTTCTGGACAGTCTGAAACAGCACTACTTCATCGACAGAGACGGCGACATCTTCAGGTTCATCCTCAGCTTCCTGAGAACCTGCAAGCTGCTGCTGCCTGAAGACTTCCAGGTTGGTCTGTTGGAGAACCAGAGTAGAACCATCCATCGAACCTGGTTAGAACCATCCATAGAACCAGAGTAGAGTCATCCTGGAGAACCAGGTTAGAACCCTCCTGGAGAACCAGGTTGGAACCATCCTTGAGAACCAGAGTAGAACCCTCCTGGAGAACCAGAGTAGAACCAGGTTAGAACCATCCTGGAGAACCAGAGTAGAAGCATCCTGGAGAACCAGGTTAGAGCCATTTCAATTCAATTCAATTCAATTCAATTTTATTTATATAGCGCCAGTTACAGTCAAATTGTCTCGAGACGCTTTACAGAACCCATATGCCTGAACCCCCAGAGCAGCCCTAAGGAGACAATGGCAGGAAAACACCCTTTAACAGGGAAAAAACCTGGAGCAGAACCCGGCTCTAATGTGGGGAACCCATCTGCTGCTGGCCGGGTGGGTTGAGAGGGACAGAAGAGGTAGAGAGGTAGAGATAGAGGGATAGAGGTAGAGGTAGAGAGGTGTGTGTGTGTGTGTGTGTGTGTGTGTGTGTGTGTGTGTGTGTGTGTGTGTGTGTGTGTGTGTGTGTGTGTGTGTGTGTGTGGGGGGGGGGGACAAGGACCATAAAACACACAGTATAATACATGCATGATCAGACAGATGATACATGCAAAGTACAACTAACATGGAAACTAATTATAGTTTACTGCTGTGGTGTACGGCTCTGGAATTAAATATACTACATATATAGCTGGTGGTAAATTCAAAAATATGTAGATGAGCAAATCAAGTGTAGTGAGGGTGATGCAGAGTAGATCGGTGGAAATGGGCAGCTGGAGGTGGGAGAACAACCACAGATCTGAAGCATCCAGCTCTGGGATCAGGGACACTCGGAGAACGGACACAGAAAGAAACAGAGTGAGTGTAATGCAATAATGGTATATTTATATTAAATATAATGGTAGATAGAGAAGGGCTCAGTGCATCCAGAGAGGTCCTCCAGCAGCCTAGACCTATAGCAGCAGAACTAGGGGCAGAACTAAGGGACGTCCAAGAGGAAGACTCCAGCTGACCCCCTCAGGGTCCCCCAGTCAGTCCCAACGATAAGATTTGTCAAAAAGGAAGGTTTTAAGCCTGGTCTTAAAAATAGAGAGGGTGTCTGCCTCCAGAACCCAAACTGGGAGCTGGTTCCACAGGAGAGGCGCCTGATAACTGAAGGCTCTGCCTCCCATTCTACTTTTAGAGATTCTAGGAACAACAAGTAATCCTGCAGTCTGAGAGTGAAGAGTTCTGCTAGGATAATATGGTACTATCAGGTCTTTAAGATATGATGGAGATTGGTTGTTAAGAGCTTTATATGTCAGAAGAAGGATTTTGAATTCTATTCTAGATTTAACAGGAAGCCAATGAAGAGAAACCAGCATAGGAGAAATATGATCTCTCTTGCTAACTCCCATCAGTACTCTGGCTGCAGCATTTTGGATCAGCTGTAGATGTTTCAGAGAACTATTGGGACAACCTGATAATAAGGAATTACAGTCGTCAAGCCTAGAAGTAACAAATGCATGGACTAGTTTTTCTGCATCACTCTGAGACAGGATGTTCCTGATTTTTATATTTCTCAGGTGGAAAAAGGAAGTCCTACAGATTTGTTTTATGTGTGAGTTAAAGGACATGTCCTGGTCAAAGATAACACCGAGGTTCCTCACAGTAGTACTGGAGGCCAATGTAATGCCATCCAGAGTAACTATATGCTTTGAAAGCAATTTTCTAAGATGTTTGGGGCCAAATACAATGACTTCAGTCTGGTCTGAATTTAGTAGTAGGAAATTATAGGTCATCCAGGTCTTTATGTCCTTGAGACAATCTTACAGTCTAGCTAGCTGATTAGTTTCATTTGGCTTCATAGATAAATACAATTGAGTGTCGTCAGCGTAACAATGGAAATTAATACAGTGCTTCCTAATAATATTGCCCAAGGGAAGCATGTATAATGTGAACAGTATTGGTCCTAAGACAGAACCCTGAGGAACTCCATGATTAACCCTAGTATGCTCAGAAGAGTCATTGTTGACATGCACAAACTGGAACCTGTCTGATAAGTAGGATTTAAACCAGTCCAGTGCTGTCCCTTTAATGCCAATACAATGTTCTAGTCGCTGTAATAAAAGTTTGTGGTCGATTGTATCGAATGCTGCACTAAGGTCCAATAAAATAAGTATAGAGACCAGTCCATTATCTGATGCTATGAGAAGGTCATTAGTAACTTTCACCAGAGCTGTTTCTGTGCTATGATGCACTCTGAAGCCTGACTGAAACTCTTCAAACAAGCTATTCCTTTGTAAATGTTCACATCATTGATTTGCAACTGTTCTTTCCAGAAGTTTAGAGAGAAATGGGAGGTTAGAAATTGGTCGATAGTTGGCTAAAACATCTGGATCTAGAGTGGGCTTTTTAAGTAAAGGTTTGATTCCAGCAACCTTAAAAGCCTGTGGTACATAACCTGTTACTAGAGAGAGATTAATCAGATCTAACATTGAGGAATTAATTAAAGGTAAAGCCTCCTTGAACAGTCTAGTTGGGATAGGATCTAAAAGACATGTCGATGGTTTGGATGTAGAAACTATTGAAATTAGTTCAGAGAGATGTATGGGAGTGAAAAATTCTAAATATCCATCTGGTCTTACAGCCAATTCTAAAGCATCTGTACTCGATGATACATCTGTGACATTTGTAGGAAGGGCCAGATTAATTTTTTCTCTAATCGTAATAATATTATTTGTGACGAAGCTCATGAAGTCGTTACTGCTCAAAGCTAAAGGAATACAAGGTTCAACAGAGTTCTGACTCTTTGTCAGCCTGGCTACAGTGCTGAAGAGAAACCTGGGGTTGTTCTTGTTTTCCTCTATTAAAGATGAATAATACGTTGTCCTGGCATTACCAAGAGCTTTTTTATAAATTACTAGACTATTTTTCCAAGCTACATAAACTTCTTCTAAATTAGTGGAATACCACTTCCTTTCCAGCTTTCGGGACGCCTGCTTTAAAGTCCACAGCTGGGAATTCTACCAAGGAGCAGGTCCTCTCTGAGATAGAACTTTCTTTTTTACAGGTGCAACACTATCAAGTGTTGTACGCAGTGAGGCTGCAGCACTATTAACAATATAATCCACTTCTGTGGGGGTAAAATTATAATATTTCCCTTCCATTTTATCAGTAAGTGGTGCTGAACTAAATAGAGAGGGTATTATTTCCTTAAATTTAGTCACCGAATTGTCAGACAGACATCTACTGTAATGATATTTATTCTTAACTCCTAAACAATCTGTTGTTGTAAATTGAAATGTTACCATAAAATGGTCAGAAAGAAGAGGGTTCCGGGGAAATACTTTTAACTGTTTGATTTCTATGCCATAAGTCAGAACGAGGTCAAGGGTGTGATTAAAACTATGAGTTGGTTTATTTACATGTTGAGAAAACCCAATTGAGTCTAATATTGAATTAAAAGCAGTCGTAAGGCTATCACTGTCCACGTCAACATGAATGTTAAAGTCACCCACAATAATCACTTTATCTGAGCTGAGCACTAAATCAGATAAAAAGTCTGAGAATTGAGATAAAAACTCAGAGTAAGGAGCAGGAGGACGATATACAACAACAAATAGAACTGGTTTCTGAGCTTTTAAATCTGGATGAGAGAGACTGAGAGTAAGATTTTCAAATGAACTGTAACTAGGTTTAGGTCTCTGGTTCATTTTTAAGCTACAGAGGTAGATTGCTGCCACTCCTCCTCCTCGGCCTGTGATTGGAGGAACATGACAGTTAGTATGACTAGTAGGAGTTGATTCATTTAGACTAACATATTCTTCCTGCTGCAACCAGGTTTCAGTTAAACAGAACAAATCAATCTGGTGATCAGTTATCAAATCATTTACTAACAGTGATTTAGACTAGAGAGATCTAGTATTTAACAGACCACATTTAATTGTCCTGTTTCTTCGCTCAGTTGAAATAGTGGTATTCATTTTTATTAGATTTTTGTGGTTACTATGTCTTTTGTTTATTTTTGAATTGTTTAATTTATTGAATTTTGGTGGTCGGGGGACAGACACAGTCTCAATAAAGCTAACTGAATTCCTGGAGGGTGACAGCTGAGAGGAAACTGCAGAGAGGTGTGGAAGACTACAACTCTGCATCCTGGTCTGAACTCTGGGTTGTCATCCTGGAGAACCAGGTTAGAACCCTCCTGGAGAACCAGAGTAGAACAATCCAGGAGAACCAGGTTACAATCCTCCTAGAGAACCGGGTTAGAACCATCCTGGAGAACCAGGTTAGAACCCTCCAGGAGAACCTCAGAGCTTCAGGAGAACTGCAGGAGACCAGGATGGTTCCACAGATTCACAGAAACTGGATTTAATTTATTCTGTTAATGAACAACTGGAGGCGCTGTGTGTTTTCATAAATGAAGTGTGTGTGTGTGTGTGTGTGTGTGTGTGTGTGTGTGTGTGTGTGTGTGTGTGTGTGTGTGTGTGTGTGTGTGTGTGTGTGTGTGTGTGTGTGTGTGTGTGTGTGTGTGTGTGTGTGTGTCTTTTTTAAACATCTGCAGGAGGAGGAAGAGACGCAGCAGGAAGCTTGTGTCTGTTAGCTTCTGTTTGCTTCTATTTGCGTCTGTTAGTTTCTGTTAGCTACAGTTATCTTCTGTTAGCTTGTTTAGTGTTTGCAGCTACTTTACAGTGTTTCTACCTGCACATCAGAGTACTTCTACCCAATATAACTTCTTATAACTTCTCCCTGTGTATCCGAGTACTTCCATAGTAAATGAGTACTTATACCCTGTGTATCCGAGTACCTCTGCAGTAACTGAGTACTTCTACCCTGTGTATCCGAGTACCTCCATAGTAACTGTGTACTTTCCTCAGGACTTCCCCCAGCTGTATGAGGAGGCCCGGTTCTACCAGCTCACCCCGATGGTCCGGGAGCTGGAGCGCTGGCAGGCGGAGCGGGAGGCGAGGCGGGCAGCGCCCTGCGAGGTTCTGGTAGTCCGGGTGAGTCCGGACCTGGGGGAGAGGATCGCTCTGAGCGGAGAGAAGGTTCTGATCGAGGAGGTCTTCCCCGAGACCGGAGATGTCATGTGCAACTCTGTGAACGCCGGCTGGAACCAGGACCCGACCCACGTGATCCGGTTCCCCCTCAACGGGTACTGCAGGCTCAACTCAGTACAGGTCAGTCTGAGAGTAGTACACCAGTACTGCAATACTGGGAAAAAATACTTTCATACTGGGCAAAAAGTACTGTAATATCAGGAAAAAGTACTGCAATACAAGGATAAAGTACTGCAATATGAGGCAAAAATACTGCAAGTTTATAGAAATCTGTGTTGAAAAGCTCTGCTGGACCAACAGCCAATAGGATGCCTGACATGAGCAGCATCATCACAACATTTGGACCAATGAGGTTCTAGCAGTTGATCTCTAGGAGAAAAAATCTGGAAGAAAAACTGGAAGAACTGCATGGAACATTCAGCAATGACTCACTGAGAACAAACAGCTCACCCGTCCTCACCTGTCCTCACCTGTCCTCTTGTCCCTGCAGGTCCTGGAGCGTCTCTTCCAGAAGGGGTTCCTCATCAAGGCGTCCTGCGGTGGCGGCGTTGACTCGTCTCAGTTCAGTGAATACATTCTGAGTAGAGACGTGCAGCCCAGCAGGTCCCTCGGCAGCACCCCGATCCGGATCAAACAGGAACCTCTGGACTGAACACCTGGCCAGGTGACCACCAGGTCACCACCAGGTGACCACCAGGTGACCAGCTGCAGGTCTCAGGGGCTTCAGTGTAAATCTCAGGTGCAGTGTGTAAATATTAGTGATCGTCTGTGAACAACTGTAAGGATCATTCCATGAAGAACCAGCCAGAGCCTCCAGTGACCTCAGAACATCTGGTTCTTCATCTCCAGTAACTTCATCAATGATCAGAGTTCTACCTTCATACTGGGAATATCTTCAGAGTTCCAGGTCCTTGAAGACCATAGAGGAGAACGTCCCCTGGAGAAAGTTCTAGAGTAGACCTACCGACAACTGGAGAAAGTTCTAAAGTAGACTTTAGAACTTTCTCCAGGGGACGTTCTCCTTTCTTGCTTCCAGTCTTTAAGTGTAGTCTCACTTTGAACATTGCACTTGAGAACTTTCGTCTACTTCTCGACTCAACTGTACAGTTGTTGGTAGATATACTCTAGAACTTTCTCCAGTTGTCGGTAGTTCTACTCTAGAACTTTCTCCAGGGGACATTCTCCTTTCCTGCTTCCAGTCTTTAAGTTTAGTCTCACTTAGAACATTCCACGTCCTTGAAGTCCATAGAGGTGGGTCCAAATGTATCACTTTTTAATGGACTTTTTCAGAAATTCATCAGTCCAGCAGATAGAACCATGACATTTAGGAGGAGAAACATCTGAGTTCTGGTAAAAACTGACCCGAGATCAGTTTAAATCCATCCAGGTGTCTCAGTCTGAACCCTGAACCTGGTTTCTGTTTATTTTCTACACCAGTATTATGGGATGTATCAGAACGTTCTAAAGCTGCTGTAGATGGAGAACCAGCTGGTTCTTCAGTGGATCTTCTCTGCAGTGACCCTCAGATCGTTTTTTAAATGTAATTTAATCTTTTGATAAATCTGTACATTGAATGTTTGTTTTTTTTCACAGATCAGGTCTCAATAAAAACTCCAAAAAGCTTCTTCGTCATTTTTCTTTATTTCATTTTTCTGCAAAGGTACAAACGGCTGTAAAATTCATCATCAGGATCGAATACAGAATGTAGGAAATATAAATAGTCGCAAAAACCCAGTCCTTCCCCGAGCTGAGGACAGATGTTCAGAGCGCTGCAGCTACAGATGACACAAACTAAACATTAAAGCGTTAAGAACCTTCCAGGTGAAGACCAGAGGAGACAGGACCATCATGAAGTCGACCATGATGAGGATGAAGGTGATGAAGCTGAACGAGGCCTGAGTGAGTTCTGTGGGAGATCCAGCTCCGGTCTGAGAACAGAACCTCCTCAGAGGAACGTCTGCTGAGAGTCTGAAGGTTTAGATGTTTAAACCTGGAGATCAACGAGCTGCAGATCATTGATCAGCTGATTAGAAGACATCAGAGAAGATCGATCAATAATGAAACTCCATGATGAGTTCATTAAAAGTCCTGTTTCTGAGTTTAGAAAGATTTTCATGGTTTTAGTTGAAACCAGCAGATCTGATGATTAATAACCAGATAATCAATAATAATCTGATCAACAGTCTGATTTAGAAAATATTCAATTTGTGATTTAAAACTTATTTTTATTTAAATGATTCAAGAATAAAAGTTTCAGATTATAATGAGTTCAAAATCTGGAAACGGATCATTCTGGACCAGAACCGCTAAAAGACGGATCAAAGACGGAACCGACGTGTTGCAGGAACCGATCAGAACCAAACAGAACAGACGGGATCAGAACCAGAGACTCTCAGCAGAAAGATTCCACTGGAAGGTTCCAGTAGAACATCGACACTAAGATGGAGTCCATGATGACCATCGTCACTGAAGTGATCTGAGCAGAACCCAAACCGAGCAGCCAGACGGAACCAGACAGAGATTGAAGGCATCTGTTCAGGTACAGTAGAGTCCAGATCAGCTGCACGGAACCTGCAGCAGGACATTAAGGAGCACCATCACCTGTTCTACATGTTGTCCATACGTTCTCCACATGTTCCCCACACGTTCTCTACATGTTCTCCATATATTCTCAATACGTTCTCCACATGTTCTCCATACGTTCTCCACATGTTCCCCATATGTTCTCTACACGTTCTCCATACATTCTCCAAACGTTCTAAACATGCTCCCCACACATTTTCCACATGTTCCCCATATGTTCTCCATACGTTCACCACATGTCCTCTATACATTCTCCACACGTTCTCGGCATCATCCTGCTTGTTCCCCTTTAGTTCCTTCTCCTCAGACGGACCAGCAGAGAACCTCAGAGCTCCAGAACGTTGAATGGTGCTCCTGGAGCGGCTGCAGCTGAAGGTTCCGTGATGTTCTGGAGGTGACGTGAAGGTTCTGCAGGAGAGGCGGGTCATTTGAGCAGAGCCTTGTAGAGCATCAGAGAACGTGCCGTGCTGCGGTCCTGCTCCAGGCAGAAGATGAAGTCCCTGAGGTTGACCCGAGTGATCCGCTGACGGACCTGCTGCCGGGACGAAGACGCCGGAACCGAGGAGGACGGGCCGGAACCGGACGCCACCTGGAAGCGAGACGGAGCGTTAGCAGGAAAAATATTAAACAATAAATTAATATTAAATAAAATACATTAAAATAATATAAAACAATAATATAGTATAAACTACAACATAACAAAATAATAAAACAATAATATAGTATCAGGAGACGTAGCGTTAGCAGGACGGAACAAATGAATATAAAAATCAAAGACATTAAAATACTATCAAGTACAATACAGTAATAGAACAGTTTGGTTCTAACGGTCTGGTTCTAACAGCCCAGTTCCCCAGCTGCAGCTGAGGAAACACAGCACTTTGGGTGGAGCCTCGGTTGTTGGGTCAGAACCCGGTGGAGCAGCTGAATGGTTCCACATGGATCCATGTTGGTTCAAAGAAACAGATTGAGTCTGAAGGTCCAAACAGAACCAGACAGAGGAACCAAACTTCCATCTACAGTCCGGTTCTTCAGTCAGTGTCTTGTGATAGGGTTACACAAGACAGCCCCACAACACAACACACTACAACACACTACAACACACTAAATACACAACACACTACAACACACTACATACACAACACACTACAACAACACAACTTCAGCTGCACAGAGACACAAAGAGTCCAAGAAAAGTGAAGAAAATGAACACAGACACACAACACAATGGACACACAACAGAGATACAACAGACCATAAAGGACACAAACAGAGCAGAGAGACAAGAACCAAACACAAAGACAAAATGAACACAAACCGAAGGAACACAAACAGCAATAAAAGTTCATGAAAGATACACAACAACACAATTAGACACACAAACCCACAAACACCACAAACACCAGACCACAAACACAAAACAGCAGGTGGGCAGGTTGTTATATGACTGTAGGACTAACCAGGTTATAACCTGCTGGTTATAATAACCTACTAGTTAAGGTGACCCTAGTTAAAGTGGTCCTACTAGTTAAGGTGGCCCCACTAGTTAAGGTAACCTACTAGTTAAGTGACCTACTAGTTAAGGTGGCCCCACTAGTTAAGGTAACCTACTAGTTAAAGTGACCTACTAGATAAGGTGGCCCCACTAGTTAAGGTAACCTACTAGATAAGGTGGTATAGATCCTCTCTCACCTCGTTTCCACTCGAGGCTCCAGGTGAGTCCAGTTTACGTTTCTTTCGAGGTCCGATGGCGGCCAGAGCCGTGAGGTTGGCGTCTCGCTGTCGCATCTGAGCCAGTTCCTGCTGCTGCATCTGGAGAACAAACAGAACCATCAGCGGCTGGTGGGCGGAGCTACCTGAACCTGTAGGGGCGGAGCTACTTGGACCTGTAGGGGCAGAGCTATCTGCACCTGTAGGGGTGGAGCTACAACAGGAAGAGGAATTGTAGATCACCAAAATTATGTCTGAGATGACTGGAAGGTCAGAGAGAGTTTGTGTGTGTGTCTGCGTGTGAGTGTGTGTGTGTTGACAGCTGACATGATGTGAAGCAACACAAAGTGTCTCATTAACACGAATTAAAGTTAATTAGACATGAAAGATGAGACACAGACAGACAGACAGACAGACAGACAGACACACACAGACACACACACACACACACACACACACACACACACACACACACACACACACACACAGCGCACACACACACACACAGACACTGACAGACACACACACACACACACACACACACACACACAGCGCACAGACAGACACACAGACACCGACAGACACACACACACACACACACACACACACACACACACACACACACACACACACACACACACACACACACACACACACACACACACACACACACACACACACACACACACACACACACAGCGCACAGACAGACACACAGACACCGACAGACACACACAGGTCTCCATCCCTAACGCCTCCAGACCAGCTGCAGCTCCTCCTACCTCTTTAGCTTTCTGCTTCAGACGGGCCTGTTCAGGATCTTCCTGTCTGGCGCGACTCTGAGGAAAAACACAAAGATCAGATTAAACAACTTTCAGCTGAAACTGGATTTTATTCACCAGGAAACTCTCCATGGAGACAAACATGATAAAGGTTCATTTAACAGAAACATCCTTCAGACATAACTGCAGTAATATTTACAGTAATATTAATATTTTTAGTAGCAGTAATGTTTGTAGTAAGTGAGGTGTTCTCGTCACCTTGGCAGCCTTCAGCAGCATCTCTCTCTCCTGCTCATCCTTCCTCTGCTTCTCCATCCTCTCCAGCTGCTCGAAGAAACGAAGCTGAGAACGAACGTCTGACGTCTGCTCATAAAGTTCTTCATCCTAGAAACACCAAGGTCAGAGTTAGAGGATTATTAGGTTATCATTCAGTTATTATTAGGTTGTTATCATTAGGTTATCATTAGGTTGTTATTATTAGGTTATCATTAGGTTATCATTAGGTTATCTTTAGGTTATCATTAGGTTATCATTAGGTTATCATTAGGTTGTTATTATTAGGTTATCATTAGGTTGTTATTATTAGGTTATCATTAGGTTATCATTAGGTTATCTTTAGGTTATCATTAGGTTATCATTAGGTTATCATTAGGTTGTTATTATTAGGTTATCATTAGGTTGTTATTAGGTTGTCATTAGGTTGTGTGTGTGTGTATGTTTTTTAGTCTAGCAATGTCCTTTTAATTGGCATTTGTGTGTGTGTGTACGTGTGTGCTTTTAAGAGCGTGTGTGTATAATGTTTTGCTTCACTGTGTCACGTACTTTTTTTGTAACATTTTAATGTCTTGATGTTTTTATTGTGACCTGCCAAGGGACTGCAGATGGAAATTAGCTTAAAGCTAACTCTGGTGCAATACATCAAATGGAAACATTTATGTTTAATATTGTACATGGTCCCTTTTTAAATAAACTGATAATAACAATAATTATGTTATCATTAGGTTATCATTAGGTTACTATTAGGTTGTTATTATTAGGTTATTATTAGGTCGCTATTATGAGGTTATCATTAGGTTATCATTAGGTTATTATCAGGTTATTATTAGGTTACCATTAGATTATTATTAGGTTATTATCAAGTTACTATTGGGTTATATTGGTATATATAGATCTATAGGTAAGATCTTCTGATCAGCATTAAAACATCTGCTAACATTTTCCTCCTCATTACAACTCAGTTGAACTTCCTGGAACTCTTTCAGACATTCTGAGTAAAGTTTGCTGTGAATCAGCAGAAAGAGACGTTTAAAAACGTTCTATGTAAATCTAATCCATTATTATTATTATTATTATTATTATACTATTATTATTATTATTATTATTATTATTATTATTATTATTATTATTATTATTATTATTATTATTATTATTATTATGTGTTTCTGAGGAACTCTGTTATTCCAAATTCAGATTAAACTCTGTTATTCCATAAATAAACTCAGATTAAACTCTGTTATTCCATAAATAAACTCAGATTAAACTCTGTTATTCCATAAATAAACTCAGATTAAACTCTGTTATTCCATAAATAAACTCAGATTAAACTCTGTTATTCCATAAATAAACTCAGATCCCGGTGAGACATCGACTCGTCTGCATTTACTCTAACGTCACAGTTTGTTTAACAGATGAAGTCCAGCCGGTAAATCTCTCTGAATGAAGAGTTTTCTAAGAGAAGCTTCAGATGAGGCTGAACATGCGATGTTATCTGGAAGATTTAACCCATCCAGGACCAGGACCAGAACCAGGACCAGGACCAGGTGTTCTTATAGTTCCTCACCTTCCCTCCGTCGGTGCGGTGCTGAGCCACGGCTGAAACTCTCTCCAGCAGCGAGCGGAGTCTGGACTGGGTGGCGTGGGAGACGAAGTTCACCACCTCCAGAGGAACCTCGGTGACGCCCAACTTCTTAGCTGAAGACCAGAAAACACAGCGTCAGCAGGACGGTTCTGATCCGACTCACCTCAATAACACAGAATTCTGCTAAACATTGTCAGTGTCAGGACTGATCTATAGAACTCCCAATGTCTGTTCCCATAAAACCCAACAACTGGACATCGAACTGAACATCTCTGGTAGAACGTTGGTTCTCCAACAGCTGATGACCATCCTGGTCCTTCATCCACCTCCTCAGGTACAGATCTAGCGTTTGGACCAAGGGTTCTTCCATTTAAACTCCCTGCTGAGGATCAGTAAGTTCATCTGATCTTCACTGAGCTCAGGTCAGAGAAACCACAGAAGAAGAACTTCAGCCAGTTTATAACATTAAAAGATTTTATCTAAAGCCAACAAGTCACCTGTCCAGGTATAACAGACGTACCTGTCCAGGTGTGACAGACGTACCTGTCCAGGTATAACAGACGTACCTGTCCAGGTGTGACAGACGTACCTGTGTCGAGGATGCGGCGGTGCAGCAGGCCGGTGGGCAGGAAGGATTCGTCTTTGCAGGATCGGATCTTGGTTCCGACGAGCTCCGAGCTGGTTGCTAGGATACGAGCGTTCTCCTCGTTCAGGTTGACGCCAGCCATCGACGCCACATCGTTGATGTCATCATCGTCTCTGCAGGTGAGGAAGAGGAAACAGGTTCATCATCTGATCAGGTATTACATGATTACACATCACGTCCATAAGATGAACTTCCTGATCTAAAACTGACTCAGCACTCTGCTGCCCCTGCTGGTCAACCTGGGAACTACAGTCTACCACTAACTGGTCCTCAGGATGATTAACTGGTTAAACTGGTAACTACAGTCTAACCTGCTGTAGATTCACTGACCGGACTGGTTATAGAATAAATACATTTAATGACTGAACACTTTATTTCAGTGACTTTATGTATTTAATCAGCAGCAGTTTGAATTATTGATTATAGATTATTATTATGAGATGAACCCCGAGGACAGACATTTAAAGACCTCAGAGCCATTTACAAAAGTCCAGAAAAAGACACAAAAATTAGGATGATAAAACGCTTTCAGATTGTTATGTGTCTTCGTGTTGTTTTGTGTATTTTTGTGGCTGTTTTGTGTATTTTTGTGGTTATTTCGTGCCGTTATGTATCTGCAGACTCGTGCTGCACACGAGCCTTGCTGGGTCTTGGGACTTGTGCTGCTTGTCTCTCATCTGCAGGGTGATTTCTGTTGTCTTGTGTTTTTGTGCTCATCAAACTCACCTGAAAGTCCCGCCCCCTGGGTCGCTCAGCTTCTTCTGATTGGCTTGTGCTGTCAGGTTCACAGGAGTTTTGCCGGTGATGGTTGTGGGTCCTCGTATGAGTGTACCTGAAGCAGAAAACACACCTGTAGAGCTCATGCTGCCGCCTGGTGGTTCAGATCACAGAAGTTTGTACCTGTGAACTCTGGTGAGCTCAGACACCTGCAGCTCAGAGAGACGAGGACGTCCAGCTCCTCATGTTCTGACCTTCAGGTTGGTCAGTTAGAAATTAAATAAAGTCTGAGCCTCTACCTGAGCAGGTTTACATCACACAGAAACATCTGTCTGACAGGTAAACACCTGTGTGACAGGTAAGTACGTGCTCCACTACAAAGCTCCTGTTAATGTTAATAAAATTAGTTGATCGGCTGGAATCACCTGCAGGTCTGAACGTCTGACTGAGGACCACAGGGGACCGAGTCTGAAGACCTGGACGACCCACCTGGAGGAGACATCTTCATCATTAGCAAAACATCACCATCATCATCATCGCCATCATTACCATCATCATCATCATCAGCATCACCACCACCACCATCATCATCATAATCATCACCACCACCATCATCATAATCATCATCATCATCATCACCATCATCATCACCACCACCATCATCATCACCATCATCATCATCCCCACCATCATCATCATCCCCACCACGATCATCATCATCATCACCATCATCCTCATCACCATCATCATCACCACCATCATAATCACCACCATCATCATCCTCCTCATCCTCATCACCACCACCATCACCACCACCATCATCATCACCACCACCACCACCACCATCATCCTCATCATCATCCTCATCACTCACCACACCATCACCATCATCACCACCACAATCATCATCATCATCACCATCATCCTCATCATCATCCTCATCACCATCATTATCACCACCATCATCATCCTCCTCATCCTCATCACCACCACCATCACCACCATCATCATCACCACCACCACCACCATCATCCTCATCACCATCATCACCATCATCATCATCATTACCACCACCACCCATCATCATCATCATCATCACCACCACCATCATCCTCATCATCATCATCACCACCCATCATCATTATCATCATCACCACCACCACCACCATCATCATCATCATCATCATCATCATCATCACCACCACCACAACCACCATCATCATCATCATCATCATCATCATCATCATCATCATCATCATCATCATCATCATCATCACCACCACCACCACCACCACCCATCATCATATAGCTAATGTTATTACTTCTGTTCCTACCAGAGCTGCTGTGTTAATGGGTGTGTTCAGCCTAATGGTCGCGTTGGTTGATCCAATCGGAAGCCTCGGTCTGATGGTGGCGCCAGTGGTAACGGATCCGGGGGCCGCCAGGGGAGGGGCTGAGGTGGTGGGGGGTGCGGTCATCAGAGACTGTTGGCTGCTAAGCAACGACTGACGTAGAGCGGGAAGGCTTTTCTATGGACAGAACCAGAACCAATCAGGAAGGACCTTACACTGGACAGTTAGAATACTGCAGTACTGCAGTAGTCACAGTACTGCAGGTAGTACTATGGTGGTACCTTGAGGAAGGGGATGAGGTAGGGCTGTGGGGAGGACTTCAGCTCAGCCTGCAGCCGAGTGGTGAACTCCTCAGGCTCAATCTTTGCATCCTGAACACACATGAACACAGGAACATACATGAACACAGGAACATACATGAACACAGGAACCTGAGCAGATGAACACTCAACTGCAGCAGGACTTACGAGCAGGTCCTGGACCAGGGCCTTCACATTCTTGGAGGTATCTGGGGAGGGAGAGTTGTGAGACGCCAGCTTGATGAGCGTCGCCAGGAAGTTCTTGCATTTCTTCACGTTTTCCTGCATTTCCTGCAACGAAACGAACATGTTAATAACGTGCAGCTGTAGTCAGAGCGTGTTGTTGTACAGACGTTGTTAGACAGACGTGTTGTTGGACAGACACGTTGTTGAACAGACGTGTCGATGGACAGACGTGTCATTGAACAGACGTGTTGTTGAGCATGCGTGTTACTGACCTGTGACACCACGGAGACTCTGGCAGCGGGTGAGGCTGTGGTGGAGGGGGTGGTGCTGGTCATGGGGGACGACTGGACGCCGGTTGGTTTCGCGCCGGTCGTCCCGCCAGCCGTGATGACGGTCGGAGTTTTCTGCGGGGCCATCTTTACCGACACGGCGGCGGCACCAGGTGCCACGGCGAGCGTCTTCTGACAGGAAATACATCACACACATGAACAGTTATGACATCACATTACTGCAGCTACTAACGAGGTTAAATATTCAGCTCATGTCCAGGTAGACTCACCTGTACGGTGGTGGTGGCGGGGGACTGAACCATTCTGGGCTGAGTGGGGGATGCCAGGCGGACGGTCTGAGCTCCAGGAGCCTGCAGACAACAGAGAGGGAAAACAGAACCCAGCAGCAGGTCAGCCAACAGTCAGACTCCACAGAGATCAGCTGATCACTGATTAACTGAACTAGGATCAGCTCTGACATCACAACTATCCACTGATCTAAAGACATCATCATCTTATTGGACTTAGAGTTCTGCTTTCATTTTACGCTGAGACATGTTCCTGCTAATGTTCAGCATCTAAACCAGACTGAAATTATGCCATCAGCTTAACAACAGACGCTTCAGGTTACAGATGCTCCCTGAACGCGTCACGGTCCATATCAACGGTTTGAATGTGTTCATCTGAAAACCAGGTAGCTCACCTGGACCAACGACAACAAAAAAGATCAAAAAATAAAAATACGACAAAAAGTTAACATCTTAACCCAAAAATTATTGAGTTAAGATGTTGAAATATATTAAGTTAGAAAGAAATCAAGAAAAAGTAAAAATTATGAATGAAAAAAGTCACATTTTATTTTTACCTTCATAATATTTAATTTCCCTGAAAACTTTAAAGAAGAAACTAAAAATTAGAAACAGAAAATGGGATGAGCTGTTCCATATACGTTCTGTAGTCTACTGGATGAACTGATAAATAATATATGTGATTAAAGTTCTAATAACTGATGCAGCAGGTCAAAGACCTCCAACCAGACGGAGGAAGTTATGGAACCACTTTAACTTCACTGTTTACTGGTGGAGATTAACTGATTACTGATCGATCAGACCGTTGGACAAGTAAAATAGTTCAGCTTTGATGGACAGACGTGTTGATGGACAGACGTGTTGATGGACAGATGTGTTGTTGGACAGACGTGTTAGACGTGTTGATGGACAGACGTGTTGTTGGACAGATGTGTTGTTGGACAGATGTGTTGTTGGACAGATGTGTTGATGGACAGACGTGTTGATGGACAGACGGTCCTTGTGGTGATTAATTGATTATTGATCTATCAGACGGTTGGTTCCTGGCCGGTAGAACCTACCGTGGTGGCGGTGCTGACCCGGATGGTGGCGCCGGCTGTGGGCGCCGTCGGTCTGGGGCTGATATTGGCCACCGTCTGGCCTTGCTGGGTCTTGGCCTGGGCCTGAGCCAGAACCTGCTGTGGAACCATGACCAGCTGACCCGCCTCAGTCCGGACCAGAACCATGCCTGAGGAGGAATGTTCGGGTTAGAGGAGGTTCTCCAGAGAGAAGATTGACTTTAATCTGACAGTAAACTGAACATCTGCTGGGTTCTACCGTGGTTCTGTTGGTTCTGATCGACCTGACGACTCATAGAGCACAAAAACAACCAGACTTTATCAAAGTTCTCACAGAAGAACCAACGTGTGTTCTTTAGATCTTTACTGTCCACAACCAGAGATGATAGAACCCAACATCTAGGTCTAATACTAGACAAGCAAGTTCTATGAAGAACCTGTGAACTTCTGAAGAGAAACAGAAAAAAGACGAAATTCTGAGTCTGAAAAAAGACAAATAAGTGATGAATAAAGGAGAGAACATCATGTTCTCCAGCAGAATTTTACTTTATTTTGATCTTTTGTGTCTGTTTTCTTAATTTCTGGTCATCTGGTGCCTGATTTCAGTCGGTATTTTTGCTTTATTCGGTGTGTTTTCGGTAATTCTGCATCTTGTTGGTCTTTCTGTGCCTCACTTTATTCATTTCTGGTTTTTTATCTCTCAGAGTTTCCTCAGAAGTCTGGTTTAGTTCAAAGTTTACCGTCAGAGAGGAAAGAAACCAGAAAATATTCACAGTGAAGAAGCTGAAACCACAGAATTTAGACTGATTTCACTAAAAAAATAACTAGTGAAAGTAATTATTTGATGATCTAAATAGTTGGAGATTAGTTTGATAGCTGATAACGGATCAATAAACATGTGGGACACCATCTAATGATAGTGTCCCACATTTTTATTGATCAGTTATCAGCTATCAAACTATCTCTGATTGATCGATCAGACACAGAACCAAAAGACTAGAAGAAAACTGATCATCTGCTTTTCTGCTGATCGATCAATCAGTTTGGTTCAGATTACTGATTATTGGTGAAGATTCAGATAAACAACCTATTAATCAATAACCTGAAGGTTCTGATGCTGAACTGATCAATAATGACATCAGTCCTCTGATTACAATGTGATTATCAAGACATCAGCTGATCGATTGACTCATTGATCAGCTCCATGGAAAGAACCAGTTTGGTAAAGAGACTAGAAACTACAAGTGACCCGTCCGGTCAGCAGGAGCTGGGTCTCCTACCTGGAGACACTCCAGGTAGGAGACCCAGCAGGTAGGAGACACACCAGGTGTGTGTGTTCTCACCTGGAGGCATGGTGAAGCCGGGGGGCAGCTGGATGGTGGTCTGCTGCTGGGGTCGGACAGCCAGGGCCGGCTGGGGGGCCGCTGGCCGGGCGGCGGCCACCAGCCCGGGTCTCTGCTGCGGGATGGAGGTAGCCACCACCGCAGCGCCAGGCGGCCGGACCACGGCCACCGCGGGCTGGGCCACCCCGTTCACCGTGGGCTTGGCCAGGGTGACGGTGGGCGCCGGACTGGTCCCGGTCTGGGTCTGTGTTTGGCTGATGGGGGACTGGGCGGTCGGTGGGGGGGTGCTGGTCAGGATCACGGAGCTCGCGGAGGCGGGCTGACCCGGAACCAGCATCTTGGTGTGCATCAGAGGGCTGCTGTGGTTCAGGACCGGAGCGCTGGAGGCGGATGGGGCCACGAGCGTGGACGCCTTGGGGTCCACCCCGTTCTGGGCCACGCTGGTCGCCGGGCTGGGGAGCCTCTGGAGGGCCACGGCGGGGGAGCTCACCGGGAAGCTGGGGGCGATGATAGCGGAGCTCCCGCTGATCACCGAGCTGGCCCCGGCGGGCGGAGCGGCTCCGGGTGGAGGGACCCCGGGCGAGTTCACCAACTTTACCGCGCCGCCGTTCAAACTTTGCACCCCGGGAGAGGAGGTCCGGACCTCCGCCGCGGGCACCGCGGAGCCGCCGGGAGCCGCACTGGGACCCAGGACAGCCGCCCGCTGGAAGCTAGCGGCGGTGGCGGGCTGAGTGCTCAAAGTTACGGGTCCCGGTCCCGGGGAAACAGCCGGGGGAGCTGCTCCGGCGGCCGGCAGGCTGGCTCCGGGGGAGATCCCGGCCCCAGCGGCGGCAGCGGAGGTAGAGGAGGGGAGGCTTTTCCCGGACAGCGGCTCGTTAGCGCCCGGCTCCGGGGTTAACCCCGCTTTTGGATGCCCTTGTTGCGGCTCCGCGGACCCCGCCGGATCGCGCACTTTCCCTGAGAAGTGGCCGGCAGCGGCCGCAGCTGCCTCCCGTTTCCCGTCGGAATAAGAAGCGGTAGGAGTGTTTCTGTCGCCCAGCTGGGACTCCAGGGAGCCCACCAGGTCGCTGACCGCCTTCTCGTCCACCTCGGTGAAGAGCATGTCCTCCAGTGGGTCGGAGGCTCCCGCCATCTTTGATGCTGGACCGTTGTACAAATCGTATTTTAGAATGTACGCATGCGCGCAGGATCGGGCTCGTTCTGGAGCGTAGAACTGAAAGAGCTAGAATCTCTGAGAGAGTCTGCAGGTAAAACCTCCATCTCACGGCGTCATTTTACACGTTAGACGCACAAAAACAGAAATCTCAGATTGCTTCACATTACAGGTCACAAATCAATAAAATGTGGATGATAACAATGATAATATTAAATGTTATTGACACAGAACTTTTCCAAGTGTTTAACAGGAATAAAACATGTTCAGGGCTGAAGTTAGTTACAGAAAATACAAGTTTATTATCCAGCTTTGGAAAGCAAAAGCAATAAATTTTCCTCAGTGTTGAATCATACATTCACAAATTAAGAAGAACAACACTCAAATTCATTATTTAGAGTAATTACCATCCCGAGTCATTTAATTTAATTTAGTATAAAACACATAAAGTTAGAAAGACTTCATATTATAAGCTATGACTGAATATTTATTGGCATATTCTAATCATTAGAAAAGAAAGCATTTGTCTCATATAAAATAAAAACAACTAAAGAACAGTTTGAACAGCAGCTCCAGCTTTTAGAAGCAAGAAGACAATGAGAATTAGTCTTTTAAAAAATGATTGTTTAATTTATCTTTTTGCTTATTATTTTTGCCAATAAATATGTTTTTATTTCTGTCTTCATGTTATCAGATCTTTTTAGAGCCAGGAGTTAATCTGGAACTTTTATTTATGGAACAAATTAAGAGTTTTGCAGCCAAAACAAGAAAACTTTATAAAATATGAGGCTTTATTATAAATAAAACTAGTATATAGTTATCACAAAGTATTTGCATTTGATTGTTCATAAAGTAAACAGTCTACTGATAACTCAGAGGTAATACTGATTATAGTTTGCTCTTTTTGCTGTAAACTCTTCTACTGACACTCATTGAGCTTATTTCAAATAAATGACACACATTTTCCTGAAATATACTTTTGTACTTTTACTTGAATAACATTTCATTATTTATTCGTTTTTATTTACAGTAACTGAGTAGTTTTCAAGTGCGATAGTATTTTCTATCTAGAGAGATCTAGAGTCTGCGCTACCTTGAAGTCCCGCGACATCATCAAGTCTCGTTAGCCCCCGCGCTTAGATCCCTTGGATGGAGGAGGAGGTAGCCATGTTGTAGCTGCGGAGAACAGCGGCGCAGAGACAAACAAACCGGAGGAAACCCGCTGGAGAATCGGCTCTGCTCACCGCACGGCTCGGAGGGACCGTCTGTTCCGTTTCCTGTCTGGAGCGCCGTTCTGTAGGGAGGCACCATGAGCGGCGGGACGCCTTATCTGGGCAGCAAAATCAGCCTGATCTCGAAGGCCGAGATCCGCTACGAAGGGATCCTGTACACCATCGACACGGAGAACTCCACCGTGGCTCTGGCTAAAGGTAGCCGTTCTCTGGGCTCATCTAGCGGCTTAGCATCTGTTGCTATGGTTTCATTTTTTTGTGCTTAATACAGAAAAATTAATTAAATTTTTAATTAAAATATGACTTAGAACCGGTGGGAGTTGTGCTTCGAGGAGTGAACTCACGGAACTGCAACATTTATAGCGTTAGCCGGTGGTTTGCTCGTTAGCATGAGCTAACGTCCATTGGTTAACATAGGGGAGGCGCTAAGATGCTAAAGCTAATTCAAGCGGACGCAGCTTTAGCATCTTAGCGCCTTCTCATCTTAACCAATGGACATTAGCTCATGCTAACGTCCATTAATTAACATGGGGAGGTGCTAAAGCTAGTTGAAACAGACGCAGCTGAACTATTAGCTGCCCGGCTAAGTCTGTGATGAATTAATCTGTGAATCAACAACACACGAGCAGCAGCGTGAGTTTGCGCCGGCGGTGAAAACAACACGCCGCGTGGTAATTCCTCAGCTTCACCTGCTCTGACGTCAGAGCACTCACCTGGTTCCAGCCGCAGATTATGACGGAACGCTATTAATGAAACGTGTGACAGCAGCTTTATCCGTCTCAACGAAACCTGGAGGAGGTTCTAGAAAGTCTGGAGACACCGGGCACAGCTGCTAATCGATTAACCGATCAGAAATAATCACCAATTATTATAATCTGATCAATCGGGTTGAATAACTTTTTAATTAAGGTAAACTCTAATTATGACCATTTACTGGTCTTTTTAGGGTTGAGACTGATTACTAGTAATCAATATCTGATATTTAGAACTGACATATTTGAGTGTTAATTTAAATTTTAAAATCATTATCTCAGTTTGCCCATCAGCTGGATGTCAGGATGCCATCAAGAACGTTTTTTGTGTCGTTTTGACACAAAAAGACATCTAAATGACACAAAGATCATTAAATAACACATGGCACAAAAAGACACACAAAATGATACAGTAGGATTGGCAACAATGACAAAAATACCACAAAAATGCCGAGAAAAGGTACAAAAGTGACACAACAATGGGACTAAAACTGAGTAAATCTTTGAAATAAAGTTTAGTATTAGAGCTGCAGTATCAGATTCTGATTGAACTGTTTCCTCCTGTTGGAACAGTGAATCAGTTGTCAGCTATGAAATTAATCAGAAAAAAATAGTTAATTGATCAGTTTGAGTTGGGTTTTTTTTAAATTAAAACGTGGATCAGAGTTTCCTCTAATGTTTAGTCCAAAGATCTTCACTTTGATGTCAGCTGAAAGAAACCAGAAAATATTCACTGAAGGACCTGAAATCACAGAATTTAAACAGTTTTTATTAAAAATGATTCCCAACTAGGCTGTACAGTGGCGTAGTGGTTAGCGCTTTCGCCTTGCAGCGAGAAGGTCCCTGGTTCACGTCCCAGCTCGGACCTGGGATCTTTCTGCATGGAGTTTCCATGTTCTCCCTGTGCATGCGTGGGTTTTCTCCGGGTACTCCGGCTTCCTCCCACAGTCCAAAAACATGCTAAGGTTAATTGATTATTCTAAATTGCCCGTAGGTATGAATGTGAGAGTGACTGATTGTCTGTATATGTAGCCCTGCGACAGACTGGCGACCTGTCTAGGGTGTCCCCTGCCTTCGCCCGAGTCAGCTGGGATAGGCTCCACCCCCCCGGGACCCTAGTGAGGATTAAGTGGTGTATAGATAATGGATGGATGGATGGATGATTCCCAACTATTGAATTATCACAATAGTTATTGATTAATTGACAGTAACTGATTAATCTTCACAGCAAGCAGAGATGCATGAGATTATTTGGAAGATATTTTATTATTATTATTCAGATTTCTGTAATATATTTACATAGTCTCTGATGTGTGAAATATGGTGCTTATAAATGAAACATTTACTGTACAGAATAAGAAAATAATTTTAATTGTAATATAAAACAGGGCATTTTAATTTTAAACACCATTTATTCTGACTATCCAATATTGTGCATTTCTAGTCGTTTGAAATTCCATGAACTGATCTTTCATCTAAAATGTTCTGGTTTTTCAATTTGTTTTATATTTCTGTGATTCATCAGGCAGCAAACTGAACAGAAATATTACTGGAGACTAAATCATCTGATAATTAGACCAAACCCAGATTATGGTTGAGCTGCTGAGATAAAACTCTGATCCCAAAGGAGGTTCTTTTAGCAGGTGTTGGTCAGAAAACAAAGTTCTGAGTTTAAAAGTTCATCTCCAGAATTCCTATACTGAGGTAAACCAGTATTTATTTAATGTTTGTAGGCTTTAAATCATTATTAAGATGTTTCTGTTTGTTCTTCCTCTGTTAGTTCGGTCCTTCGGTACTGAGGATCGCCCCACCGACCGACCCATCCCTCCACGAGATGACACCTTCGAGTACATCATCTTCCGAGGCAGCGACATCAAGGACCTGACAGTCTGCGAGCCTCCAAAACCAACATGTTCTCTGCCCCAGGACCCTGCTATAGTCCAGGTAAACTACCTATAGTCCAGGTGAACCCACTATAGTCTGAGTAAACTAATTATAGTCCAGGTAAACTATTTATAGTCCAGGTAAACTATTTATAGTCCAGGTAAACCCACTATAGTCCAAGTAAACTACCTGTAGTCCATGTAAACTAATTATAGTCCAGGTAAGCCCACTATAGTCCAGGTAAACTACCTGTAGTCCAGGTAAACTAATTATAGTCCAGGTAAACTACCTGTAGTCCAGGTGAACTATTCATAGTCCAGGTAAACTACCTGTAGTACAGGTTAACCCGCTATAGTCCAGGTTAACCCGCTATAGTCCAGGCAAACTAATTATAGTCCAGGTAAACTAATTATAGTCCAGGTACACTACCTGTAGTCCAGGTAAACCAACTATAGTCCAGGTAAACTACTAGTAGTCCCGGTAAACTAATTATAGTCCAGGTAAACTACCTGTAGTCCAGGTAAACTATTTATAGTCCAGGTAAACTATTTATAGTCCAGGTAAACCCACTATAGTCCAAGTAAACTACCTGTAGTCCAGGTAAACTAATTATAGTCCAGGTAAGCCCACTATAGTCCAGGTAAACTACCTGTAGTCCAGGTACACTAATTATAGTCAAGGTAAATTACCTGTAGTCCAGGTACACTAATTATAGTCCAGGTAAACCCACTATAGTCCAGGTAAGCCCACTATAGCACAGGTAAACTACCTGTAGTCCAGGTAAACTAATTATAGTCCAGGTAAATTATCTGTAGTCCAGGTACACTAATTATAGTCCAGGTAAACCCACTATAGTCCAGGTAAGCCCACTATAGCACAGGTAAACTACCTGTAGTCCAGGTAAACTAATTATAGTCCAGGTAAATTATCTGTAGTCCAGGTAAACTAATTATAGTCCAGGTAAATTATCTGTAGTCCAGGTACACTAATTATAGTCCAGGTAAACCCACTATAGTCCAGGTAAGCCCACTATAGCACAGGTAAACTACCTGTAGTCCAGGTAAACTAATTATAGTCCAGGTATACTACCTGTAGTCCAGGTAAGCTAATTATAGTTCAGGTATACTACCTGTAGTCCAGGTAAACTAATTATAGTCCAGGTAAAATAATTATAGTCCAGGTAAACTGCCTGTAGTCCAGGTAAACTCACTATAGTCTAAGTAAACTAATTATAGTCCAGGTAAACTACCTGTAGTCCAGGTAAACCAACTATAGTCCAGGTAAACCCACTATAGTCCAGGTAAACCCACTATAATCCAGGTAAACTAATTATAGTCCAGGTAAATTACCTGTAGTCCAGGTACACTAATTATAGTCCAGGTACACTACTTGTAGTCCAGGTAAACTACCTGTAGTCCAGGTAAACTACCTGTAGTCCAGGTAAACCCACTATAGTCCAGGTAAACTACCTGTAGTCCAGGTAAACTAATCATAGTCCAGGTATACTACCTGTAGTCCAAGTAAACTAATCATAGTCCAGGTTTACTACCTGTAGTCCAGGTAAACTAATTATAGTCCAGATTTCTTTTTTCTTATCTATTCCTGCACTGCCTTTATACTTGTTCTTTGGAGCTGCTGTAACGGTGAACTTTCCCCACTGTGGGATCAATAAAGTTTATCCTTATCCTTAAACTACCTGTAGTCCAGGTAAACCCACTATAAGTCAACTAATTATAGTCCAGGTAAACTACCTGTAGTCCAGGTAAACTACCTAGTTTACCTGGCCTCGGTAACTGATGCAGGCATAGTTCTGGTTTATTCTGTTTCTATTATAAACTCCTCATTAGTCTCAGTCATGGTGCCCTCTGCTGGTTAAACTCCCATAATGCTCTCTGCTGGTTAACCTCTCCTAATGCCCTCTGCTGTAACCTCCTGTATCTCTACAGCATTAACAGGCTCCACCTGATGGAACAGCCAGGTACTACAGCTGACGTCTTGGTTATTATATCTTTAATAGTTGTTATATCTGTAGTGCGTTAACTGATAGTCATTCCTTCCTTCAGACTCTGATTTCTGATTCAGTCTTTCAAACCGTCTTTTTCTGTGATTTCAGTCGTCCATGAGCTCCAGCTCCTCGTCTGCCGGGGCTTCGGCTCCGACTCCCTTCCAGTCCGCCGGTTCTTACGGACTCTTCAACCGAGCTCCGGTTCCTGCCTACAACCAGTTCAGCACCAGCCCCCTGGTCTCGCCCCAGTTTGGACCCGTCGGTGTCGGTAAGCTCCGGTCTGGGCTCGGCTCTGCATGACATCCAAGGGTTCAGGGCCCGGTAGTGGTTCTGGTACCACGTAAGGCATGCAACAGAACTGAGGAGGACGGACTCAGGGTGTCTGACTTCTAACGGTCGAGACCTTCACGTTCACCTCTACATGTTCCATGACTTTAAACCAGGAGAGTCAAACTCATCTGAGTCCAGGTTCCATATCCAGTCCAGTTTGATCTCCAGTGGACCGGACCAGTTAAACCACAGCAGAATAGCCTATAAATAACCACACCTCCTGATGGTTCCTTTGGTTTAGTGCAAAAATGTTCACATTTCAGGAATTCTCTTTTTAGAAAACATCATGAACAACCTGAAATTTATCAAGAAAAGTAAGTGAAATTTCATCAACATTCAGCCTCAGTTTATCATTTCCACATTACAACTTCCAGATCACAGAGAGTCTACAAAGGAACACAACATTCAGTCATCTGGAACCGAACCATATAGTAGAGCTGGAAATGACTTTAAATTCATAGTTTTACTAATTTACAATCTGCAGTTAATGTCTTCTGTGATTTTTACACTTCAGACACATCCCACGGCCAGATTGGACCCTCTGGTGGGCCGCTTTTGGCCCTCAGGCTTTATGTTTGACACCCCTGCTTTATGTGATTTTGACTAAAGTTTACTTCAGATTATTTCAGATTCATCTTCAGACTTTTAAACTGATGATATTTCTAATATTCTGTGGTTTATCCAGGTTATGTTTAACGATCATTAGTCTCCAGTTCAAGGATTCCTTTTAGTTTCTAACATCAGTGGAAGCAGCAGAGGGCCTCCGTTCTGTCAGTATTGATCGTCTACAGGTCGATCAGCTTCCTCCTCGGTGGGTTGATCAGCTGCTGGTTCTGGTTCCTGAAGGTAGAACCTACAGAAAGAGAACCAGATGTTTCTGCTTACATCTGTGGAGGAACTGAGACTAGACCTGTTGACAGCTGATCTCCGGTTCCCTGTGAACAGCCCGTCTGACTGTAGTTGGTCTGATCAGTGCCAGTATTGATCACCGTGGTCCTGATTGGTGTCCCCACTAACCTGTCCTCTGTGCTGGTTCTGGTCCAGGTCGCAGCAGCCCCAGTCTGGACCCGCTGAGGAAGAGCCCGACCCTGGAGCAGGTGATCCAGAACGCCCCGTCTGCCCCAGCCTCTGCCTCCACGGCGCCGGCCCCTGGGCTGAGCCGCAGGAGCCCCGCCCACGGCCGCACGGCGCCCCCCGGTGGTCCCAGCGGGCAGAAGGCGGCACAGCAGGACGGTGTGGACTCCAGGAGGGGGGAGGCTTCCAGGGGCTGGTCTGGACCCAGGTCCATGTCTGCTGTAGACCGGCCTGCAGGACTGCCTCACTCTCTGTTCAGCCAATCAGGTGAGGCCTCCGGCAGGTAGCAGCCGCCGCTTTCTGTCACATCCTGGTCACAAGAACACACAAAAAAATTATTTAATACGAGCCGACGAGGAGGTTTAATTCACAGCATAATTAACATTTAGTCAAAGTAAAAACTTAAAAATATTAGTTTGACAAACAATTATTACAACAACAGTCAATAATCTAGAACAGAATAAATAAACGCTGAGGAGACGACTGATTAAATACATGTATAAGGATCATTATTCCACATCTGGAGGACATCTGGGCTTTAAATGTTTTAAAATCAGCCTTCTCTTTTCCATTTTCCTGTTCCATATTGATCAATAATAGGTATTGATGGGCTCAGCTTCTTCTTCCATGTTTTCTGTGTTGTTTGCTAACTCTACTCTAATCCATGCTAATGTGATCTTTTTCTCAGCAGTAGAAGCTAGATATTTAGCTGCTGTTACTGCTGACCAAGAGGACAAACTGACTGATGGAAAACAGTCCAAAGAATTAGTCTGATCCTGATAATATGAGGTAGAGGGAGACATTCAATCAAGGCTGACAATGGGATGGAAAGATGGAAAATAGAAGAGAGGACATAGCTTAGCTCTACACATTCTGTAGGAACACTGTTGGATGACGGAAACGACAAAAACAAGACAATACGACAGCAACAGAGTTGTTGTGGGACAATAATTACTATTCCATGAATAATAATAATTATTATATAAATATGAAGTTGATTAAAAAATGTTCCCACAATTACAGAGACATGAATGAAAAACTAAAACCAATAGAGGAGATTTAAATTAGATTCTGTTTTATTAGAAATTTGGCCATCAGCGGGGTGGGACAAGAGAAAAATGACATTTTTGCGGAACTCCAGACTTATTTGGTATTTTTAAATATTTCAAACATTGTTTTCTCCTAGTTTTTATAAGTTTGGTCTCAGAACAAGAACAATTACACACTACTGCATGTTTTAGGGTTTAATACGTGGATTATGGGATGTTAAACGTCCTCCAGCTCTGGAATGACATAAATATGTAGTCGTTCAGATAAAGTTTAACTACAGTTTAAATAACCAGAAAACCAAAGAAGCTGAATTCTTACACAGTTGGTTTTGGTTTTGTTTTCAGTGAAACATAATCAGAACGTTCTGTAAGTGACAGACCACCATAAAAGGTTTGATCAGAGCTAAATAACCTCCAGTTATTCATGTAACAAACAGAACGTTCTCTGTGGATGATGTGCTGACGTTGTGTTCCAGAGCTCCTCCTGTCAAAGCGTTGTCTGTGTGTGGAGGTAGGAGAATAGCGCCACCTGTTGGCCGCTGGTTGTTCACTCTAAAGGATTCTGCTGTTCCAGGCTCAGACGTCCAGAAAGGCCCCAAACCAGAGAGCGATCAGGGCCGAGGAGAAGGCAGGGAGTCCAGTAAACGTATCCCAGGTCACCGTGCATGTTCCTCCTCAGAGAGTGGACCACCCTCATCCTCAGCCATCCGTAGATCCAGTACAAACATCTGGAGCTAGCTCTAGAAGAAGCTTCATCTGGACATGTTTACTTCATATTTAGTCATTTTGGGTCATAGTGGCATAATTTCAGAGAAGTTTAGAGTCATTTAGGTCTTTTTATGTTTAGATTAGTGTTTATTGTGATGTTGGACAGTGTTTCAGGTCCTTTCAGACAGATGTTGGATGGTTTAGAGTCATTCTGGACCAATTTTAAGTCATTTTAAACATTGATTACACTAATATTGAGTCATTTTTGAGTCAATCTGGTCAAGATTTAGATTGTTTTGGACAGTTTAGATTAATTCTGGACAAGTTTGCAGTCATTTTAAACAACTTTCACATACTTCTGGATTGGTTTTGAGCCATTGTGGACATTTTTTTTATGTTATTCTGGACAGTCCTGCAGTCAGTCTGGTCACCTTTGAGGTCATTTTGGACGTTTTTTGATTAGTTTTGGAGCAGTTTAATGTAGTGTTGGATCAGTTTTGAGTCCATCCTCATCCATCCTCCTTGGCCTGTTGTCTTTGCTGCTGTGTGCAGATTGACATGCTGTTCATGTCAATGGAGCTGAATGATGTTCCAGAGATGCTTCCTGTGCTGCTGGAGCTGCTGGGATTGATTCCCTCCATGTTTGTTGTGCTTTTATTTCTGTTCTTGTGTTTTTCTAACATGTGACGCTGCTGAGTTGTGGCTGTTTGAACCCATATTAAACCAGAGAACTCCTTCTCCATGATGGCTGTGTGCTTTGATTTACTGTGTGGTTCTGGTTCTGGCAGCTAACGGACTGTTTTATTCCACCAGCACCTGCCGGAGCGCCGGCAAACCGTCGCGGTCGAGGTGGAGGACACCGCGGCCGAGGACGCTTCAATGTCCGCCGAGACGGACCAATGAAGTTCGAGAAGGACTTTGACTTCGAGAGCGCCAACGCTCAGTTCAACAAGGAGGAGATCGACCGCGAGTTCCAGAGCAAACTGAAGCTCAAAGGTTCGTCTTTGCTGAAAAAAGTTCAGCTTCATTACAAACACTGAATGTTTTTGGTCCTTTAATCTGTAGACTGCAATATTGAGTTAATATTTGTTTTCTTGGAGGCTGTGGGTCACCAGGAGACAAAAAAACTCCTTTTCTCAGTAAACTGGACATTCTGAGGATGTCTCAGGACGGTTTTTACTTTAATCTCACACCAAACAGTCGACCAATTTAGAAAACAGGCGGCAGTAATGTTGAGTTTAACCGTTGACTCGGGTCGGTTCCAGCTTCATGGCTTCGACTCCAGACGGTCGGTGAAGGCTGACGTGCAAAGTTACCTATAAAGAACTGGATGTGTTCAGGAAATGGAGAGGAAAAGATGATTCTTTTTCTTTGGATTCGCCCTGAAGCTGACAGTTGACTTAAAACGTGACCAGACTGACTGCATGACTGTCCAAAATAACATAAAAAAGTATCCACAATGACTCAAAACTAATCTAGAAGTATGTGAAAGTGGTTTAAAATGACTGGAAACTTATCCAGAATCACTCTAAACTGTCCAAAACAACTTAAAACCTGTCAAACAACCCAAAAATGACTCAATATTAGTGTAATCAATGTTTAAAATGACTTAAAATTGGTCCAAAATGACTCTAAACCATCCAACATCTGTCTGAAAGGACCTGAAACACTGTCCAACATCACAATAAACACTCATCTAATCATAAAGAAGTCCAAAAGGACTCAAAACCTCTCTGAAATTATGTCACAGCGTCCCAAAATGACTAAAATATGAAGTAAAAAAATGTCCAGCTCACTTGAAGTTTCTCCAAACCTAAGAGCGAAGAGTGGTAGCTCTAGAGTTTGGCTCCAGATGTTCTCCTGAACTAAAGTCTCTGAAACACTAAATAAACAGGATGACTGAGGATGAACTCAAAACTTATCCTAGATTACATGAAACTGCTTCAAAACTACTCAAAAAAAACGTCCAAAATGACTAAAACGTCTCTTGCAATGATACAGAAATCTTGTACCAATCCGTGGATCCGGACTAGAAGCTGCATCACTGCCAGAATCTGATCACATGGTCCTGGAGTCATTTCTGACCTTCACTGGAAATTTACTCCAAATCCGTTAGTATGTTTTTGAGCAATGTTGCTAACAGACGGACGAGAACCATCCATAGGACTAATGGTCGGTCCGTCCGTCCTAACGGTCCATCCGTCCTACGAATGGTTCTTTTCCAACCATTCCACGAATGGTCCATGCATCCGTCCTACTAATAGTCCGTCCCTCCTATAAATGGTCAGTCCTATGAATGGTTCTGGTCTGTCCTACGAATAGTTTGTCTGTGAGTCCTACCGATGGTTCTGTTGACAGACGGGCGGACCAATGCCGATCCTTGGCTGAGTAATAATCTTTTGTTGGTGTGAAACCTTGCGTCCTCTGAGCTCTTCCTGTCTCCTCAGATGAGAAGACAGAGAAGTCGGAGAAAGCTCTGAACGGGGAGGATAAAGGCGACTCTGGTGTGGAAACTCAGAACAGCGAAGGAAACGCTGAGGACGAGTGCGACCCGCTGGGACCCAACTGCTACTACGACAAGTCCAAGTCCTTCTTCGACAACATCTCCTGCGACGACACCAGGTACCGGTCCAGACGGTCTCTTCCAGGCGGTCCCTCTGAGGACTACAGATCAGTTTATCCTGCATTTAAAGATCTGCAGAACTGAGTTTGAGCCGTTTCAGACAGATTTTATTTATTTAAACAGTTTTTATCATTGACTATTTCATTTTTACACGTCTTTGAATCATCCAGAAGTTATTTGGTTAAAATCTGAAGACTTTCGGAAATTTTTTTTGTATTTGGGACATCTCCTACGTAGCTCCTCATTCTGGACAAAGTAGATTTTGAACATTTTAGTAATTTTGGATTGTTTCCTTTTAAACTTTTAATGAATATTTAATGATAATTCAGATTAATATTTGTTTTAGTGAATAATCCGTTTCTTGTTTTCTGTCCACCAGGAAAGCCAACGACAAGTCTGGAGGGTCAGCTTTCCCCAGGTGAGTTTACCTGTTTCTGATTATCACCATTTATGGCTTCATTCTTACATTCCACGCCTTTATTTATCCTTTCTGATGTTCTGGATCTCTGGGGAACAATACAAACTCCTGAATCAAAATAAAAACAGTAGCGAGTTAAAAACCACAAAATGAACAATTATGAAACCATTGAGTTCGTCTGAGGACAGAGACTCAGTTTAGAGCTGATCAGCTGACTGGAACCGGCCCTGTTGGGATCCTGGTTCTGTTTGGTTCCTCCTGGTTCTGTTTGGTTCCTCCTGGTTCTGTCTGGTTCTACCTGGTTCTGCTGGTTCTACCTGGTTCTCTATGGTTCTACCTGGTTCTGTCTGGTTATGGTCCAACCTCCAAGGTCAGCTGGATGTGACCAGGTGTAATCAGGTGTTATTGGTTCAGCCAGAGGAATTTATTGCTCAGTAGGTAACAGATCAGGGATCAGACAAAGATTAAAGACCGGTGGGTGGTTCTAGATCAAAGAACCCAACAAAAGCTACCAGAGACTCTAATCTAAACACAAACAGAACAGCTAACTCCCTAACCAGACTGAGTCACAGCAGCACCAGCCACCACCAGGAACAGAACTAAACCTTGCTGGTTCCTCTGAACAGATATTTAAAACATGTTTCACCAAGACTCACTGCAGAATAACTTCTTCCTGAAGTTAGCGGACTGCTAACTGGAACCATGATCTCCACTAAGACTGAAGGCTCCACACAGAATCAGCAGCCACCATCAGAAGCTCTAGATGTCTGTAGTCTCCCCTCAGTCAAAACAGAACCTACAGACCAGACAGGAACATGAACATCTCACACACAAGCTCCAGCAGAACTGATCACATCAAACCAACCACCCAGACAGTTGTAGTTTTATACTGGTGTGGTGATTACTGGGGTCTTCTGGGAGGAGGTCTGGAGCTCCAGGCTGATCAATAGCCCTGTGATCAATAAGGTCTCCACAAACCATCCAGACACAGAAGCTGCACAAGTTCAGTTCCCAACACACGGCCACCACAGGCCATAACACTAGTTCTGTCTGGTTCCTAATGGTTCTGTCTGGTTCTTCTTGGTTCCTCCTGGTAATTCCTGCCTCTTCCTGCAGGGAGCGCCGTCAGACCTGGGCCGAGGAGCGGAGGATGAACGCCGAGACGTTTGGCATCCCGCTGCGTCAGAGCCGAGGACGTGGCGGTTACCGTGGCCGCGGGGGGATATTCCGAGGGGGGCGGGGCCGCCCGGCCAGCCGAGGGTCCTTCGGGCCGCCGCAGGGGGGCGGGGCCTATCGGGGTGGGTACAGAGGAAACCAGGCGGGGCGAGAGTTTGCTGACCTATCAGCATACAGGGTAAGGACCGTTAGTTCTGATCAACTTAGATGGTTCTGATCTAGTTACATGGTTCTGATCCAGGTGGTTCTGATCCAGATGGTTCTGATCCAGTTAGATTGTTCTGGTGCAGGTGGTTCTGGTCCTGTTAGATGGTTCTGATCCAGATGGTTCTGATCCGGTTACATGGTTCTGATCCAGATGGTTCTGGTCCAGATGGTTCTGGTCCAGTCTAAAATTAAAATGTTCAGGAACTCAAAATGGCAGCCATTTTCCAAGATGGCGGCCGTGTTTTCCAAAAGTTTCTGAACCTTAAAATGAAATAAAGTTTGAGTGAAACTAGGGGTGCCACTAACGATGAATCCATGAATTGTCTGAGCACGATACGTCATCAAAAGCAGACGTGAGCGCGCAATTCAACAAACTCACCATCCGAGCAGAGTGCGGAACACGGATGGACATCCGCGTTTATGATACAGCGCGGACATCCGTGCGTGTTCCACATTCCGCTCGGACAGCGATTTCTGTTGCATTGCGCGCCCAGTTCCGCTTTTGATGAGGTATCGTGCTCAGATGATTTATCGATTCGTCGTTAGTTGCAGCCCTAAATGAAACATACATGTTAACTCTGATACATGTCGGTTTCTGCATGTTTAGATCAGAACACGTGTTGGTTTCTACATGTTAACTCTGACGTGTTGGTTTCTACATGTTTAGATCAGAACACGTGTTGGTTTCTACATGTTAACTCTGACGTGTTGGTTTCTACATGTCTAGATCAGAACATGTGTTGGTTTCTACATGTTAGCTCTGCCAGGCATTCAGATTTGTGCAGAACATTGTTAGAAGTCGTTAATTTCGTGTCACTAAATGTGTTCTGCTGCTGTAACTCTGGAAAGTTCCCTGATGGCAGGAATAAAGGATTATCTGATCTTAGTTTGTGTCACTAAACGTGTTCTGGATGACGGCTTTTTGCTGTCGTCTGATTCTAACATCTGTTTTCTCTGTCTGTTCCAGAAGGACAACAAAGTGGCAGCGTAGTTCCGTGGACAGGAAGGTTCTCCTGAAGGTGGAGCTTCTTCACGCTGGAACCAGATAGTTCTGTTGACTAAATAATGAAGATTGTCTACTAGTTGTATATTTGTCACCAGCACTGGGGTAGACGGCTTGAATGCAACTTTAACTTTCATATCTGTCAGCGACGGAACCACGAGTTTATCAGAACCTTAAATAACGTGTCTAGATGTTCTCCGTTAGCCACCCACAGACTGATGCTCACTGGGTTAGCTTCACCTGCTAGGTCTATCTCTAACCACCTCCTCACCTTTCTAATGGATTTTTCTACGTCTCATCTGGGATCTTCACCTGAACATGATTCTCCTCGGGTTCTTCCTGTTGTCGTCTGAAGGTCGTAGGTCCAGCTCCAGTCGCTTTGTTTTCTGTTCTTCACTCGTTTCTCTGTGGTTTACTTGGTTCTCGAGCCGCCAGTCCGTAGAGACGCTGCAGCTAGCTTCAGTTAGCTTCCGTTAGCTTCAGTTAGCTTCAGCTAAACCTACATTTCCAACTTTTATCTCCAGACGTCTGTACGGAGGACCGGAGGCGCCTCAAGTAAAGAAAGATTTCACAGTTTAATGAAAAACTCCGTCAGAATGAATAAACTGAACCTGGCTTCAATCATTTTATCAATACAAGAACTAAAGGAAAATAAAATCACTGTTTATTTCAGGCGTTTTAAATCTTCCATGAGTGATGTTCTGATAAATATTAAATATGTTTAAATTACAGCGAAACACTTTTTTTTTAATTGGCATTTTCTTTACTTGTGTCATAATTTAATGGAAAACTTTATTAAGATGAAATAAAATTAGATTTAAAAGTGACAGAAGTCAAGAAAACAGAAAGTCACACCAAAACAAACTCATTTTATCCATCAGACAATAAATGCAAAAGAGAATTAAATAAAATATAGAGGATCCTTATAAACAAAGTGATGACATGTTTTTTATTAGTATTTTCTTGTGTCATAATTGAATGAAAAACTTTATTGATTTGAAATGAAATAAGATTTGAAGAAACTTCAACCAGTTTGTCGTTTCTGAATTCTGGCGCAGTGAAACTGGATCATGTTTGTGACTTTAGGCGCTCTCTGTCCTCCGTACTGAAGGTGTTCCTCAGACATTCTTCCTCCGGTTCTTCCTCTGGTTCTCCTTGTTGTTCTCCAGACACTAACTCAGTTTCTCCTGTTCAGAGAATCTTCAGCCTGAAGCCACGAACCTCATCTGTAGCAGCGTTTAGCAATACGAGGCTTCAGTTCTAGAAACGTTCTGATCCGACCCACACAGAAACAGAAGCTGGTTCCTGTTCTGTCCTCAGATCCACTAAAACAGAAACGTTCTACTGGAACCGATTCCACAATTAGAACTCCTTTTCTCAGTAAACTGAACGTTCTGAGGATGTTTCAGGACGGTTCTTCCTTTAATCCGACACCAAACAGTCGACTGATTCGGAGAACAGACGGCAGTAATGAGTTTAATCGGATCGGTTGCATACTTTACGTCGGTTCTGTCTTTGGATTGGTTCCGTCTTTACGTTGGTTCTGTCTTTGTGTCGGTTCCGTCTTTGGGTCAGTTCTGTCTTTATGTTGGTTCCATCTTTACATCGGTTCCGCCTTTGGGTGGGTTCTGTCTTTGTCGGTTCTGTCTTAACATTGGACTCCAGAAGGGGTTGAAGTCGACTGGATGAGTTGAGGAGCCGTAGAGGGAAAGGTTCTTGGGATCGGTCTTAGAGCTGACAGTTGAACTTGGGTCGGATCAGAACCAACGGTCCAGAACAGCTTTTCTAACATCTTCACTTGATGGAAGTAAACTCGACGTGTTCTTCTGTTGTAGAAAATATTTCTTTGCATTCAGGCACCAAAAACTTTTGTTTAAGCATGAAAGAAAAGTTGAAGATGAGAAGAGAAGCAGCAGCTCAGACACAAGTTTGATTCTAGAAGCTTTAAATGAACCAGAAATAAAAAGACTCAAACTTTTTGGCTTCTTCTATTTAAATGTTTTAATATGTCGCCACATTTCTTACATTAAGATTAGGAACAGGAGGAAACCTGATTCATTTCTGTTTCCCTAAACTCATGAATTTAACATGTAGAAGGGATCGTGGAGTTTCTCTGGTCTTCATGAAATCAGGTTTTCTGTCTGAAGCTTCACCTCAACTCTTCATGTTCAGATCCAGAGCAGTCTATCTTTAGTTTGGTTTTTGGGAACACTTCGGCTGTAATTTCAGTGGTTTGATGCAAATCAGAAGAATAAATGAAAAGATTTGACCCTGAAGCAGAACCGGATCATCTGAGGTTCTGCTGTTCGCACCGAAATAACTCAGAATTAGACATAAAACCAAAGGAGTGATCAGCTGCAAGGTGCTTTACTGATCTCTGGTTTGGGTTTCCTGACCTCTGGTTACATTTTTCTGATCTTTGGTTGGATTTCTGACCTTTGGTTTCCACCTCTTCTAGTGTGTATGCTAAATTAACAAGCCACAGCTGGAGCGCTGTGGTTTTAGGGTAAAAATCAGCCGAGAGTTTAACTGAATCCTGGACTTTTTATGTCGGTTTGTTTTGGTGAATTCAGCAGAATAAAGTCTGGTTGGCGTCTCAGTGAGGATCTGGTCTGTTGGGTCCGAGTCTGTGGTTCTGAGCTCCAAACTTGGACCAAAATCAAACCGGAGACCGGTTTGATTTTGGTCAAAGTTTGGAGCTGAGGTCCACAGAGAGTCTGACCCATCAGACTCCTGATACTAGAAGGTTCTGAAAGGTTCTGACTGGTGGTGGTCTTCAAACAAAACCTGAATTCGGAGGAAACAAAAGTTTTTGGTGGACGGTTGTTGATGCAATAAGTGTTGGCGGTCAGAGAGCTCCTCCGTTAGCTCTCTGAAGCTTTTTATTAAGAGCAAATAATAAACAGTTGTTCAGTAGTTTGTTGTCTCATCTGATTCTTTAACTCAGAACCCGAGAGGCGCTTCGGTTCTACAGGAATCTGAATTACACCTGTCTTGAAGAGTTGTCAGATCTTTGAATTCCTCAAACATCAGCTGGAAACCCGACGAGTCCCAGCTGGTTTAATCATGCTTTAACCTGTAGGATGGTGGAAAAGGGTGGAATTAAAGTTTAGATCACATCATTTGGTCTAAAATAAGCGTTCTTGGAACTAAATGAATCCATATTCAGCTGAAACTCAGACAGAAGCTCCTCCAGTTGATCTAACCCCAGACATAGAGCTGATAATTAAAATACCGTACAAGTTAATGGTTGGACAAACAGTTCCTGCAGCTGAGACGCTTTATTATTAATCAGGATCATTTCTACTATGAGGGTCAATCAGGCTGTTAAAATTAATTTATTACAACATTCAGTGCACAACACAGAAAACCAGATAAAGCACAAATAAAGACTTAAAACAAATCTTCACAGATTGACAACCTGTTAGATCAAATTATAAAACTAGCAGACATTAAAACATGGAGGAGAAACCTTCAGGTGTTTGGCTCCAGAGTGGTTCCAGCTGATTATTGGTATTAGTTCACCCCAGGTCGGACAGGTAGTTTTACTGGAACTAATCAAACAGTTTAATCATCAGCGTTTTAATTTCACACAACTCAGATCTAATTGACTAATCGCCAACAAACAGTCCCACACCGCAGGAACATTCACATCCACTGTAGCACTGATGTTACTCCATAAAGGTCTCTGAACAGTCCAGTCTTATTTGTGTAACCCAGAGTCACACAGTTCAGACCCTGATGTTCCTCTGTGGTATATGTACTTATTTATATATTAAAACATGATTATATCCAGCAGAAGATCTGATGATGGTCGATTAAAATGAAGCTGGTATTCAGATTATGAGCCGGAGTTTCCTCTGAATGAACGCTGCTCTTTCTGGCACTAATCACCCTCCATACAGCGTGCAGCCTGTTGCTGTGTGACGTAACTCCAGTTTACGTGACTGAGTGCGTGTTTGGCACTGATCGGCCTCCATACTGCTCTCAGCTTGTACGTGACGCCGCACGGCTGGGCGGGGTTAGAGCAGCGGGAGGAGAGAGTCCTCTGCTATGATTGGCTCTGGCCGCTCTGACATCACCCAGTCTGCAGCGGCTCCACCCTCCTCCTGTACTCGCCGAGCCTCAGTCCTCCTGCGGATACTGAGGTCCGAGTCACCCGGAGGGCAGCATCCAGACTTCCAGACCAGCAGCAGCAGCAGCAGCAGCAGCAGCAGCACCGCGGACACCGCCATGGCTCTGACCGAAGACCCGACCTTCCAGAAGCTGCAGCAGTGGTTCAAGGCGAACGGCGGCGGCCTGAACATGCGGGCGATGTTCGACGGAGACCCGGAGCGGTTCAACAAGTTCAGGTAGGGAGAAAGCAGCTCCGGTCCGTGGACGGAGGAGGACGGAGGGGACAAGGGGGCGGGATGCTCCGCTGCAGGCAGCGACCTGACGGCCTGGTGCGGCCCGATGAGCCCCGCAGGTGTCTCCGTTTGTTCTCCCTGTTAACGCTCCCCCTCCTCCTCCGCTCGGCTACAAGGTCACCGGGGAACTCCGCCACTTTTCTGCCTGAATCCGCCTTTATAGACGGTTCCAGCGGCGGTAGTATGACCGGCCGTCTGGTGCCCGTCCTGCTCCCCGTCAGGAGGCTGTTAAACGTCCGCGGGTCCGCTGTCACCGCCGGTCCACCCCCCCGGTTCTAGTAGCTGCTGCGCTAATGTCACTGGTTCCGTTATCGGACAGACGCGTCTGTCGTGTCGCCGCCTGCAATCCTGCTTCTATTATCGGACAGCTTCGTCCCGTTAGCCGCCCTGCGGATGTCCTGGGCTCCAGCAGCCGTGGCTCATTTAGGATTAGCCGACATGCTAAAGTCCCTGTTTCCATCATCGGACAGACAGGTCCTCCATCATTTCCGTGTCTTTAATTAAACTTTTATTGGTTTCAGGTGTTTTAAATCATCCAGACAGGTTTATTAAATCATCCAGACAGCTGATGGTACCCGTGTGAGCTCACCTGTTGTATTTTTCCGCATTTAACGCATTAAACGTTAATCTAATTAGACTGAAGCTCAGAGAGACTCTCAGTCACTTTTTATTTTTTAAATTCTACTTATTTCATGTCGGCAGAAAAGAGTTTATATGTAAAATATCAGTTGCAGCTAACAGCTAACAGGAGCTAAACGCCGTTAGCATATTGCTAACCGACCTGTTGGACGCAGTCAGCCCGGATAGAGTGACCGACAGGCGGCCTGAGTGGAGGCGGAGCCCCGGAGCTGGAGACGGAAACACGGCGACGTGATGAGCGGCACGTCGGCCTCAGAGCAAAATAATACTAATAATGACCGTAATTATATTAATTATGTGATTAGTAATGAAGATGATAATTATATGTAATAATAATAATGAGGGTAGAAAATGTTTTCTGTTCTATTTTTCTCTCCATCAATCTTTTTAATCTGATTCATCAAAAAGCTTTCATGTCTGAAGATTAATTAGTCAATTAATCATCCATCTATCCATCCATCCATTATCTATACACCGCTTAATCCTCACTAGGGTCGCGGGGGGGTGGAGCCTATCCCAGCTGACTCGGGCGAAGGCAGGGGACACCCTGGACAGGTCGCCAGTCTGTCGCAGGGCTACATACAAAGACACACAATCACTCTCACATTCACACCTACGGGCAATTTAGAATAATCAATTAACCTCAGCATGTTTTTGGACTGTGGGAGGAAGCCGGAGTACCCGGAGAAAACCCACGCATGCACAGGGAGAACATGCAAACTCCATGCAGAAAGATCCCAGCAAAGCCGGGACGCGAACCAGGGATCTTCTAGCTGCAAGGTGAAAGTGCTAACCACTACGCCACTGTACAGCCCAGTCAATTAATCAATCCATTAAAAAAAGTCAATTATTCAAATTATACATAAACTTAGAAGATCATTTCTTCTGTTTCCAGCCTTAAAAAAGAAGATTTGATGATTTTCCTTCTTTTAATCTCAGTTTTAATTTAAAACCAGGAGGATTTTTATAGAAAATCAGAAACATGAAGCTGAGCTCATCATTGTTTTAATAATAATAATCAACTGTTTTAATGGAATTTCAGACCACAGACCACAGAAAAATGTTGAATATTTTCACATTTCAGCGTCTCAGAGGAGATTTAAAGTTTTCTTCGTAGAATATTTTTAGTTTTTCTGCTTCAGCTAAACGAGAAGTTTTAAAACTTCATTCAGAATTAATTCTAAAACATGTTTGGATGATTTTTTTAACGTTTGAGAGATTAAATGAAGAATAATTGAAATCATCAGTGAATCAGTCAACAGAAACTAATTCGCTAAACGTCCAGAATGTTCCAGAAATGTTAAATATTTTCATGTTTCTGTAAATATTAAAATATTTTTTGTTTCACAGACAGAAAATCTTCAGCTCAATAAAACTGTTTCAAGAGGTTTGTTTCATAAAATAAAGGAATAATAATAATAATAATAATAATAATAATAATAATAATAATAATAATAATAATAATAATTACAATAATATCCCTTGTGTTATTTAATGATCTATTCTGTTCTTTCTGTATTTCCTATCATCAGGTTTTATTCTAACCGGTTATTTTACGGGTATTTTCATTTTTTAGTTTCTTTTTTCCCGTCTGTTTGTCGTCGCTGCTGTTAATAAAGTTTTTTTCTCTCGCTTCGCAGCACGACTCTGAAGTCGGATGACGGAGAAATTCTGCTCGACTACTCCAAGAACCTGATCACGCAGGACGTCATGGACATGCTGGTCGCCATGGTAACCACAGGAATCTTTTATTCTGAAAAACAAACCACACGCGCAAAACATGCAGCTCAGAGTCCAGCTAATAAAAATCCACCAAGATGAACGAGTGGAGGTTTACAGCATCCACCTGCCGCTCCACCTGCAGCCCGTCGGCATGCTGCAGCTGCATGCTGACGGGCTGCAGGTGGAGCTGCAGGTGGAGTCTGAACTCAGCCACTGCTCCTTATCTGACCTGAACTCTGGAGTTTAAATACTGGAATCTGTTGCTCAAAGCTCTGGTGAAACAGGAAAAGTTGCGACACTGCATGTGGAAAGAGAAAAGGGATGTTGAGCCACGCTGCGTCTTTGTGCTGCATGTTGGCGTGAGGAAACGCAGGTTTTCTAATCTGAGTCTGATACCAGCTGAATGTTCTGTGTTCAGGCCAAGGCGAGGGGTGTGGAGGAGGCTCGAGAGAAGATGTTCTCCGGAGAGAAGATCAATTTCACCGAGGTACGGAACGTCCAGGAGGAGAAAAACATCCATCAGGTCAAAGCGTCGCAGTTCAGCAGCTTGACACGCTGCTGATGGTCGCAACGGATGATCTGAGTTTCATCTGATCAGCAGAAGAAACTGTAGAATCAGTGACAGTCTGGGATCTAAACAGATTCTGGACCAATGAGAACACAGTGTGACGCTCATCAAGTAGTCGCAGGTTTTCACACGTTGTTTTTCTCCAATGTGTTCCAAAGACAGAGTTTGTCTGAGCTGCAGCAGAAAAACTAAAAACAACACAGTGGAGATAAAATTCTACCTTTAATAAATCCCTGATGTTCTGCTGCAGCTAAAGGCTGGTTTAAAGACATGGCAGGGGAAGAATAATGCAAGAGAACAATGCAACAGAATGCAACAGAATGATGTAACACAATAATGCAACAGAATAATGCAACACCATGATGCAACACAACCCAAACAGAATATTTCAAATCAATTCAGTTTTATTTATATAGCGCCAATTGTCTCCTGACACTTTTCAGAACCCATATGAACCCCAGAGCAGCCCTAAGCAGACAGTGGCAAGAAAAACACCCTTTAACAGGAAGAAACCTGGAGCAGAACCCGGCTAAAATAATGCGACAGTAACAGAGTAATGCAGCAGTAATAAAGTAATGCGACAGTAACAGCGGCTGCAGATCTCGTTGTGTTCTGTCTCGACGCTCTGAGCTGCAGGTTTCTGAGCAGGTCTGAACTCATCTCCAGATTAATGCTGGCTTTACCTGACATCCAGCAGGTGAGTTTGCCACTCTGTGATTGGCTGGCTGGTCAGACAGGCAAGACAGTCATGTGACACCAACAGGTTCTGCAGCCGCAGTTCAAACTCTTTTACACTGAAAGATTCAAACCAGACAAACTCTAAACGTCTAACCCTTTAGGACATGCTGGTCAGAAAGAGAACCGACCGGTACCAGAACCACCAGGGTTTAACCAGAACCACTAGGAGTCAGAACTGGACCTGACACAGTGAATCCTGCAGAGATTAGTGGTTGAGAGAGTCACAGTGACTCTACAGGTTTACTGAAGCTGAGTCATTCAGGAAACAGACACACACACACACACACACACACACACACACACACACACACACACACACACACACACACACACACACACACACACACACACACACACACACACACACACACACACACACACACACACACACACACACAGTGTTTGGTCATGTTGTTGTGTAACTCTGTTGTGTTGATTTAAGGTCAGGTTGTTGATAAAGTTTTATTTATTGAGATAATTCTACATAGAACCCAACAATCTAGAACCAAACATAATGTAGAACCAGAAACACTAGAACGGAGACTAGAATCAGATCAGAGTTAAAAGTTTAGCTTTAATTCTAGTTAAACAGTTTCAGCCGCTGGTTCCTTTAATGTTCCTTTGATGTTCCTTTATAGATATTAACTAAATTCATTGGAGCCGTTTTTAGATCATATTTTTGTGTACATCGATAATAAATGGACTCATTCTATAGAGCCATGATTTCTGATCAGTAACTGATAAATAAATGCTGCATTTCTGACATACAGGGAATGAGCAGCCTTGGAGGAGGACGGAGCTCTGAGGCTTCTCTAGTTTTGTGTTGTTTTGTGTCTTGATCTGGTCGTTCAGTGGGTCAGTCGTGAGGCCTTAGTTTGGTTTTTGTCTCATCTTTGTTGTTATTTATCTTCTGCCTGCCGTTTTATCTCCTCCTCCTGTAGATGTTTTTCATACTTCTGTGGAGGTTCTCAGTCATCCAGGTCCTGGAGATGGTAGGAGCTTCAGGAGGAACTTCCAGTTGGTTTCTCCTGAAGCTCCGATGATCTCCTCATCCTGTAGATGTTTTTCTGTCTCCATGTTTCCTCTCTACTCTGCTCATCATCTGCAAGAGATGTTCCACAATGCTGGATGGATCTCCAACAACCTGCTCCTCTGTTCTCTGGTTCTGAGCCATGCTGCGCGTGTTGTGTGTCTCTAAGCGTGTTGTCGTGTTGTGTGTCTGCAGGGTCGTGCTGTGCTCCACGTCGCTCTGAGGAATCGATCCAACAAACCGATAAACGTCGACGGAAAAGACGTGATGCCGGAAGTGAACCGAGTTCTGGACAAGATGAAGGCCTTCTGCCAGGTGTGTGTTTAATGTGTGTGTTTCTGTGTGTGAGTGTGTCTTTGTGTGTAACCTGCTGTCTGTGTGTGTTCAGAGGGTGCGTAGCGGGGACTGGAAAGGTTTCAGCAGTAAAAGCATCACTGACGTCGTGAACATCGGCATCGGAGGATCTGACCTGGTGAGTGATGTCACACTTACATCACAAATAGTCACCAACTGACTAGGCCAGTTGGTGGGAGAACAACCACAGATCTGAAGCATCCAGCTCTGGGATCAGGGACACTCGGAGAAAGGACACAGGGAGAAACAGAGTGAGTGTAATGCAATAATGGTATATATATATTAAATATAATGCTAGATAGAGAAGGGCTCAGTGCATCCAGAGAGGTCCTCCAGCAGCCTAGACCTATAGCAGCAGAACTAGGGGCAGAACTAAGGGACGTCCAAGAGGAAGACTCCAGCTGACCCCCTCAGGGTCCCCCAGTCAGCCCTAACTATAAGATTTGTCAAAAAGGAAGGTTTTAAGCCTGGTCTTAAAAATAGAGAGGGTGTCCACCTCCAGAACCCAAACTGGGAGCTGGTTCCACAGGAGAGGAGCTGATAACTGAAGGCTCTGCCTCACATTCTACTTTTAGAGATTCTAGGAACAACAAGTAAGCCTGCAGTCTGAGAGTGAAGAGTTCTGCTAGGATAATATGGTACTATCAGGTCTTTAAGATATGATGGTGATTGGTTGTTAAGAGCTTTATATGTCAGAAGAAGGATTTTGAATTCTATTCTAGATTTAACAGGAAGCCAATGAAGAGAAACCAGCATAGGAGAAATCTGATCTCTCTTGCTAACTCCCATCAGTACTCTGGCTGCAGCATTGTGGATCAGCTGTAGATGTTTCAGAGAACTATTGGGACAACCTGATAATAAGGAATTACAGTAGTCAAGCCTAGAAGTAACAAATGCATGGACTAGTTTTTCTGCATCACTCTGAGACAGGATGTTCCTGATTTTTATAATATTTCTCAGGTGGAAAAAGGAAGTCCTACAGATTTGTTTTATGTGTGAGTTAAAGGACATGTCCTGGTCAAAGATAACACCGAGGTTCCTCACAGTAGTACTGGAGGCCAATGTAATGCCATCCAGAGTAACTATATGCTTTGAAAGCAATTTTCTAAGATGTTTGACTTCAGTCTTGTCTGAATTTAGTAGTAAGAAATTACAGGTCATCCAGGTCTTTATGTCCTTAAGACAATCTTGCAGTCTAGCTAGCTGATTAGTTTCATCTGGCTTCATAGATAAATACAACTGAGTGTCGTCAGCATAACAATGGAAATTAATACAGTGCTTCCTAATAATATTGCCTAAGGGAAGCATGTATAATGTGTACAGTATTGGTCCTAAGACAGAACCCTGAGGAACTCCATGATTAACCCTAGTATGCTCAGAAGAGTCATTGTTGACATGCACAAACTGGAACCTGTCTGATAAGTAGGATTTAAACCAGTCCAGTGCTGTCCCTTTAATGCCAATACAATGTTCTAGTCGCTGTAATAAAAGTTTGTGGTCGATTGTATCGAATGCTGCACTAAGGTCCAACAAAATAAGTATAGAGACCAGTCCATTATCTGACGCTATGAGAAGGTCATTAGTAACTTTCACCAGAGCTGTTTCTGTGCTATGATGCACTCTGAAGCCTGACTGAAACTCTTCAAACAAGCTATTCCTTTGTAAATGTTCACATCATTGATTAGCAACTGTTCTTTCCAGACTTTTAGAGAGAAATGGGAGGTTGGAAATTAGTCTATGATTGGCTAAAACATGTGGATCTAGAGTGGGCTTTTTAAGTAAAGGTTTGATTCCAGCAACCTTAAAAGCCTGTGGTACATAGCCTGTTACTACAGAGAGATTAATCAGATCTAACATTGAGGAATTAATTAAAGGTAAAGCCTCCTTGAACAGTCTAGTTGGGATAGGATCTAAAAGACATGGTGCCTGAAGTTAACGGATTACTGTGGTGCGTTCAGGGACCTCTGATGGTGACGGAAGCGCTGAAGCCCTACTCGGCCGGAGGACCAAACGTCTGGTTTGTCTCCAACATCGACGGGACTCACCTGGCCAAGACCTTAGCTCACCTGAACGCAGAAACGACCCTGTTCATCATCGCCTCCAAGGTCAGACAGTAGATCTGGTTTGTGATTGGTCTGTTGCAGCTGATGAATAATCAATGATCTATTGATGACCACCATCTCTTACTGGAGGTTCCTTCTGTCTTCAGACCTTCACCACCCAGGAGACCATCACCAACGCAGAGTCGGCCAAAGACTGGTTCCTGCAGACGGCCGGAGACGTGAGTTTATTGATTGATGAGTTTATTGATTGATGAGTTTATTGATGGATGAATTGATTGATGAGTTTATTGATTGATTGATGTGTTTATTGATCGATGCATTAACTGACCGTTGGGTTTACTGTGGGCGGTGATGAAGCTCCTTCTGGTTTTTCTCTGCAGAAATCGGCCGTGGCCAAACACTTCGTGGCTCTTTCCACCAACGCAGTGAGTTTCCGATCCATTCTTTATTTATCCCTGATCAGCTGATCAACTCTGAGGCTGATTAATCAGTTTATCTGACGTTAACGTCTTTAGAATCCCAATTCTGTCAGAACACCCAAGTTTCTCTGTGAAGGTTCTCAGTCATCATGGTGATCGTAGGCACTTCAGGAGGAACCATCTGGACTTCTCTGAGAAGTCCAGATGGTTCCTCCTGAAATCCTACGATTTGAGATGTAGTTAGTTTGCTCCTGTTAAGTAGTGATTATTTCCAGTTACCTTCTCCTTCCTGTGTGATTACCTGAGTGGTGTATCAGTAGATGAAGAATGGAGATGTTTTCATGATGTCTAGTTTGAACCGACCAGCAGCTAAAACACAAACATCAGGAGGAAGAAATTCTGTTGATTTTCACAAAGAAAAGCAACAAACTGCAGAGCAGCAGCTGAAAAAACGATTCTATTCATCCTCTGATTGGTTTGATGTCATCAATGATCAATATGTCTGACAGTGATCAGGGAAAGTATATCTGATTACACCCAGATTTACTCGATTACTGCAGCAGTGAAGGTTTCTGATTAAACCCTTTTTTCTGTCTGCAGGTGAAAGTGAAGGACTTCGGCATCGATACGGAAAACATGTTCGAGTTCTGGGACGTAAGTGATGAAGAAGATGATGATGGTGATGATGATGATGAAGATGATGGTGATGATGATGGTGGTGATGATGGTGATGAAGATGATGATGGTGGTGATGAAGATGAGGATGATGATGGTGATGATGATCATGATGGTGGTGATGATGATTATGATGATTGTGGTGGTGATGATGGTGATGATTATGATGGTGGTGGTGGTGATGATGATGATGATGGTGATGAAGATCAGGATGATGAAGATGGTGATGATGGTGGTGATGAAGATGAGGATGATGATGGTGGTGATGATCATGATGATGATAATGGTGGTGATGAAGATGGTGATGATGGTGATGAGGATGGTGATGATGGTGATGAGGATGATGATGGTGGTGATGAAGATGATGATGGTGGTGATGAAGATGATGATGGTGATGATGATGGTGGTGATGAAGATGAGGATGATCATGATGATGGTGGTGGTGGTGGTGATGATGATGATGGTGGTGATGAAAATGAGGATGATAATGAAGATGTGATGATAATGGTGATGGTGATGACGATGAGGATGATGGTGATGATGATGGTGGTGATGAAGATGAGGATGATCATGATGATGATGGTGGTGGTGGTGGTGATGATGATGATGGTGGTGATGAAAATGAGGATGATAATGAAGATGTGATGATAATGGTGATGGTGATGACGATGAGGATGATGGTGATGATGATGGTGGTGATGAAGATGAGGATGATCATGATGATGGTGGTGGTGGTGGTGATGATGATGATGGTGGTGATGAAAATGAGGATGATAATGAAGATGTGATGATAATGGTGATGGTGATGACGATGAGGATGATGGTGATGATGACGGAGGTGATGAAGATGATGGTGGTAATGATGATGATGGTGGTGGTGTGATGATGATGGTGATGATGATTGGTTCTTTTTTGGTTTTTCTGTGGATCTGAAGCTCCTATCAAGTCTGAAGTTTTCAGACGTCATCCTCAAAGCTCCTCTAAGCTGAACTGTAGCTTTGTGATGCTTTTATGCTGCACTCTGATTGGTGGATAACTGTGTGATGTCATGTTTGCTCGTCCTCAGTGGGTGGGAGGTCGTTACTCTCTGTGGTCGGCCATCGGTCTGTCCATAGCCCTGCACATAGGTACGTCTGATTGTCAGATTATTGATTAATGCTAAACTCTGAAAGGTCAGACTTGGCTCCTGAGCTCTACACAGAATCACTCACATAGGAAACATATTTCAAATGTCGGAAACCAGTAAAACACCAGTATAGTACCAGTATAATACCAGTATAGTACTAATCAGACTTTCCATCTTCATGAGGTCCAGAGAATCTAACCTTCCATCTTTTTGTGTTTCAGGTTTTGAGAACTTTGAGCAGCTTCTGGCTGGAGCTCATTGGATGGTAAGAGAACCTCTAACCCTCTGGTCATAGAACCAGAAGAACCTCTAACCCTCTGGTCATAGAACCAGAAGAACCTCTAACCCTCTGGTCATAGAACCAGAAGAACCTCTAACCCTCTGGTCATAGAACCAGAGCAACCAGAAGCTGACTGGACTTTATTCTCTTTAGTTCTTCTTTAAATGTAGAGTTTCACAAATCAGAAATGAATAACAAAAATTTAACTACAAAACAATCTAAGGGTCAACATGTTTTTCAAAGAACATTAGAGGTGCACAGTTTAGATAGCAGCCAACCATAGAACCCATAGAACACAATAAAACACAATAAAAACACATAAAAACATTAAAGCACCATAAAAACATAAAACACCATTTAAAAAAAACATAAAACACCATTTAAAAAAAACATAAAACACCATAAAGCCCATTTAAAAAAACATAAAAACCCATAAAACACCATAGAACCCATAAAACGCAATAAAACAGCATTTTAAAAAAAACATGAAGCTCCATAAATGTGTTGTTGGTCGGAGGACAGATCTGACTGAAGCAGCAGCAGGTTTATGATTCCAGCTGAATTTAAAACATCCACTTTAACAGTTCTTCACTCCATGAAGCTCAACTGTCATGTTCTCCTCGTTCTCCTGCAGGACAACCACTTCCGAGGTTCCCCCCTGGACCAGAACGTTCCCGTCCTGCTGGCTCTGCTGGGTGTCTGGTACATCAACTTCTTCCAGGCTGAGACTCAGGCTCTGCTGCCCTACGACCAGTACATGCACCGCTTCGCCGCCTACTTCCAACAGGTCAGTGCTCATCATGGGACGTAGCGGGTCATGTGATCATTTTTTAGCTGGACTTCCTCCTTTTACCTCCATCAAGTCTAACCTTTCAGAGTTTAGAAACTAGTGATGTAAACAAATGTTTGCTCTCTGATTGGATCTGTCACTTCCTGATTTTCTGATCATGTGACCAGCAGTAAACACCTGGTTAAATATTCTACATATAGTGTTCCGTATATTTATAATCTCTAGTATTTACCTTTTGGTCCTGCAGGGCGACATGGAGTCTAACGGGAAATACATCACTAAAGACGGCAGCCGAGTCAACCATCACACTGGACCGATAGTCTGGGGAGAACCAGGAACCAACGGACAGCACGCCTTCTACCAGCTCATCCACCAAGGTAGCCAACTCGCCTGGTTAATAACCCATGACTCACCTGGTTAATAACCCATGACTCACCTGGTTAATACACTATAACTCACCTTGTTAATACACTATAACTCACCTGGTTAATACACTATAACTCACCTGGTTAATACACTATAACTCACCTGGTTAATACACTATAACTCACCTGGTTAATAAACTATAACTCACCTGGTTAATAAACTATAACTCACCTGGTTAATAAATTATAACTCACCTGGTTAATAAACTATAACTCACCTGGTTAATACACTATAACTCACCTGGTTAATAAACTATAACTCACCTGGTTAATAAACTATAACTCACCTGGTTAATAAATTATAACTCACCTGGTTAATAAACTATAACTCACCTGGTTGTGATTTTGATGGAATATTGTGACTTAAGTGGTTTTCTGACTGGACGGTTCCCTGCAGTCTAACTGGTCTAACTGGTTTTGTTGATGCTACTCAGGCACTGTGACGAGTCGACTGACTTGTTGTTTTTCTCTCCAGGAACTCGAATGATTCCTGCCGACTTCCTCATTCCTGCTCAGTCTCAGCATCCAATCAGAGACAGCCTCCACCACAAGGTACCGCTGACCTGGTGTGATGTCACACACACACCTGGACTCACCTGACATTTAAACCAATTAGTGCCAACGGTTCACATATACCTTTACAACTTAGAGATGTCATTTTTTTGTTTTTACAGAATCTAATAGGTGCAGATGTTTAATATTTGGTAAATTTTTCAATGAAACGTTTAGAATAAAGAGATTCTGATTTTAAAAAAAACCAAACAACATCTTTAAGCTCAAATCAGGATCAGTTTTCACAGCTTCTGGCTGATAAATGCTGGAATCAGTTGATTTTTCTAAAGATGAGAAGATAGTATTAAAAATATTATAACATGTTTGGGCAAAAAAAGTAAAATATTAATATGACGGCTTGAAAAATATCCTAAAAATATCAATAAAATGTCTGAGAAACATTAACGGCCCCAAAAATATTCCTAAAGTTTTCTCAGTCCATCCAAGTCCTGTAATAGAATCAACAGATATTTCAGATAAAAACAGACTTTATGTATCATAGACCAGCTGTAGTTTCTGGTTGTTCCAGCAGGTGGAGCTCTTCCTGTTTAATCCTGTAGAGACCAGAGGAGGTTAAAGCAGAGAGCATTGTGGGAGTTTAGCAGCAGTGGGCACCATGACAAAGACTAACGAGGAGCTTAATGAACTCAACAGAATTCTTGAATCACTTAAGATGTTAGAATAGAAGATCATAAACATATTTGTCCAAATGACTCATAATTTGTCTAAAATGGGGAAGAAATATATTGTACAATTGTACAAAATGACTTGAAAATTTTCTCAATTTTTGTCCAATTTTTTTAAGTCTCCAAAATGTCTTTAAGTTTGTTCAAAGGGAGTCAAAATATCTCAAAAAATGACAAAAATATGTCTTAAACTAGAACATTTTTGCTAAAATTACATTAAAATGTCCATTTGGGGGCTGTACAGTGGCGTAGTGGTTAGCGCTTTCGCCTTGCAGCTAGAAGATCCCTGGTTCGCGTCCCGGCTTTCCCGGGATCTTTCTGCATGGAGTTTGCATGTTCTCCCTGTGCATGCGTGGGTTTTCTCCGGGTACTCCGGCTTCCTCCCACAGTCCAAAAACATGCTGAGGTTAATTGATTATTCTAAATTGCCCGTAGGTGTGAATGCGTGTGTCCTTGTATGTAGCCCTGCGACAGACTGGCGACCTGTCTAGGGTGTCCCCTGCCTTCACCCGAGTCAGCTGGGATAGGCTCCACCCCCCCGCGACCCTAATGAGGATTAAGCGGTGGATAGATAATGGATGGATGGATGGATGTCCATTTGTACAAACACTTGATGAACTGATCTATAAAACTGTTTTCAATGGGATTTTTTTCATTGATATTTCACCATTAGCCGTTAATGGCTAATTGCTAAGCTAGGAGGACTTAATGAAGTTTCCATGTGCAGTTTTTATTTACCAGTTTTTACCTCCAACGTTGATCCATTGGGTGTTTGTAGGTCTGTAATTGTCTTATTGGAGAGCATTGTGGGAGTTTAGCAGCAACGGGCACCATGACAAACACTTCTGAGGAGGTTCATGAAATGTTCCACCTTTTAGTCATAGAAACTAGACGTCTGCCCCGCCCAGTCGGGTCAAGCAGGGAAGCGGTCTCTATTAATGGGTTTCCTGTCTGCAGATCCTAGTGGCTAACTTCCTGGCTCAGACCGAAGCTCTGATGAAGGGAAAGACTCCAGACGAGGCCAGGAAGGAGCTGGAGGCTGGAGGCCTGAAGGGAGAAGCTCTGGAGAAGCTGCTGCCTCACAAAGTTAGTAAGAAACACCTTTTACCCAGGAGACAGATGGTCTAGTCCATCTGGAACCAGAACCAGAACCACTCACTGAGTTCTTCTTCTTTCATCTGAAGGTCTTTGAGGGAAACAAGCCGAGCAACTCCATCGTCTTCAAGAAGCTCAGTCCGTTCACACTGGGAGCTCTGGTTGGTGAGTACTGGCAGTACTGGTGGTGTATACAGTGTGTATTCTATTAATATACTATAGTATTTATTGTATTAGTGTCAAAAACGTCATAGGTTAGCATGTTGTCCGAAACGTGGAAAAAAATGTCACAGGTTAGTATGTCATCCGAAATGTGTCAAAAGCGTTTTCTTGTGCCAAAATTCATGATGATTTTTTTTTGTCAAAGTAAACCTTTCTGGAGTGTTTTTCATGCCCTCTTTTACATTATTTCATCATATGGCAGGTTTTTACAACATGTTTGAAAAATCGCATTTTTTTTTGACATAGTATAGTAAGGTGTTTTTTTTGGCACCAAAATTAAAGATGATTTTTTTTTTTCAAAGAAAACCTTTCTGGGTGTTTTTCATGGCCTCCTTTACATTATTTCATCATATGGCAGGTTTTTACAACATGTTTGAAAAGTCGCATTTTTTTTTGACATAGTATGCTGTGGCGTTTTTTTGGCACCAAAATTCAAGATGATTTTTTTTTTCAAAGAAAACCTTTCTGGAGTGTTTTTCATGCCCTCCTTTACATTATTTCATCATATGGCAGGTTTTTACAACATGTTTGAAAAATTGCTTTTTTTTTCGACATAGTATAGTAAGGCGTTTTTTTTGGCACCAAAATTCATGATGATTTTTTTTTCAAAGAAAACCTTTCTGGAGTGTTTTTCACGCCCTCCTTTACATTATTTCATCATATGGCACGTTTTTACAACATGTTTGAAAAATCGCATTTTTTTTCGACATAGTATAGTAAGGCGTTTTTTTTGGCGCCAAAATTCATGATGATTTTTTTTTCAAAGAAAACCTTTCTGGAGTGTTTTTCACGGCCTCCTTTACATTATTTCATCATATGGCACGTTTTTACAACATGTTTGAAAAATCACATTTTTTTTCGACATAGTATAGTAAGGCGTTTTTTGCGCCAAAATTCATGATTTTTTTTTCAAAGAAAACCTTTCTGGAGTGTTTTTCACACCCTCCTTTACATTATTTCATCATATGACAGGTTTTTACAACATGTTTGAAAAGTTGCTTTTTTTTTTTGACATAGTATAGTAAGGCGTTTTTTTGCGCCAAAATTCATGATTATTTTTTTTTCAAAGAAAACCTTTCTCGCTGTTTTTCATGCCCCCCTTTACATTATTTCATCATATGGCACCTTTTTGCAACATGTTTGAAAAATCACATTTTTTTTCGACATAGTATAGTAAGGCGTTTTTTTGGCGCCAAAATTCAAGATGATTTTTTTTTCAAAGAAAACCTTTCTGGAGTGTTTTTCACACCCTCCTTTACATTATTTCATCATATGACAGGTTTTTACAACATGTTTGAAAAATCACATTTTTTTTTCGACATAGTATAGTAAGGCGTTTTTTTGGCACCAAAATTAATGATGATTTTTTTTTCAAAGAAAACCTTTCTGGAGTGTTTTTCACGCCCTCCTTTACATTATTTCATCATATGGCACCTTTTTGCAACATGTTTGAAAAATCACATTTTTTTTCGACATAGTATAGTAAGGCGTTTTTTTGGCGCCAAAATTCAAGATGATTTTTTTTTTCAAAGAAAACCTTTCTGGGTGTTTTTCATGCCCTCCTTTACATTATTTCATCATATGGCAGGTTTTTACAACATGTTTGAAAAATCACATTTTTTTTCGACATAGTATAGTAAGGCGTTTTTTTGCGCCAAAATTCATGATGATTTTTTTTTCAAAGAAAACCTTTCTGGAGTGTTTTTCACACCCTCCTTTACATTATTTCATCATATGACAGGTTTTTACAACATGTTTGAAAAGTTGCTTTTTTTTTTTGACATAGTAAGGCGTTTTTTTGCGCCAAAATTCATGATTTTTTTTTTCAAAGAAAACCTTTCTCGGTGTTTTTCACGCCCCCCTTTACATTATTTCATCATATGGCACGTTTTTACAACATGTTTGAAAAATCGCATTTTTTTTCGACATAGTATAGTAAGGCGTTTTTTTTGGCACCAAAATTCAAGATGATTTTTTTTTTCAAAGAAAACCTTTCTGGAGTGTTTTTCATGCCCTCCTTTACATTATTTCATCATATGGCACGTTTTTACAACATGTTTGAAAAATCACATTTTTTTTTCGACATAGTATAGTAAGGCGTTTTTTTGGCACCAAAATTCATGATGATTTTTTTTTCAAAGAAAACCTTTCTGGAGTGTTTTTCACGCCCTCCTTTACTTTATTTCATCATATGGCAGGTTTTTACAACATGTTTGAAAAGTTGCTTTTTTTTTTGACATAGTATAGTAAGGCGTTTTTTTTGGCACCAAAATTCATGATGATTTTTTTTTCAAAGAAAACCTTTCTGGAGTGTTTTTCACGCCCTCCTTTACATTATTTCATCAAATGGCACGTTTTTACAACATGTTTGAAAAATCGCATTTTTTTTTCGACATAGTATAGTAAGGCGTTTTTTTTGGCACCAAAATTAATGATGATTTTTTTTTCAAAGAAAACCTTTCTGGAGTGTTTTTCACGGCCTCCTTTACATTATTTCATCATATGGCACCTTTTTGCAACATGTTTGAAAAATCACATTTTTTTTCGACATAGTATAGTAAGGCGTTTTTTTGGCGCCAAAATTCAAGATGATTTTTTTTTCAAAGAAAACCTTTCTGGAGTGTTTTTCACACCCTCCTTTACATTATTTCATCATATGGCAGGTTTTTACAACATGTTTGAAAAGTTGCATTTTTTTTTCGACATAGTATAGTAAGGCGTTTTTTTTGCGCCAAAATTCATGATGATTTTTTTTTCAAAGAAAACCTTTCTGGAGTGTTTTTCACGCCCTCCTTTACATTATTTCATCATATGGCACGTTTTTACAACATGTTTGAAAAATCGCATTTTTTTTCGACATAGTATAGTAAGGCGTTTTTTTTGCGCCAAAATTCATGATGATTTTTTTTTCAAAGAAAACCTTTCTGGAGTGTTTTTCACGCCCTCCTTTACATTATTTCATCATATGGCACGTTTTTACAACATGTTTGAAAAATCACATTTTTTTTCGACATAGTATAGTAAGGCGTTTTTTTTGGCACCAAAATTCATGATGATTTTTTTTTCAAAGAAAACCTTTCTGGAGTGTTTTTCACGGCCTCCTTTACATTATTTCATCATATGGCACGTTTTTACAACATGTTTGAAAAATCACATTTTTTTTCGACATAGTATAGTAAGGCGTTTTTTTGCGCCAAAATTCATGATGATTTTTTTTTCAAAGAAAACCTTTCTGGAGTGTTTTTCACACCCTCCTTTACATTATTTCATCATATGGCACGTTTTTACAACATGTTTGAAAAGTTGCTTTTTTTTTTCGACATAGTATAGTAAGGCGTTTTTTTGCGCCAAAATTCATGATGATTTTTTTTTCAAAGAAAACCTTTCTGGAGTGTTTTTCACGCCCTCCTTTACATTATTTCATCATATGGCACGTTTTTACAACATGTTTGAAAAATCACATTTTTTTTCGACATAGTATAGTAAGGCGTTTTTTTTGCGCCAAAATTCATGATGATTTTTTTTTCAAAGAAAACCTTTCTGGAGTGTTTTTCACGCCCTCCTTTACATTATTTCATCATATGGCACGTTTTTACAACATGTTTGAAAAATCGCATTTTTTTTTCGACATAGTATAGTAAGGCGTTTTTTTTGCGCCAAAATTCATGATGATTTTTTTTTCAAAGAAAACCTTTCTGGAGTGTTTTTCACGCCCTCCTTTACATTATTTCATCATATGGCACGTTTTTACAACATGTTTGAAAAATCACATTTTTTTTCGACATAGTATAGTAAGGCGTTTTTTTGCGCCAAAATTCATGATGATTTTTTTTTCAAAGAAAACCTTTCTGGAGTGTTTTTCACGCCCTCCTTTACATTATTTCATCATATGGCACGTTTTTACAACATGTTTGAAAAATCACATTTTTTTTTCGACATAGTATAGTAAGGCGTTTTTTTTGCGCCAAAATTCATGATGATTTTTTTTTCAAAGAAAACCTTTCTGGAGTGTTTTTCACGGCCTCCTTTACATTATTTCATCATATGGCACGTTTTTACAACATGTTTGAAAAATCACATTTTTTTTCGACATAGTATAGTAAGGCGTTTTTTTTGCGCCAAAATTCATGATGATTTTTTTTTCAAAGAAAACCTTTCTGGAGTGTTTTTCACGCCCTCCTTTACATTATTTCATCATATGGCAGTTTTTACAACATGTTTGAAAAATTGCATTTTTTTTTCGACATAGTATAGTAAGGCGTTTTTTTTGCGCCAAAATTCATGATGATTTTTTTTTCAAAGAAAACCTTTCTGGAGTGTTTTTCACGCCCTCCTTTACATTATTTCATCATATGGCACGTTTTTACAACATGTTTGAAAAATCGCATTTTTTTTTCGACATAGTATAGTAAGGCGTTTTTTTTGCGCCAAAATTCATGATGATTTTTTTTTCAAAGAAAACCTTTCTGGAGTGTTTTTCACGCCCTCCTTTACATTATTTCATCATATGGCACGTTTTTACAACATGTTTGAAAAATCACATTTTTTTTCGACATAGTATAGTAAGGCGTTTTTTTTGCGCCAAAATTCATGATGATTTTTTTTTCAAAGAAAACCTTTCTGGAGTGTTTTTCACGCCCTCCTTTACATTATTTCATCATATGGCACGTTTTTACAACATGTTTGAAAAATCACATTTTTTTTCGACATAGTATAGTAAGGCGTTTTTTTTGCGCCAAAATTCATGATGATTTTTTTTTCAAAGAAAACCTTTCTGGAGTGTTTTTCACGCCCTCCTTTACATTATTTCATCATATGGCACGTTTTTACAACATGTTTGAAAAATCACATTTTTTTTCGACATAGTATAGTAAGGCGTTTTTTTTGCGCCAAAATTCATGATGATTTTTTTTTCAAAGAAAACCTTTCTGGAGTGTTTTTCACGCCCTCCTTTACATTATTTCATCATATGGCACGTTTTTACAACATGTTTGAAAAATCGCATTTTTTTTCGACATAGTATAGTAAGGCGTTTTTTTTGCGCCAAAATTCATGATGATTTTTTTTTCAAAGAAAACCTTTCTGGAGTGTTTTTCACGCCCTCCTTTACATTATTTCATCATATGGCACGTTTTTACAACATGTTTGAAAAATCGCATTTTTTTTCGACATAGTATAGTAAGGCGTTTTTTTTGCGCCAAAATTCATGATGATTTTTTTTTCAAAGAAAACCTTTCTGGAGTGTTTTTCACGCCCTCCTTTACATTATTTCATCATATGGCACGTTTTTACAACATGTTTGAAAAATCGCATTTTTTTTCGACATAGTATAGTAAGGCGTTTTTTTTGCGCCAAAATTCATGATGATTTTTTTTTCAAAGAAAACCTTTCTGGAGTGTTTTTCACGCCCTCCTTTACATTATTTCATCATATGGCACGTTTTTACAACATGTTTGAAAAATCACATTTTTTTTCGACATAGTATAGTAAGGCGTTTTTTTTGCGCCAAAATTCATGATGATTTTTTTTTCAAAGAAAACCTTTCTGGAGTGTTTTTCACGCCCTCCTTTACATTATTTCATCATATGGCACGTTTTTACAACATGTTTGAAAAATCGCATTTTTTTTCGACATAGTATAGTAAGGCGTTTTTTTTGCGCCAAAATTCATGATGATTTTTTTTTCAAAGAAAACCTTTCTGGAGTGTTTTTCACGCCCTCCTTTACATTATTTCATCATATGGCACGTTTTTACAACATGTTTGAAAAATCGCATTTTTTTTCGACATAGTATAGTAAGGCGTTTTTTTTGCGCCAAAATTCATGATGATTTTTTTTTCAAAGAAAACCTTTCTGGAGTGTTTTTCACGCCCTCCTTTACATTATTTCATCATATGGCACGTTTTTACAACATGTTTGAAAAATCGCATTTTTTTTCGACATAGTATAGTAAGGCGTTTTTTTTGCGCCAAAATTCATGATGATTTTTTTTTCAAAGAAAACCTTTCTGGAGTGTTTTTCACGCCCTCCTTTACATTATTTCATCATATGGCACGTTTTTACAACATGTTTGAAAAATCGCATTTTTTTTCGACATAGTATAGTAAGGCGTTTTTTTTGCGCCAAAATTCATGATGATTTTTTTTTCAAAGAAAACCTTTCTGGAGTGTTTTTCACGCCCTCCTTTACATTATTTCATCATATGGCACGTTTTTACAACATGTTTGAAAAATCGCATTTTTTTTCGACATAGTATAGTAAGGCGTTTTTTTTGCGCCAAAATTCATGATGATTTTTTTTTCAAAGAAAACCTTTCTGGAGTGTTTTTCACGCCCTCCTTTACATTATTTCATCATATGGCACGTTTTTACAACATGTTTGAAAAATCGCATTTTTTTTCGACATAGTATAGTAAGGCGTTTTTTTTGCGCCAAAATTCATGATGATTTTTTTTTCAAAGAAAACCTTTCTGGAGTGTTTTTCACGCCCTCCTTTACATTATTTCATCATATGGCACGTTTTTACAACATGTTTGAAAAATCGCATTTTTTTTTCGACATAGTATAGTAAGGCGTTTTTTTGCGCCAAAATTCATGATGATTTTTTTTTCAAAGAAAACCTTTCTGGAGTGTTTTTCACGCCCTCCTTTACATTATTTCATCATATGGCACGTTTTTACAACATGTTTGAAAAATCGCATTTTTTTTCGACATAGTATAGTAAGGCGTTTTTTTTGCGCCAAAATTCATGATGATTTTTTTTTCAAAGAAAACCTTTCTGGAGTGTTTTTCACGCCCTCCTTTACATTATTTCATCATATGGCACGTTTTTACAACATGTTTGAAAAATCGCATTTTTTTTTCGACATAGTATAGTAAGGCGTTTTTTTTGCGCCAAAATTCATGATGATTTTTTTTTCAAAGAAAACCTTTCTGGAGTGTTTTTCACGCCCTCCTTTACATTATTTCATCATATGGCACGTTTTTACAACATGTTTGAAAAATCGCATTTTTTTTCGACATAGTATAGTAAGGCGTTTTTTTTGCGCCAAAATTCATGATGATTTTTTTTTCAAAGAAAACCTTTCTGGAGTGTTTTTCACGCCCTCCTTTACATTATTTCATCATATGGCACGTTTTTACAACATGTTTGAAAAATCGCATTTTTTTTCGACATAGTATAGTAAGGCGTTTTTTTTGCGCCAAAATTCATGATGATTTTTTTTTCAAAGAAAACCTTTCTGGAGTGTTTTTCACGCCCTCCTTTACATTATTTCATCATATGGCACGTTTTTACAACATGTTTGAAAAATCGCATTTTTTTTCGACATAGTATAGTAAGGCGTTTTTTTTGCGCCAAAATTCATGATGATTTTTTTTTCAAAGAAAACCTTTCTGGAGTGTTTTTCACGCCCTCCTTTACATTATTTCATCATATGGCACGTTTTTACAACATGTTTGAAAAATCGCATTTTTTTTCGACATAGTATAGTAAGGCGTTTTTTTTGCGCCAAAATTCATGATGATTTTTTTTTCAAAGAAAACCTTTCTGGAGTGTTTTTCACGCCCTCCTTTACATTATTTCATCATATGGCACGTTTTTACAACATGTTTGAAAAATCGCATTTTTTTTCGACATAGTATAGTAAGGCGTTTTTTTTGCGCCAAAATTCATGATGATTTTTTTTTCAAAGAAAACCTTTCTGGAGTGTTTTTCACGCCCTCCTTTACATTATTTCATCATATGGCACGTTTTTACAACATGTTTGAAAAATCGCATTTTTTTTCGACATAGTATAGTAAGGCGTTTTTTTTGCGCCAAAATTCATGATGATTTTTTTTTCAAAGAAAACCTTTCTGGAGTGTTTTTCACGCCCTCCTTTACATTATTTCATCATATGGCACGTTTTTACAACATGTTTGAAAAATCGCATTTTTTTTCGACATAGTATAGTAAGGCGTTTTTTTTGCGCCAAAATTCATGATGATTTTTTTTTCAAAGAAAACCTTTCTGGAGTGTTTTTCACGCCCTCCTTTACATTATTTCATCATATGGCACGTTTTTACAACATGTTTGAAAAATCGCATTTTTTTTCGACATAGTATAGTAAGGCGTTTTTTTTGCGCCAAAATTCATGATGATTTTTTTTTCAAAGAAAACCTTTCTGGAGTGTTTTTCACGCCCTCCTTTACATTATTTCATCATATGGCACGTTTTTACAACATGTTTGAAAAATCGCATTTTTTTTCGACATAGTATAGTAAGGCGTTTTTTTTGCGCCAAAATTCATGATGATTTTTTTTTCAAAGAAAACCTTTCTGGAGTGTTTTTCACGCCCTCCTTTACATTATTTCATCATATGGCACGTTTTTACAACATGTTTGAAAAATCGCATTTTTTTTTCGACATAGTATAGTAAGGCGTTTTTTTTGCGCCAAAATTCATGATGATTTTTTTTTCAAAGAAAACCTTTCTGGAGTGTTTTTCACGCCCTCCTTTACATTATTTCATCATATGGCACGTTTTTACAACATGTTTGAAAAATCGCATTTTTTTTCGACATAGTATAGTAAGGCGTTTTTTTTGCGCCAAAATTCATGATGATTTTTTTTTCAAAGAAAACCTTTCTGGAGTGTTTTTCACGCCCTCCTTTACATTATTTCATCATATGGCACGTTTTTACAACATGTTTGAAAAATCGCATTTTTTTTCGACATAGTATAGTAAGGCGTTTTTTTTGCGCCAAAATTCATGATGATTTTTTTTTCAAAGAAAACCTTTCTGGAGTGTTTTTCACGCCCTCCTTTACATTATTTCATCATATGGCACGTTTTTACAACATGTTTGAAAAATCGCATTTTTTTTCGACATAGTATAGTAAGGCGTTTTTTTGCGCCAAAATTCATGATGATTTTTTTTTCAAAGAAAACCTTTCTGGAGTGTTTTTCACGCCCTCCTTTACATTATTTCATCATATGGCACGTTTTTACAACATGTTTGAAAAATGCATTTTTTTTCGACATAGTATAGTAAGGCGTTTTTTTTGCGCCAAAATTCATGATGATTTTTTTTTCAAAGAAAACCTTTCTGGAGTGTTTTTCACGCCCTCCTTTACATTATTTCATCATATGGCACGTTTTTACAACATGTTTGAAAAATCGCATTTTTTTTCGACATAGTATAGTAAGGCGTTTTTTTTGCGCCAAAATTCATGATGATTTTTTTTTCAAAGAAAACCTTTCTGGAGTGTTTTTCACGCCCTCCTTTACATTATTTCATCATATGGCACGTTTTTACAACATGTTTGAAAAATGCATTTTTTTTCGACATAGTATAGTAAGGCGTTTTTTTTGCGCCAAAATTCATGATGATTTTTTTTTCAAAGAAAACCTTTCTGGAGTGTTTTTCACGCCCTCCTTTACATTATTTCATCATATGGCACGTTTTTACAACATGTTTGAAAAATCGCATTTTTTTTCGACATAGTATAGTAAGGCGTTTTTTTTGCGCCAAAATTCATGATGATTTTTTTTTCAAAGAAAACCTTTCTGGAGTGTTTTTCACGCCCTCCTTTACATTATTTCATCATATGGCACGTTTTTACAACATGTTTGAAAAATCACATTTTTTTTCGACATAGTATAGTAAGGCGTTTTTTTTGCGCCAAAATTCATGATGATTTTTTTTTCAAAGAAAACCTTTCTGGAGTGTTTTTCACGCCCTCCTTTACATTATTTCATCATATGGCACGTTTTTACAACATGTTTGAAAAATCGCATTTTTTTTCGACATAGTATAGTAAGGCGTTTTTTTTGCGCCAAAATTCATGATGATTTTTTTTTCAAAGAAAACCTTTCTGGAGTGTTTTTCACGCCCTCCTTTACATTATTTCATCATATGGCACGTTTTTACAACATGTTTGAAAAATCGCATTTTTTTTCGACATAGTATAGTAAGGCGTTTTTTTTGCGCCAAAATTCATGATGATTTTTTTTTCAAAGAAAACCTTTCTGGAGTGTTTTTCACGCCCTCCTTTACATTATTTCATCATATGGCACGTTTTTACAACATGTTTGAAAAATCGCATTTTTTTTCGACATAGTATAGTAAGGCGTTTTTTTTGCGCCAAAATTCATGATGATTTTTTTTTCAAAGAAAACCTTTCTGGAGTGTTTTTCACGCCCTCCTTTACATTATTTCATCATATGGCACGTTTTTACAACATGTTTGAAAAATCGCATTTTTTTTTCGACATAGTATAGTAAGGCGTTTTTTTTGCGCCAAAATTCATGATGATTTTTTTTTCAAAGAAAACCTTTCTGGAGTGTTTTTCACGCCCTCCTTTACATTATTTCATCATATGGCACGTTTTTACAACATGTTTGAAAAATCGCATTTTTTTTCGACATAGTATAGTAAGGCGTTTTTTTTGCGCCAAAATTCATGATGATTTTTTTTTCAAAGAAAACCTTTCTGGAGTGTTTTTCACGCCCTCCTTTACATTATTTCATCATATGGCACGTTTTTACAACATGTTTGAAAAATCGCATTTTTTTTTCGACATAGTATAGTAAGGCGTTTTTTTTGCGCCAAAATTCATGATGATTTTTTTTTCAAAGAAAACCTTTCTGGAGTGTTTTTCACGCCCTCCTTTACATTATTTCATCATATGGCACGTTTTTACAACATGTTTGAAAAATCGCATTTTTTTTCGACATAGTATAGTAAGGCGTTTTTTTTGCGCCAAAATTCATGATGATTTTTTTTTCAAAGAAAACCTTTCTGGAGTGTTTTTCACGCCCTCCTTTACATTATTTCATCATATGGCACGTTTTTACAACATGTTTGAAAAATCGCATTTTTTTTCGACATAGTATAGTAAGGCGTTTTTTTTGCGCCAAAATTCATGATGATTTTTTTTTCAAAGAAAACCTTTCTGGAGTGTTTTTCACGCCCTCCTTTACATTATTTCATCATATGGCACGTTTTTACAACATGTTTGAAAAATCGCATTTTTTTTCGACATAGTATAGTAAGGCGTTTTTTTTGCGCCAAAATTCATGATGATTTTTTTTTCAAAGAAAACCTTTCTGGAGTGTTTTTCACGCCCTCCTTTACATTATTTCATCATATGGCACGTTTTTACAACATGTTTGAAAAATCGCATTTTTTTTCGACATAGTATAGTAAGGCGTTTTTTTTGCGCCAAAATTCATGATGATTTTTTTTTCAAAGAAAACCTTTCTGGAGTGTTTTTCACGCCTCCTTTACATTATTTCATCATATGGCACGTTTTTACAACATGTTTGAAAAATCACATTTTTTTTCGACATAGTATAGTAAGGCGTTTTTTTTGCGCCAAAATTCATGATGATTTTTTTTTCAAAGAAAACCTTTCTGGAGTGTTTTTCACGCCCTCCTTTACATTATTTCATCATATGGCACGTTTTTACAACATGTTTGAAAAATCACATTTTTTTTCGACATAGTATAGTAAGGCGTTTTTTTTGCGCCAAAATTCATGATGATTTTTTTTTCAAAGAAAACCTTTCTGGAGTGTTTTTCACGCCCTCCTTTACATTATTTCATCATATGGCACGTTTTTACAACATGTTTGAAAAATCGCATTTTTTTTCGACATAGTATAGTAAGGCGTTTTTTTTGCGCCAAAATTCATGATGATTTTTTTTTCAAAGAAAACCTTTCTGGAGTGTTTTTCACGCCCTCCTTTACATTATTTCATCATATGGCACGTTTTTACAACATGTTTGAAAAATCGCATTTTTTTTCGACATAGTATAGTAAGGCGTTTTTTTTGCGCCAAAATTCATGATGATTTTTTTTTCAAAGAAAACCTTTCTGGAGTGTTTTTCACGCCCTCCTTTACATTATTTCATCATATGGCACGTTTTTACAACATGTTTGAAAAATTGCATTTTTTTTCGACATAGTATAGTAAGGCGTTTTTTTTGCGCCAAAATTCATGATGATTTTTTTTTCAAAGAAAACCTTTCTGGAGTGTTTTTCACGCCCTCCTTTACATTATTTCATCATATGGCACGTTTTTACAACATGTTTGAAAAATCACATTTTTTTTCGACATAGTATAGTAAGGCGTTTTTTTTGCGCCAAAATTCATGATGATTTTTTTTTCAAAGAAAACCTTTCTGGAGTGTTTTTCACGCCCTCCTTTACATTATTTCATCATATGGCACGTTTTTACAACATGTTTGAAAAATCGCATTTTTTTTCGACATAGTATAGTAAGGCGTTTTTTTTGCGCCAAAATTCATGATGATTTTTTTTTCAAAGAAAACCTTTCTGGAGTGTTTTTCACGCCCTCCTTTACATTATTTCATCATATGGCACGTTTTTACAACATGTTTGAAAAATTGCATTTTTTTTCGACATAGTATAGTAAGGCGTTTTTTTTGCGCCAAAATTCATGATGATTTTTTTTTCAAAGAAAACCTTTCTGGAGTGTTTTTCACGCCCTCCTTTACATTATTTCATCATATGGCACGTTTTTACAACATGTTTGAAAAATCACATTTTTTTTCGACATAGTATAGTAAGGCGTTTTTTTTGCGCCAAAATTCATGATGATTTTTTTTTCAAAGAAAACCTTTCTGGAGTGTTTTTCACGCCCTCCTTTACATTATTTCATCATATGGCACGTTTTTACAACATGTTTGAAAAATTGCATTTTTTTTTCGACATAGTATAGTAAGGCGTTTTTTTTGCGCCAAAATTCATGATGATTTTTTTTTCAAAGAAAACCTTTCTGGAGTGTTTTTCACGCCCTCCTTTACATTATTTCATCATATGGCACGTTTTTACAACATGTTTGAAAAATCGCATTTTTTTTCGACATAGTATAGTAAGGCGTTTTTTTTGCGCCAAAATTCATGATGATTTTTTTTTCAAAGAAAACCTTTCTGGAGTGTTTTTCACGCCCTCCTTTACATTATTTCATCATATGGCACGTTTTTACAACATGTTTGAAAAATCACATTTTTTTTCGACATAGTATAGTAAGGCGTTTTTTTTGCGCCAAAATTCATGATGATTTTTTTTTCAAAGAAAACCTTTCTGGAGTGTTTTTCACGCCCTCCTTTACATTATTTCATCATATGGCACGTTTTTACAACATGTTTGAAAAATCACATTTTTTTTCGACATAGTATAGTAAGGCGTTTTTTTTGCGCCAAAATTCATGATGATTTTTTTTTCAAAGAAAACCTTTCTGGAGTGTTTTTCACGCCCTCCTTTACATTATTTCATCATATGGCACGTTTTTACAACATGTTTGAAAAATCACATTTTTTTTCGACATAGTATAGTAAGGCGTTTTTTTTGCGCCAAAATTCATGATGATTTTTTTTTCAAAGAAAACCTTTCTGGAGTGTTTTTCACGCCCTCCTTTACATTATTTCATCATATGGCACGTTTTTACAACATGTTTGAAAAATCACATTTTTTTTTCGACATAGTATAGTAAGGCGTTTTTTTTGCGCCAAAATTCATGATGATTTTTTTTTCAAAGAAAACCTTTCTGGAGTGTTTTTCACGCCCTCCTTTACATTATTTCATCATATGGCACGTTTTTACAACATGTTTGAAAAATCACATTTTTTTTTCGACATAGTATAGTAAGGCGTTTTTTTTTGCGCCAAAATTCATGATGATTTTTTTTTCAAAGAAAACCTTTCTGGAGTGTTTTTCACGCCCTCCTTTACATTATTTCATCATATGGCAGGTTTTTACAACATGTTTGAAAAATCACATTTTTTTTCGACATAGTATAGTAAGGCGTTTTTTTTGCGCCAAAATTCATGATGATTTTTTTTTCAAAGAAAACCTTTCTGGAGTGTTTTTCACGCCCTCCTTTACATTATTTCATCATATGGCACGTTTTTACAACATGTTTGAAAAATCACTTTTTTTTCGACATAGTATAGTAAGGCGTTTTTTTTGGCACCAAAATTCATGATGATTTTTTTTTCAAAGAAAACCTTTCTGGAGTGTTTTTCACGCCCTCCTTTACATTATTTCATCATATGGACAGGTTTTTACAACATGTTTGAAAAATCACATTTTTTTTCGACATAGTATAGTAAGGCGTTTTTTTGGCGCCAAAATTCATGATTTTTTTTTTTTCAAAGAAAACCTTTCTGGAGTGTTTTTCACGCCCTCCTTTACATTATTTCATCATATGGCACGTTTTTACAACATGTTTGAAAAATCACTTTTTTTTTTCGACATAGTATATATAGTAAGGCGTGTTTTTTTTGCGCCACAATTCATGATTATCTTTTTTCAAAGAAAACCTTTCTGGTTAATTCCGATAACGAACGAGACTCAAAGAAACCATAACTGATTTAATGAGCCATTCGCAGTTTCACTGTACCGGTTGTGTGTACTTAGACTTGCATGGCTTAATCTTTGAGACAAGCATATGCTACTGGCAAGATCAACCAGGTAGCCCAGGTAGACTCCATACATACAGTGGCAGGTTGGTTCAGTCCGTTTATTGTTGGTTCAGTCTGTTTATAATTCCAGGTTGGTTCTGAAACACGACGTTGTTCTGATTTCTTGAGTTTTTCCAGTTTTCTGGTGATTCTTCCATGAGTTCCTGAAACACGAGTCCTTAACTAAACTCTGGAACAATCAGTTCCATCTGGAACTCCTGCAGACTAAGAACTGCAGTAGTACTGCAGTAGAATTACAGTAAAGTACCATGAATGTGTAGTTTATCAGTCCTCCTGGTCAGAGTGAGTACATTTACTGCGGTACTTGGAGTACTTGTACTTCCTGTTACTTGATAAGCTAAGTAGAAGGAACTGGACTGAAGATGTTTGAGCTTCATGGTGGTAGCTCCTCAGTTCTGGTCCTTCAGATGAAGAAGTCCACATTCTGGACAGATGTTTCCTCCACTCCTGTCTGAACCGTCGGTGTTAAACCGGCTCCATGGCGCCACCTAGCAGATTCTTCTACCGCCGTCCTCAACCAGTTAGAGATTAGAACAATAAACTACTGAAACCATCTATCACCTACAGCTGAGTTACAGTAAATGTACTCCATTACTTTCCTCACCTGGCTCCATGTTGGAACTGTTCCAGGTGTGACCTGGCGATGACATCATGGGTCTGTCAGGTACGCAGTCATGATGTCACGTTTCCTGTTTTTCAGCCATGTACGAGCACAAGATCTTTGTTCAGGGCATCATCTGGAACATCAACAGCTACGACCAGTGGGGGTGAGTCGGACCGTTCTATGGGTCAACACATTTATATTTAACATCTATATGTACAGTCAGACCATTCTATAACCCAACATTTATAATAACATCTATATATACACAGAACATTCTACAGCTGAATGCATCTCTATATACAGTCAGACCATTCTACAGCTCAACTGTTATATATACATACATATATACACACAGAACATCAACAGCTACGACCAGTGGGGGTGAGTCGGACCGTTCTATAACCCAACATTTATATAGAACATCTATATATATATATATAGTTTATATATAACATCTATATATACAGTTTATATTGAACGTTTACATATACAGTCAGACTCAAACATTATATACAGACCGTTCTATGCTTCAATACATCTATATAGACAGTCAGACCATTCTATAACCAACCATTTATGTATGGACCATTCTACGGCTCAACTTTATATCCTGAAACCACTGTTAGATTAATAGCTCAGTTATGAGGTCAGAATAATTACAGATAATATATGTAAGAATCAGTGGGGGTGAGTCAGACCATTCTACAACCCAACATTTATATATGTTGACAGTACATGTTTACATGCGCCCTCTCCTGGCCGTGTTGCATGTTTACATGCGACCTGTCCTCCTGCAGGGTGGAGCTGGGGAAGCAGCTGGCAAAGAAGATCGAGCCGGAGCTGCAGGACGCCTCAGAGGTTTCCTCCCACGACTCGTCCACCAACGGACTCATCAACTTCCTGAAGAAGAACTTCGCCTAAGCCCCGCCTCCTCCTCTCTGATTGGCTGAAGGGTGTCACCCAGTTTTCACTTGTACCTGCACTGCCCTGCCTCTTGTTCTGTGATTGGCTGAGATGTTACGAGTGTTCACCTGTAGACTAACCTGAAGGGAAACATGTTGCTTTGACACGTCCACATTCCTGTAGGTGAAAACACACCTAGCCTGTCAAAATAAAAGCCTGTTGGTCAAAATAAAAGCCTGTTGGTCACTGAAGTCGTCTGGGGCGTCTTTTATTTAGTAGTAGTGAAGTATTTCTACTTTTACTGTGTCGTCAGTGCTGGTACTGCACTTCTCATCACTGGTACTGTAGTATTACTTACAGTACTACAGTATTAGCGTTATTTTTTATTAATTTCCTAAAAGCTGCAACACACAGAAAAACAAGAAAAAAGACAAACTACTAGTGACTAGAAGTTAGTTTATATTAATAACAGAATAATATATTTATAATGATGATAATGATAGTAACTAATAACATTTAAAATAGCAATATTTATAATAATTTGAATAATGGTAGTATTAATACTAATAACAATAATAGTAACAATAATATTAATAGTAATATTTATGACAACAGTAATATTTATAACAATAACAATTACTGATAATGATAGTAATAACATTAATATAAATATTGTTGTTATTATTATTATTATTATTATTATTATTATTATTATTATTAATAATAATAATAATAATAATAATAATAATAATAATAATATTAAAACTTCCTGTAACTTCCTCCATCAGAATGTCCGTTTGCTTTGTTGGTTTCTTTTTACGCTCTCATTATCTAGTTTCAGTGAAAGGTCACACCTGCAGCATTCAGTAAACACACCTGTTGGCAGCAGCTCCACATACCTGTGCAGGTGTCTGCGGTGGGCGGGGCTCCGTGCTCTTCCTGTTCTCAGACCGTCAGACGGAGGATGGAGATCTGGACGTGGGTCGCTCTGCTCTCGCTGTTGCTCTACGTCTGGACGCTGGTCTGGAGGCGCCGCCGCATCCTGGAGCTCCTCTACAGGTGGGACCTCACCTGCTGCTTCCTCCTGGGGCCTGTGATTGGTCCGCTGCTGTCCCCCGTCCTCTGGAGACTCACGGCTGTTCTGTTCTCCGACCGTCCTCCCTCCCTCTGCTGCTTCATCCTGGGATCCTGCTGCAGCAGCGTCCTGCTGATCTGCAGCATCGCAGGAAAACACCGCATGCTGGGGGGGCACGGCAACAGGGCAGTGCTGGTGACAGGTAAGATACGACAACAACAACACCACAATAATAACACAATAAAAATATAGACACAACACAATAACACGACACGCTGAAGGATCTAAACAACAAGGCTGTGGTGGTGACAGGTAAGATACAACAACAACACAACAACATACAATAATACAAAAACACAACAATAAAACAAAACAACAACAATACAACAACCCAACAATAACACAACAGATAAACAACAACAATAACACCACCTGATGGAGGGGCACAGCAACATGACGGTGGTGGTTACAGATGAGACACAACACAACACAATGCAATAGACACACAACACAACGACAAACAACGGACACATATCATGATGCTGCCACCACCGTGCTTCACAGTGGGGATGGTGTGTTTGTAATGATGTTCAGTGTTTGGTGTCCATCAAACATACCTTCTCCTCTGATGGTCATAAAGCTCCATCCTGGTCTCCTCAGACCAAAGAACCTTCTTCCAGGTGTCTTCAGAGTCTCCACATCTTCTGGTGAACTCCAGTCCAGATTTAATTGGAACTTTTTCCATCAGAGTCTTTCTCTTTGTCTCCATGAAGCTTTGACTGGTGAAGAACAGACAGCAGTTGTTGGATGAACAGTCTGAAGCTGGAACTGCTTCAGAGGAGTCATAGGAGTCTTGGTGGCCTCCCTCTCTAGTCTCTTTCTTGGTTTTTGAGGACCTCCTGCTCTAGTCAGGTTTTCTCATCATGTTTGTTCTCTGACGGATCAAGAGAATGTTCTTCAGTCTTGTTGAGAACGTTGCTGCTGGGTTCTACAGCTGGACATTCATCTGGAACAAATAGAGGCAGTAGATCTCCAAACACTAAACTGGGTCTTGAATGAAGGAGTTTTAATTTCAGCTCTAAACTCCTGCAGGAACGCTAAAGACATCGGTTCTTAGAGCTGAGCAGGATGAGTTCCTGAGGTCATTCTCCTCCACTGGAGCAGAGCAGGTCCATCTTCTATCTTCTCTGTAGATCTGCACAAACTGGAAGAACTGGATCAGCTCAGCAGGTTTCTGATGGGAGGTGATTAACTCAGAAACCTTCAAGGAAGACTTCCTGCAGCAGAAACTTTATTTTTTATCAGAAACTAAACAGCAGATGTTCTCCTGACCGTCCTCAGGTGACTCCAGGTTCCACTAGAACATTATTAACATATCTGGGCTTAAAATCAGAAAATCAGATTCCACATTTCATAAGATGTCAAAAATAAAACGCTTCCAGGTTGAACTGCAGGCAGTGTTCAGATCAATAAATAAAAGCAGCAGAACCAGAGAACAGAGGAGCAGGTTGATGGAGATCCAGCCAGCATGGAGGAACATCTACAGATGATGAGCAGAGTAGAGAGGAAACATGGCGATAGAAGAACATCTACAGGATGAGGAGATCATAGGAGCTTCAAGAGAAACCAGCTGGAGGTTCTGGAAGGCGTTTCTAGAAACGTGGTCCCTACCATCTCCAGGACCTGGATGACTGAGAACCTCCACAGAAGGATGAGGAGACACCACTTGTTCAGAGTTTAACATCTGCTTCTTCATGATGTTCTGGTTCCACAGAGTTCTTTGGAACTTTAGATTGAAAATGAACCTCAGTGAGACCAGAGCTACTGGAGGTTCAGAGGTTTAAACACATCTCTAACACTCTCCGTTGTTCTCAGAGGAACCCTGCTAACCTCTGGGTTCTCCTGCCCAGGCTGTGACTCGGGCTTCGGCCAGGCACTGGTGGAGCGGCTCAGCCTGACGGGTCTGAAGGTGTTTGCAGGAGTTCTGGACCTGAATGGACCCGGAGCTCAGCGGCTTAGAGAACAGCGATGGGAGAACCTGCAGCTGCTGCAGCTGGACGTCACTGATGGCGCTCAGGTGGAGGCGGCGCTGCAGCATGTCACCACTCAGGTGTCCAGTACAGGTGAGTCTGTCCAACACCTGAAAGGATCTCTGATCCAGACATCAGCTGAGTCCTGGTTGGAGGGCATTAACGACCACAGAAGTCTCTGTCATAGTGACCACTGCTGCTAAACTCATCCAGGTGTTAGTTCTGGTCCTGAACCTGGTTCTGGTCTCTGCAGGTCTCTGGGCTCTGGTGAATAATGCAGGAGTCCTCCAGTGTCCCGTGGACGCGGAGCTGCAGCCTCCAGCGGCTCTCAGACGCTGCATGGATGTCAATTTCCTGTCTGCAGTCAGCATGTGTCAGCGCTTCCTGCCGCTGCTGCGACGGGCTGGAGGTCGCATTATTAACGTGTCCAGCCTGGCAGGTGGGTCTGCTGCAATGAGACAAAAACAAGACGCAAAACTACAAAAACAAGACAGAAAACGACAAAAACGAGACAGAAAACGACAAAAACGAGACAGAAAACGACAAAACGAAACACAAAATGACAAAAATGAGACAGAAAACGACAAAAAGACAAAACGACAAAATCGAGAGAGAAAACGACAAAAAAGACACAAAACGAAACACAAAATGACAAAAACGTGAGAAAACAACAAAAATGAGACACAAAACGACAAAAATGAGAAACAAAATGACAAAAACAAGACAAAACGACAAAAATGAGACATAAAGCGACAAAAATGAGACACAAAAAACAAAACTGAGAAACAAAACGACAAAAACGAGACAAAACGACAAAAATGAGACACAAAACGACAAAAATGAGAAACAAAACGACAAAAACAAGACAAAACGACAAAAATGTGACACAAAACGACAAAAACAAAACGACAAAAGCAAGACGCAAAATGACAAAAATGAGAATAAATGACAAAAACAACACAAAAAATGAGACACAAAATGACAAAATGAAACAAAACAACAAAAGTGAGACAAAATGACAAAAACGAGACAGAAAACGACAAAACGAAACAAAATGACAAAAATGAGACAGAAAACGACAAAAACAAGACAAAACGACAAAATCGAGAGAGAAAACGACAAAAACAACACACAAAACGAAACACAAAATGACAAAAACGTGAGAAAACAACAAAAATGAGACACAAAACGACAAAAATGAGAAACAAAATGACAAAAACAAGACAAAACGACAAAAATGAGACATAAAGCGACAAAAATGAGACACAAAAAACAAAACTGAGAAACAAAACGACAAAAACAAGACAAAACGACAAAAATGAGACACAAAACGACAAAAACAAAACAAAACGACAAAAGCAAGACGCAAAATGACAAAAACACAAAAAACGACAAAAAACGAGACACAAAATGACAAAATGAAACAAAACAACAAAAGCGAGACAAAATGACAAAAACGAGACAGAAAACTACAAAACGAAACACAAAATGACAAAAATGAGACAGAAAACGACAAAAACAAGACAAAACGACAAAATCGAGAGAGAAAACGACAAAAACAAGACACAAAACGAAACACAAAATGACAAAAACGTGAGAAAACAACAAAAATGAGACACAAAACGACAAAAATGAGAAACAAAATGACAAAAACAAGACAAAACGACAAAAATGAGACATAAAGCGACAAAAATGAGACACAAAAAACAAAACTGAGAAACAAAACGACAAAAACGAGACAAAACGACAAAAATGAGACACAAAACGACAAAAATGAGAAACAAAACGACAAAAACAAGACAAAACGACAAAAATGTGACACAAAATGACAAAAACAAAACAAAACGACAAAAGCAAGACGCAAAATGACAAAAATGAGAATAAATGACAAAAACAACACAAAAAACGAGACACAAAATGACAAAATGAAACAAAACAACAAAAGCGAGACAAAATGACAAAAACGAGACAGAAAACTACAAAACGAAACACAAAATGACAAAAATGAGACAGAAAACGACAAAAACAAGACAAAACGACAAAATCGAGAGAGAAAACAACAAAAACAAGACACAAAACGAAACACAAAATGACAAAAACGTGAGAAAACAACAAAAATGAGACACAAAAAGACAAAAATGAGAAACAAAATGACAAAAACAAGACAAAACGACAAAAATGAGACATAAAGCGACAAAAATGAGACACAAAAAACAAAACTGAGAAACAAAACGACAAAAACGAGACAAAACGACAAAAATGAGACACAAAATGACAAAAATGAGAAACAAAACGACAAAAGAAGACAAAACGACAAAAATGTGACACAAAATGACAAAAACAAAAAACGACAAAAGCAAGACGCAAAATGACAAAAATGAGAATAAATGACAAAAACAACACAAAAAACGACAAAAAACGAGACACAAAATGACAAAATGAGACAAAACAAAAAAAGCGAGACAAAATGACAAAAATGAGACAGAAAATGACAAAAATGAGACAAAACGACAAAAATGAGAAGCAAAACGACAAAAACAATACAGAAAATGACAAAACTAGGGGTCCTCAATTTACGTCAGAGTTCCGACTTTTGGCCATAAGTTGGAACTCCAACGTGCATCACAAAACAACAAAAATGAGACACAAAATGACAAAAACGTGAGAAAACAACAAAAATGAGACACAAAACGACAAAAATGAGAAACAAAATGACAAAAACAAGACAAAACGACAAAAATGAGACATAAAGCGACAAAAATGAGACACAAAAAACAAAACTGAGAACCAAAACGACAAAAACGAGACAAAACGACAAAAATGAGACACAAAACGACAAAAATGAGAAACAAAACGACAAAAACAAGACAAAACGACAAAAATGTGACACAAAATGACAAAAACAAAACAAAACGACAAAAGCAAGACGCAAAATGACAAAAATGAGAATAAATGACAAAAACAACACAAAAAACGAGACACAAAATGACAAAATGAAACAAAACAACAAAAACAAGACAAAACGACAAAATCGAGAGAGAAAACAACAAAAACAAGACACAAAACGAAACACAAAATGACAAAAACGTGAGAAAACAACAAAAATGAGACACAAAAGGACAAAAATGAGAAACAAAATGACAAAAACAAGACAAAACGACAAAAATGAGACATAAAGCGACAAAAATGAGACACAAAAAACAACTGAGAAACAAAACGACAAAAACGAGACAAAACGACAAAAATGAGACACAAAATGACAAAAATGAGAAACAAAACGACAAAAGAAGACAAAACGACAAAAATGTGACACAAAATGACAAAAACAAAAAACGACAAAAGCAAGACGCAAAATGACAAAAATGAGAATAAATGACAAAAACAACACAAAAAACGACAAAAAACGAGACACAAAATGACAAAATGAGACAAAACAAAAAAAGCGAGACAAAATGACAAAAATGAGACAGAAAATGACAAAAATGAGACAAAACGACAAAAATGAGAAGCAAAACGACAAAAACAATACAGAAAATGACAAAACTAGGGGTCCTCAATTTACGTCAGAGTTCCGACTTTTGGCCATAAGTTGGAACTCCAACGTGCATCACAAAACAACAAAAATGAGACACAAAATGACAAAAACGTGAGAAAACAACAAAAATGAGACACAAAACGACAAAAATGAGAAACAAAATGACAAAAACAAGACAAAACGACAAAAATGAGACATAAAGCGACAAAAATGAGACACAAAAAACAAAACTGAGAAACAAAACGACAAAAACGAGACAAAACGACAAAAATGAGACACAAAAAACAAAACTGAGAAACAAAACGACAAAAACAAGACAAAACGACAAAAATGTGACACAAAATGACAAAAACAAAACAAAACGACAAAAGCAAGACGCAAAATGACAAAAATGAGAATAAATGACAAAAACAACACAAAAAACGAGACACAAAATGACAAAATGAAACAAAACAACAAAAACAAGACAAAACGACAAAATCGAGAGAGAAAACAACAAAAACAAGACACAAAACGAAACACAAAATGACAAAAACGTGAGAAAACAACAAAAATGAGACACAAAAGGACAAAAATGAGAAACAAAATGACAAAAACAAGACAAAACGACAAAAATGAGACATAAAGCGACAAAAATGAGACACAAAAAACAACTGAGAAACAAAACGACAAAAACGAGACAAAACGACAAAAATGAGACACAAAACGACAAAAATGAGAAACAAAACGACAAAAGAAGACAAAACGACAAAAATGTGACACAAAATGACAAAAACAAAAAACGACAAAAGCAAGACACAAAATGACAAAAATGAGAATAAATGACAAAAACAACACAAAAAACGACAAAAAACGAGACACAAAATGACAAAATGAGACAAAACAAAAAAAGCGAGACAAAATGACAAAAACGAGACAGAAAATGACAAAAATGAGACACAAAACGACAAAAATGAGAAGCAAAACGACAAAAAACATACAGAAAATGACAAAACTAGGGGTCCTCAATTTACGTCAGAGTTCCGACTTTTGGCCATAAGTTGGAACTCCAACGTGCATCACAAAACAACAAAAATGAGACACAAAACAATAAAGCTCAAGTTGATTATCCGACTGTAAATCCAGTTTATTCATGTTGGACGGTAAAATAAGGAATGATTCTCTGATATTAAACTGGACTTCATGGATCTGGATTCTTCTCAATCCAGAATCTCTGATTTAAACCAATAAATTTAAAGAATCAAACTAAAGTTTCTCTTAATCAAACTGCAGCAGATCCTGCAGTCTGTCGCTGCAGCTTCATGAAGTCCTGCTGGGTTTAACTCCGTCTCTGTTACTTTTCATATTTCTGCTCATCATTGTTAATTTTTACTCATCTTCTGTCTCCGTTTGTTGGTTTTTGCTCCTTCCCAGCCTCAGTTTGGTCATTTTATTCACCGTTGTACTCATTTTTCCCTCATGGTATGGTTGTGTGCTGCAGCCGAGGTGCCCATGCCGCTGTTTGGAGCTTATGGAGCGTCTAAAGCAGCTCTGAAGATCTTCTCTGAGGTCATGAGGCAGGAGCTGGCTCCATGGGGGGTCTGGGTGTCGCTGGTCCAACCTGCAGGCTTCAGAACCAGTGAGTTTTAGAAACTAGAAAATCCTCCGTCTGCATCCTCACAGGAGTCGTTTTATTCTAAACCACTGTTTAGCTCTTTAGAATCAACCACTGAGCTCATTGATCTGCAGGAGTTCAGGTCCAGTTCAGAGCCGACGGTTCTTTAAAGACCAACAACATCCAGACAGAAACCAGAACCTTCCTCTGCAGTGTGTCCAGCAGCCAGCAGGGGGTGACTCCTCTGTCCTAAATAAACCTGGTTTTCTTCTTTAGTGAACATTTAGTGATGAGTTCCTGAAAACTGGAAATCTGAGAACAAGGATGGAAGAAACGACGTGATGAAGACCAGAAACTGATTTTAAAAAAAAACATAAAAATGGTGAAAATAACAAGAAATAAAAGCAACTTTCAGCTTAATTTCATCTTCACACACTGTAAAGCAACAAATTACTGTTTGTAAAACTACATATTTTTGACATAGACAGTATTTGCATGCATATATATATATATATATATATATATATATATATATATATATATATATATATATATATATATATATATATATATATATATATAAATAAAAAATAAAAATTATTTTTGCATATATATATATGTCAAAACAACGGTTTTTCTTCTCTGATGTGTAATTTTATGATCAAATGTTGGAAAAGAAAAAACTACTATTTATAAAAGTACATATTTTCTTTGTCTATATTATTGAAGGTTTTTAACTTTTTACATTATATTTACTGGATAATATCTTTAATTTAACAAAAGTGGAAAAATGTAGTTTAAAACTGTTTAAATAATAATTTTTTTCTACATTATAAAGCCTTGCACAGTAGGGAGGTTGATCAGTAACTAGTTAGTTAACAACCATTAATAATTTAACTGATTGAAACATATTAATTTATAAGGCAGAAGGAGGTCCCAATGTCATAGATGTCGATCAGCTGTAGTTCCTGGTTGTTCCAGCAGGTGGAGCTGCCGCTTCCTGTTTAATCCTGTAGAGACCAGAGGAGGTTAAAGCAGAGAGCATTGTGGGAGTTTAGCAGCAGGGGACACCATGACAAAGACTCCTGAGGAGGTTCATGACCTCCAACTAGGTCCAACCATCCTCTGGTTTGTATCTCCAGTCTTCACTTGTCTCCTTGGTGTCCTCTCAGATATCTTCGGGGACCAGGACTCCATGTCCCGCCACATTGCTGAGCTGTTCACCTCCGTCTCGGCCGAGGCCAGAGAGGATTATGGGGACTCGTATATCTCATCTCTGCCCTCCGGTCTGTCCATCATGTCCCGGCAGGCGGCGGCCGACGTGTCCCCGGTGGTGGATGACATGTGTGATGCTCTGCTGTCGGCCAATCCCAGAGCTCTGTACACACCTGGACAGATGGGCTGGCTCCTCCCCTTCCTGTACCGCACCTGTCCCACTGCCGTGTTCGACGCCATCATCAGGTGTCTGCCCAAATACACCAATCAAAAGCCGGCGGGACTGAGGAAGATGTGATGTCACACGTCTGTCCGCTTCCTGCTGCTGTCGTCTGGAGATGAAACCTGAAACTAGTCTGACTGTAGACGAGAAATAATAAATACACAAAGAGACACAAAACAACCACAAAGAGACACAAAACAACCACAAAGAGACACAAAACAACTAAAACAAGAAACAACACTAGTGAGACACAAATGACTGTAAATTCATCATGTTTTTACTGTTATGTTTTGATTTTAGACAATGTTCTGATTTTTGATTATTGATAAATTATTAATTAGATTATTGATGAACTCATTGACTAAATGAAGTCATCTGATCAGTTTCCATGTTTCATGATTCTCTGCAGATGAAAAAGTTTCAGTCTGATCAGATGAAGCATTGCCACAGTCAGCAGCTAGCTTAGCTTAGCATAAGGACTAAACACAAGAGGACACAGGTAGCTTAGCTTAGCATAAGGACAAGACACAAGAGGAGACAGGTAGCTTAGCTTAGCATATGGACTAAACACAAGAGGACACAGGTAGCTTAGCTTAGCATAAGGACAAAACACAAGAGGACACAGGTAGCTTAGCTTAGCATAAGGACTAGACAGAAGAGGACACAGGTAGCTTGGCTTAGCATATGGACTAAACACAAGAGGACACAGGTAGCTTAGCTTAGCATAAGGACTAAACACAAGAGGACACCCGGCCAGCAGGCAGATGGGTCCCCCCACATTAGAGCCGGGTTCTGCTCGAGGTTTTTTTCCCTGTTAAAAGGGTGTTTTCCTTGCCACTGTCGCCTTTTGGCTTGCTCTGGGGGTCAGGCATATGGGTTCTGTAAAGTGTCTCGAGACAGTTTGACTGTAATTGGCGCTATATAAATAAAATTGAATTGAATTGAATTGAATTGACACAAGTAGCTTAGCTTAGCATAAGGACTAGACACAAGAGGACACAGGTAGCTTAGCATATAGACTAGCCACCAGAGGACACAGGTAGCTAAGCATAAAGACTAGACACCAGAGGAAACAGGTAGCTTAGCTTAGCATAAATACTAGACACCGGAGGAAACAGTTAGCTTAGCTTAGCATAAAGACTAGAAACAGGAGGAAACAGGTAGCTTAGCTTAGCATAAAGACTAGACACCAGAGGAAACAGGTAGCTTAGCTTAGCATAAAGACTAGACAGAGGAGGAAACAGCTAGCTTGGCTTAGCATATGGACTAGACACAAGAGGACACAGGTAGCTTAGCTTAGCATAAGGACTAAACACAAGAGGACACAGTTAGCTTAGCTTAGCATAAAGACTAGAAACAGGAGGAAACAGGTAGCTTAGCTTAGCATAAAGACTAGACACCAGAGGAAACAGGTAGCTTAGCTTAGCATAAAGACTAGACAGAGGAGGAAACAGCTAGCTTGGCTTAGCATATGGACTAGACACAAGAGGACACAGGTAGCTTAGCTTAGCATAAGGACTAAACACAAGAGGACACAGATAGCTTAGCTTAGCATAAGGACTAGACAGAAGAGGACACAGGTAGCTTGGCTTAGCATATAGACTAGCCACCAGAGGACACAGGTAGCTTAGCTTAGCATAAAGACCAGACACCGGAGGAAACAGTTAGCTTAGCTTAGCATAAAGACTAGACACAGGAGGAAACAGGTAGCTTAGCTTAGCATAAAGACTAGACACCAGAGGAAACAGGTAGCTTAGCTTAGCATAAAGACTCGACAGAGGAGGAAACAGCTAGCTTGGCTTAGCATATGGACTAAACACAAGAGGACACAGGTAGCTTAGCTTAGCATAAGGACTAAACACAAGAGGACACAGGTAGCTTAGCTTAGCATAAGGACTAGACAGAAGAGGACACAGGTAGCTTGGCTTAGTATATAGACTAGCCACCAGAGGACACAGGTAGCTTAGCTTAGCATAAAGACTAGACACCAGAGGAAACAGGCAGCTTAGCTTAGCATAAAGACTAGACACCAGAGGAAACAGGTAGCTTAGCTTAGCATAAGGACGAAACACAAGAGGACACAGGTAGCTTAGCTTAGCATAAAGACTCGACAGAGGAGGAAACAGCTAGCTTAGCTTAGCATAAGGACGAAACACAAGAGGACACAGGTAGCTTAGCATAGCATAAGGACTAGACATAAGAAGACACAGGTAGCTTAGCTTAGCATAAGGACTAGACACAAGAGGACACAGGTAGCTTAGCTTAGCATATGGACTAAACACAAGAGGACACAGGTAGCTTAGCTTAGCATAAGGACTAAACACAGGAGGACAGGTAGCTTAGGTTAGCATAAGGACTAGACACAAGAGGACACAGGTAGCTTAGCTTAGCATATGGACTAAACACAAGAGGACACAGGTAGCTTGGCTTAGCATAAGGACTAAACACAAGAGGACACAGGTAGCTTAGCTTAGCATAAGGACTAGACACAAGAGGACACAGGTAGCTTAGCTTAACACATGGACTAAACACAAGAGGACACAGGTAGCTTCGCTTAGCATATGGACTAAACACAAGAGGACACAGGTAGCTTAGCTTAGCATATGGACTAAACACAAGAGGACACAGGTAGCTTAGCTTAGCATAAGGACTAGACACAAGAGGACACAGGTAGCTTAGCTTAGCATATAGACTAGACACCAGAGGACACAGGTTGCGTAGCTTAGCATAAAGACTAGACACCAGAGGAAACAGATAGCTTAGCTTAGCATAAAGACTAGACACCAGAGGAAACAGGCAGCTTAGCTTAGCATAAAGACTAGACACAGGAGGAAACAGGTAGCTTAGCTTAGCATAAAGACTAGACACCAGAGGAAACAGCTAGCTTAGCTTAGCATAAGGACTAGACACAAGAGGACACAGGTAGCTTAGCTTAGCTTAAGGACTAGACAGAAGAGGACACAGGTAGCTTAGCTTAGCATATAGACTAGCCACCAGAGGAAACAGCTAGCTTAGCTTAGCATAAGGACTAAACACAAGAGGACACAGGTAGCTTAGCTTAGCATAAGGACTAGACACAAGAGGACACAGGTAGCTTAGCTCAGCATATGGACTAAACACAAGAGGACACAGGTAGCTTAGCTTAGCATAAGGACTAAACACAAGAGGACACAGGTAGCTTAGCTTAGCATAAGGACTACACACAAGAGGACACAGGTAGCTTAGCTTAGCATACAGACTAGCCACCAGAGGACACAGGTTGCTTAGCTTAGCATAAAGACTAGACACCAGAGGAAACAGGTAGCTTAGCTTAGCATAAAGGCTAGACACCAGAGGAAACAGTTAGCTTAGCTTAGCATAAAGACTAGACACAGGAGGAAACAGGTAGCTTAGCTTAGCATAAAGACTAGACACCAGAGGAAACAGCTAGCTTGGCTTAGCATAAAGACTAGACAGGAGGAAACGGCTAGCTTGGCTTAGCATATGGACTAAACACAAGAGGACACAGGTAGCTTAGCTTAGCATAAGGACTAAACACAAGAGGACACAGGTAGCTTAGCTTAGCATAAGGACTAGACAGAAGAGGACACAGGTAGCTTAGCATATAGACTAGCCACCAGAGGACACAGGTAGCTTAGCTTAGCATAAAGACTAGACACCAGAGGAAACAGGTAGCTTAGCTTAGCATAAAGACTAGACACCAGAGGAAACGGGTAGCTTAGCTTAGCATAAAGACTAGACAAAGCACGAAACAGCTAGCTTAGCTTAGCATAAGGACTAGACACCAGAGGAAACAGGTAACATAGCTCAGCATAAAGACTAGACACCAGAGGAAACAGGTAGCTTAGCTTAGCATCAAGACTGGACACCAGAGGAAACAGGTAGCTTAGCATCAAGACTAGACAGAGGAGGAAACATGTAGCTTAGCTTAGCATAAAGACTAGACAGAAGAGGAAACATGTAGCTTAGCTTAGCATATGGACTGAAAACAGAGGAAACAGCTAGTTTAGCTTAGCATACAGGCTGAAAACAAGGGTGAAGAGTTATTTCATGTTAGCATAAAGCCTGGAAACAAAGTAAAGCAGCTAGCTTAGCTTAGCATAAAAACTGGCAACAAGGAAACTGCTAGTTTAGTCTAGTTTAGCATAGGCTTCAAACAATGTAAGATATTAGCTTAATATAAAGCCTGTAAACAAGGGGTAACAGCTAGCATAGCACAAAGACTGTAAACAAGGGGGAAACAGTTAGCTTAGGTTAGCATAAAATCTAAAACCTCAGGGAAAGAATTAGCTTAGTATAAAGCCTGGAAACAAGGGGTAACAGCTAGCTTAGCACAAAGACTGTACACAAGGGGGAAACAGCTAGCTTAGCTTAGCATAAAGACTGCAAACAAGGGGAAAGAGTTAGCTTAGCTCAGCATAAAAACTAAAAACTCAAAGAGTTAGCTTAGCTTGGAATAATGCCTGGAAACAGGGGTAACAGCTAGCTTAGTTTAGCATAAAGACTAGAAACAGGAAACAGCTGGCTTAGCTCAGCATAAAAACTAAAAACTCAGGGAAAGAATTAGCTTAGTATAAAGTCTGGAAACAAGGAGTAACAGCTAGCTTAGAACAAAGACTGTACACAAGGGGGAAACAGCTAGCTTAGCTTAGCATAAAAACTGAAACACAAGGGGAGTTAGCTTTGCTCAGCATAAAAACTAAAAACTCAAAGAGTTAGCTTAACTTAGAATAATGCCTGGAAACAAGGGGTAACAGCTAGCTTAGTTTAGCATAAAGACCAAAAACAGGAAACACCTAGCTTAGCTTTGCATAAAGCCTGGAAACAAGGAGGAGAGAGCTATCTTAGCTTAGCATAAAGACTAGAAACAGGAAACAGCTGGCTTACCTCAGCATAAAAACTAAAAACTCAGGGAAAGAATTAGCTTAGTATAAAGCCTGAAAACAAGGGGTAACAGCTAGCTTAGTTTAGCATAAAGACTAGAAACAGGAAACCCCTAGCTAAGCTTTGCATAAAGCCTGGAAACAAGGAGGAAAGAGCTAGCGCAGCTTAGCATAAGACTGGAAACAGGACACAGCTGGCTTAGCTCAGCATAAAAACTAAAAACTCAGGGAAAGAGCTACCTTAATTAAGCATAAAGCCTGGAAAACAGCTAGCTTAGCTTAGCATAAAGCAGCTCAGAGCTGATGATGTTCCAATCATGAGAGGAAACAGGAAGTGACGTCAGAATGAGCAGACATTTAATGGATTCTGTAAAAACATTTTGTTAACATCCAGGATGATCGATGTCCAGAGTTTCAAACATTAACAGTTTGTCCAAACAAAGACGTAAAAAACTAAAAAAGTTTTTTTTCCATAAAAGGTTAAAGTTCAGTCGTGAGGTTTGAGGAAAACTCTCTTCTTCTCTGTGACGTTCTGGTTCTGGTCTTCATCCATCGCTGCTCGTTCTCGCTTCTTAGCAAACTTCTTCTTCAAGCTGCCGACTAAACTCTCGTATCTGGAAGAGAAAAGATCAGAGCAGTAAATAAATAAATTATTATTAATGGAATTAATAAATTATTATTAATGGAACTAATAAATTATTATTAATGGAACTAATAAATTATTTTAATCAAATTTATTAAAATTTTCTGTTCTGTAAATAAATAAAGAATTTAATTCAAAGACTGAATGTTGCTCTGAATGTTTTTTACATCTTGTTTTCTATTACAGGGGTCCTCAACTTACAGTGGAACTCTGACGTTCCGTGCCTCACGATATGGATCAGTTCCTCATAGAAGTCATGAATACAACTTTCATTTTTGTCATTTTGCGTCTTGTTTTAGTCGTTTTGTGTCTCGTTTTTCTTTTATGTCTCCTTTTTGTCATTTTGTCTCATTTTAGTTGTTTTGCCTCGTTTTTGTTTTGCGTCTCGTTTTATTTTATGTCTCCTTTTTGTCATTTTGTGTCTCACAAAATGAGACGAGCAACACAAATAGGACACAAAAACAAGAAAAAACAACAGGAGGAGACATGAAATGACAAAAACGAAAGACAAAATGATGTCAGCCGGCGTCTTATAGCGCTGCTCACCAAATAGTTCCTAACGCCGTATGTTAAACTGACGGCCTCCTGTAGTCATTTTTATCTTCCTGTTCTTCATTTGTTTTCTAATCACCACTTCTTCCTCAGTTTTTTTACTTGCTGTATTTTTGTTGTCATTTTCCCTCCTTCAGGATCATTTTTATCTTTTTTATTCCATTTTTATTTTTATCTTCCAGTCAAACATCAGATCTGAACCATCGCTTTGTTTCTGTTTTTAATAAAAGCTCCTCCTACTTCGGTCGTTTTCTAACAGACACAATCGGTTTATTTCAGATTTTTCCACTCAGATCTGGAGGGTTTTTTTTTCCTTTAATTCGTACCTTAAAGCCATCTCCTCATCGGTGACGTCCGTCTGCATCCGTCTCTGGTCGTCTTCGTCTCGTTCCTCCTCTTCCTCTTTAGGATTCAGCAGCAGCATCAGTTTCTGCAGCCAACAGGAAAAACACAGCAGCTCAGGCTTTAAACTGATTTTAAAACACAGCAGGTTAAGTCAGGCTTTAAACCCTTAAACTGATTTTTACCGTCATTTTCTCTCTTTCTGTCCCACATTCATGTTTTAAATAAAAACAGAAACTCAGCTTCAGGTCTGAAACAAACCGCATGAATAGAAGAAAACCTGCAGAGACGGTCAGGAATGAAGACTTCACATTCTTCTTGTTTTTTTGCATCATTTTATTAAAGTAATAATAATAATTTATAAACTAATGAGTGGTTTATCATATAAACTGCTGCAGGTTTTAATATTTAAACTAGTCGCTGAATAAATTGATTTCTGCTTTTTAAAACACTTTTAAATGTTTAAATCGGAGACGAGGAAACAGAAGATTCAAACTGACGGTTTAACAGAAAGTTCAGAACATCGTTTTCCTGTTAATGAACTAAAACCAGACAGAAATAATCAATAATCAATAAGAACTCAACTCATTTCAAAGCTTCTCTCTAACTGGACTTCAGAGGTTTTGATTTAAAACAAGGTGGAATAAATGATTTGACCTGAAACTAGTTTAGTTTGTTGTTCATCCTGGAATAAAATCTGAACCCTCTGAGTTTCTGCTCTTCTCTCCTTCTAGGACTTATTCAGAATCATCAGGTTTTTAGTTTAAAGTTAGAATTAAATCGGTTAAACCATCAATGAACTCCACATGAAGAAAATGTGATCTGAAAGAAACATTTATACACATAATAGATAACAGATTATACATAATAGAAAATAAATGTCAATGTCAGCTTTATTTATATAGCACATTTACAACTAAAAAAAAGCCCAAAGTGCTTCACAACAATAAAATACACTAAAAGATGACACATAGCTTTAAAATTAGCAAAGTCATAAAAATAGAATAAAAACATAAATTATACTATGCAAATAAAATAACATATTCAGCACATCTGATGATTAAAAAGCCAGGGAGAAAAGGTGCGTCTTAACAAGAGATTTAAAGTGCTCAAGTGACTCAGCAGCTCTGACATGTGGAGGTAAACTATTCCACAGAGTAGGACCGACAAAAGAAAAGGCTTGCTGACCTCTGCTTTTCTTAAATTTGGTCCTGGGAACATCCAAGAGTAGCTGGGATGAGGACCTCAGAGTTCTCGCAGGTTTGTGAATGGACAGTAAGTCACACAAATAAGAAGGCGCCAGGCCATTTAGACATTTAAAAACCATGAGAGCAGTTTTAAAATCAATTCTCTGGCGAACTGGGAGCCAGTGCAATGATGACAAGACTGGAGTGATGTGTTGGTACCGTTTGGTTCCAGTCAGTAAACGGGCAGCAGCGTTTTGGACCATCTGTAGCCTATGAATTGAGGCTTGGCCCAAACCAACATAAAGAGAATTACAGTAGTCTAAGCGTACTGTAATAAACATGTGCATCACTCTCTCAAAGTCTCTTGGAGGCAAATATGATTTGACTTTAGCAAGCAGACGTAGCTGAAAAAAACTGTTTTTGACTACGGCATTGATCTGTCTTTCCAGAGTAAAGCCAGAATCTAAGTACACACCAAGATCTTTCACAAATAGTCTACTGAAAGAGGACAAAGGACCAAGTGCACTATCCACACCCTCTAGAAGAGACAAGTCACCAAAAACAACAATTTCAGTTTTTTGTTGATTTAGGCACAGGGAATTTAGAGCCAACCAATCCTTCATTTCTCTCAGACAATTTTGCAGAGATTCAATGGATGTAGAGTTTGGTCTCAATGGGATATATATTTGTAAATCATCTGCAAAACAATGAAATGAAATGTTGTACCTCCTTAAAATAGATCCCAGGGGCAGCAAATAAATAGCAAATAAAATCGGGCCCAAAATGGAACCCTGAGGCACACCACTGCTGAGAGGAGCAGATTTGGACTTGTGGGGACCAATGTGAACAGAAAATGATCTGTTCAATAAATATGAATGGAACCACTCTAGTGCCGGACCCTTAATACCAATAATAGATTCCAGACGGGACAGTAACACTCTGTGATCTACTGTGTCGAAGGCTGAGGACATGTCTAAAAGCAATAGAGCAGCAGAGTTTCCACTATCCACTGTTAAAAGAAGGTCATTAAAAACACGCAACAGTGCTGTTTCTGTGCTATGTTTTTGTTTAAAACCGGACTGGAATTTTTCATAAAGATCATTACAAGCCAAGTGAGACTGTAACTGGTCATAAACCACCTTCTCTAAAACTTTTGACAGGAAAGGAAGCTTAGATATTGGCCTGTGGTTTGCTAATTCATTTGGATCCAGGTTATGCTTTTTAAGAAGAGGCTGCACTATGGCATGTTTAAAAACAGATGGGACACACCCAGAGGCCAGTGACATGTTGATCAAGGACAAAACAACTGGCCCAACAGAATCAAAAACCTCTTTCAACAATTTTGGGGGTACACAATCAGTAGGGCAAAAGGAGGGTCTCAGACCTTTAACTACCTGTGTCAACTCACTTAGAGTTACAGGCTCAAATAATAACAGATTATAGATAACAGATAATAGATAATAAATTATAGATAACAGATAACAGATAACAAGATTATAGATAATAGATAATAAAGTGGACGAACCTCGACGTCTGGATTAAAACCTTTGAAGGAAATGCGACCGAAACTCAGATCTTCACAGGGAACAAAACTCTTCTCCTCGATGATCAGGTTCCTGAGGAGGAAACGTCCAGACATCAGACTTCAAAACAACATTTTGGTTAATATTATTCAGATTATTATTATTAATATTATCAGCCGTTAGAATCAGTAGTTAAACCTCCTGGACTCAGATCTGAGTGTCGGTTAGGATTTAAAACTCAACTTTGTTTTATTTCTATAAAACACCAGAATCCTTTACAGAAAGCTGCTGGTTCTTATTAACATTCAGACTAGATGTCGTCTCTCAGTCCAGTAGAATCACCATCAGATCAATTATTCCTACTGTTGGTTGATCTGTTCAGTAGTTTATGATCAATCATCAGCTGTTACTAGTTCAAAAATGTCAGAAAATGTTAAAAATGAGGATCAGAGTTTCCTCAAACGTCTGGTTTAGTCCAGAGATCTTCAGTTTACGTCACAGAGGAAAGAAACCAGAAAGTATTCGCATTTAAGAGGCTGAAATCACAGAATTTAGACTAAAAATGACTCAATCGATTGATGATCAAAGAGTTGATGACTAATTGATTAGCGGTTGGTCATTTAAGGTGAACAGAGTTGGAGATCAGCCTGAAGATAAAGCTTCAACATGTAGCTAAACTGAAGGTAGACAGACTGACTTATCTTCAGTTAACAGAAACATTGTGTTTATATTCTGGTTAATAGAAACGTTGTGTTTATATTCTGGTTAATAGAAACGTGTTTATATTCTGGTTAATAGAAACGTTGTGTTTATATTCTGGTTAATAGAAACGTTGTGTTTATATTCTGGTTAATAGAAACGTGTTTATATTCTGGTTAATAGAAACGTGTTTATATTCTGGTTAATAGAAACGTTGTGTTTATATTCTGGTTAATAGAAACGTTGTGTTTATATTCTGGTTAATAGAAACGTGTTTATATTCTGGGTAAAAGAAACATTGTGTTTATATTCTGGTTAATAGAAACATTGTGTTTATATTCTGGTTAATAGAAACGTTGTGTTTATATTCTGGTTAATAGAAACGTGTTTATATTCTGGTTAATAGAAACGTGTTTATATTCTGGTTAATAGAAACATTGTGTTTATATTCTGGTTAATAGAAACGTTGTGTTTATATTCTGGTTAAAAGAAACGTGTTTATATTCTGGTTAATAGAAACGTTTTGTTTATATTCTGGTTAAAAGAAACGTGTTTATATTCTGGTTAAAAGAAACGTTGTGTTTATATTCTGGTTAATAGAAACGTTGTGTTTATATTCTGGTTAATAGAAACGTTTTGTTTATATTCTGGTTAAAAGAAACGTTGTGTTTATATTCTGGTTAATAGAAACGTTGTGTTTATATTCTGGTTAATAGAAACGTTTTGTTTATATTCTGGTTAAAAGAAACGTTGTGTTTATATTCTGGTTAATAGAAACGTGTTTATATTCTGGTTAAAAGAAACGTTGTGTTTATATTCTGGTTAATAGAAACATTGTGTTTATATTCTGGTTAATAGAAACGTTGTGTTTATATTCTGCTTTAATAGAAACGTTGTGTTTATATTCTGGTTAATAGAAACGTTGTGTTTATATTCTGCTTTAATAGAAACGTTGTGTTTATATTCTGGTTAATAGAAACGTTGTGTTTATATTCTGGTTAAAAGAAACGTGTTTATATTCTGGTTAATAGAAACGTTTTGTTTATATTCTGGTTAATAGAAACGTTTTGTTTATATTCTGGTTAATAGAAACGTGTTTATATTCTGGTTAATAGAAACGTTGTGTTTATATTCTGGTTAATAGAAACGTTGTGTTTATATTCTGGTTAATAGAAACGTTTTGTTTATATTCTGGTTAAAAGAAACGTTGTGTTTATATTCTGCTTAATAGAAACATTGTGTTTATATTCTGGTCAATAGAAACGTGTTCATATTCTGGTTAATAGAAACGTTTTGTTTATATTCTGGTTAATAGAAACGTGTTTATATTCTGGTTAATAGAAACGTTGTGTTTATATTCTGGTTAATAGAAACGTTGTGTTTATATTCTGGTTAATAGAAACGTTTTGTTTATATTCTGGTTAAAAGAAACGTTGTGTTTATATTCTGCTTAATAGAAACATTGTGTTTATATTCTGGTCAATAGAAACGTGTTCATATTCTGGTTAATAGAAACGTTGTGTTTATATTCTGGTTAATAGAAACGTGTTTATATTCTGGTTAATAGAAACGTTGTGTTTATATTCTGGTCAATAGAAACGTGTTCCTACTCTCTGGCTCTGAGCTCCGGCAGGTCCAGGAACCAGTGCTCATCACTGATGATCCTCTTCTCGTCCTCCTCTAGCTGCTTCTTGGTCTCAGCGTCCAAACCTCTCTGCATGAACTGGAGGAACAGACACAGGATTTAAACCAGGAACCGCTCAGACTGATCTAGAACCTCAGAGGAGACAGGACGTTATTCATGTTCTGTGGAGCTTCAGGAGAAACCAGCTGGACTTCTTTGGGAGGTTCTGGAAGACATTTCACCCTCTGAGAGGTGAAACCAGAGGAGTCCAGACAGTTTCTCCTGAAGCTTCTACATTTACTCACAGCTTTAATACTGACATCATAACTGTGGCCTCTGCAGGAGATCCATCAGTGTCTGATCAGTTAATCAATAAATGATCAGATCCATCAGTATCTGATCAGTAAATCAATAACTGATCAGATCCATCAGTGCCTGATCAGCAGCTAATCAATGACTGATCAGATCCTCCAGATCGAGGAGCTGTGATGGTTTCTACAGACCAGACTGAATGTTTGGACATTAATCTGCTGCTCAGGAATAATCAGCTACTGATTAATCTGATCGATCTGTGATTAATCTGTTGATCGGTTTCTGATCAATCAATCAGCTGTTTGTCTCCAACATGTTTCCTCAGATGTTTGGTCCAAAGATCTCCAGTTTACCGTCACAGAGGAAAGAAACCAGAAAATACTGACTGGAGAATTAGAAATCAGAGAATTTAGACTGGTTTTATTAAAGAATGTCTCAAACTGATCAATTATCAGAATAGATTCATTTAATTACAGATCAGTGATCCATTCAGCAGTTCTGGTGTTACTGGAAGTTAAACTCAGGTGTAAAACTCTGAGGACTTCCTGTTAATCCAGTATTCTGCTCTTATTACACCCAGTAGGACCCAGACCAGCAGCTACTGGTTTAAATCTAAAATGAACTGGTTTCAGACACACAGACCAGTAGCTACTGGTTTAGATTTACAGTAAACTGGTTTAAGGATCTACAGGGAGCTCCTCCACATCTCTGAAGCTAACGCCGTGCTGCTAACAGTCGATGCTAACGGTTGTTTAAACTCACCTTCATCCGTAGCAGGTTCTTGGACAGCTTCACCGAGTCTCCCGCCATCACTGACTAGTTAACTGGTTAATAACTAAACTAGTCCGGGTTTAGGAGGTTAATAACTAAACTAGTCCGGGTTTAAGTGGGCTAACGTGGCGCTAACAACACGCAGCCACTGCTAAACAGACTCGATCAACAGAGCACAGAGCCGCCTTCACACCGCAGCCCTGCTAATCGACCTCCGAGTGATGATCTGACACATGCGCAGTAGCTCATGAAGCGACTATATAGCCTGCTGTGCCGGGGGGCGTGGCTTGGTCACGTGACTCGTGATGATAGATAGATAGATAGATAGATAGATAGATAGATAGATAGATAGATAGATAGATAGATAGATAGATAGATAGATAGATAGATAAGTTCTTTGTTTCTCCCCACGCCAGGGGAAATTCAAATGTTACAGCAGCTTAAAAAAAATAATAGAACAGTAGTAATAATATTTACAATATATACAAGGGTGACGGATGAGGATAAAGTGGCTTAAACAGAAAAAATAAAAAATAAAAATAAAGTTTAAAAGTGCAAAGATGTGCAGTGCAAGAATGTCTGTGCAAATTTTATGGTTTGGGGTGGTAATGATTTAGTCCAGTTTATGTTAACATCAGTCAGTGATGCTGATGTTGTAAAGTCTTACAGCAGATGGGATGAAGGACCTGCGATAGCGTTCCTTCTTGCAGGGTGGATGTCTCAGTCTGCTGCTGAAGGAGCTGCTTAAAGACTCTACAGTGTCATGCAGTGGTCGAGAGGGATTGTCCATGATGGATGTGAGCTTTGCCAACATCCTCCTCTCACCCACCTCCTCTATGGAGTCCAGGGAACAGTCCAGGACAGAACCGGCCCTCCTGACCTTCTGTTTAGTCTCTTTCTGTCCCTTTCAGTGCTCCCTGCTCCCCAGCAGACCACTGCATAGAAAATAGCAGACGCTACCACAGAGTCGTAGAATGTCCTGAGCAGAGTCCTGCACACTCCAAAGGACCTCAGTCTCCTCAGCAGGTGGAGACGACTTTGGCCCTTCTTGTACAGAACCTCTGTATTGTGTGTCCAGTCCAGTTTATTGTTGAGGTGAACACCCAGGTATTTGTATGTGTCCACCATGTCTATGTCCAAACCCTGGATGTTCACTGGTGCAGTCCGGGGTGTCCTCCTCCTGCTGAAGTCCACGATCATCTCCTTCGTCTTACTGGCGTTGAGCTGCAGATGGTTTCGCTCACACCAGTCAACAAAGTCAGAGATGACCATCCTGTACTCCCGCTCGTCCCCATCAGATACACACCCGACAATGGCTGTATCATCGGAGAACTTCTGGAGGTGACAGCTCCGAGAGTTGTAGTGGAAGTCCGATGTGTACAGGGTAAAGAGAAAGGGAGAGAGCACTGTCCCCTGTGGGGCCCCCATGCTGCTGACTACCACATCAGACACACAGTCCTGAAGCCTCACGTACTGTGGTCTGTTGGTGAGGTAGTCGATGGTCCAAGCAGCCAGGTGACAGTCTACTCCTGCTCCTTCAAGCTTCACCCTAAGCAGAGAAGGCTGGATGGTGTTGAAAGCACTGGAGAAGTCAAAGAACATGACCCTCACAGTGCTGTTGGGGTTCTCCAGATGAGTCAGTGATCTGTGCAGCAGGTAGACCACTGCATCATCCACTCCAATGTTCGGTTGGTAGGCGAACTGCAGTGGATCCAGATACTGGCTCACCTGGGGACGGAGGTTCTTGAGTACGATCCTCTCCATGGTCTTCATCAGGTGAGAAGTGAGGGCCACAGGTCTGAAGTGGTTAGGCTCCCTGGGGTTCCTGGTCTTAGAGACAGGAACCAGGCAGGAAGTCTTCCACAACAGAGGAACCCTCTCCAGACTCAGGCTCAGGTTAAAGATGTGCAGCAGCACCTGACAGAGCTGGTCTGCACAGTCTCTAAGGAGTCTGGAGCTGATTCCATCATTAGATGGATAGATAGATACTTTATTAATCCCAAAGGGAATTCTATACGAATTTATGTTATAGTATAACATGCTACAGTGTAATATGTGCTGTCACAGCATTGCTATATTTTAAAAAGTCCTTAATCTTTTTCTTTATCCTTAAAATCACATATTTCTAGTTTAAGTTTCTAGTTTTTAGTTCATCTAAATACATCATTGAAACGTACCTCAGCCACATAACATCACTTATGAGACGCTACTCAGGTCACAAATGCTAGTTAGCTTCCAGCTAGTTAGCATCTAGCTAGTTAGCTTGTAAAAGTAGCAGCTTTGCTCCTTTCGTTCAGAGTAATGTCAGATTGAAGCTTCGTCATATTTATGTGGTGAAACAAACTCAGAGAGATAGACGATTTAATTTCTGACAGAGTAAAAACCATTGACTTGTATTTAGCTAAATGTGTCTCGGTAGCGTAGTGTTAGTGCCGCTTCTCCTCTCACTCTGATTTGTAGTTTTACTTCCTCTAAATAATTACATACTTATGCGGAATTCATCTCCTAATACTGAAATGTTCAAATATCTGACTCTTGTCTGAACGCTTTCTGGACTCATTGCTGTAATTATGAACTTATAGTTAGCTACCTCTGGCTAATATTAGCCTGTAGAGGCTAATAGAGGCTAGTAGATGCTAATATTAGCCTGTAGACACCGGTATTAGCCTGTAGATGCTAAAAGAGGCGAGTATAAGCTAATATTGGCCTGTAGATGCTAATATTAGCCTGCAGAAGCTAATGGTCACACAGATGTTAGCAGGGATTAGCGGTCAATCCTTAAAGGTAGTGAAACAGCAGTAAAGTGTGTTTTCATCCTGAATAACTGAACCTTTGATTAGAAATTAAAGGAGTTCAGCTTAAAATGATCAGTTTATGTCTCAGAGGTTTTTAAACAGATCAAGATCAATAAACGCTTTAATTTCACTGTTTCTCTCTGAAGATAATAATGAAGAGTTAAACATCAGTAAATGAGCAGCTACACATGAAACCACAAGGTCAGACGCTGACGTTGTCTGGCTTTTATTTGAAATTATCAAATTAGCAGCAAAAGCAAACAGAAATAAATAATTATTTTCTCTGATTGGGTTTCTTCTTCGAAACAATGACTTTAAAACCTGACTGAAAATAAAAACACAATTATTTAGCTTCAGACAGAGCGGCCCCAGAGCAAAAACACTTTAGCCTGTTAGCTTATTCTGTAGCAGTCAGTTCCATTTAAACTCCTTCACAGTGTCGGTGGTCAAAGTGTTGTATTAATAAAACCTCCTGGTCCTCATAAACACAGGAACCTGCTTTAAGAATCCTGAAACACCCTAAACTAAATGTTCTTTAAGAATCCTGAAACTCAAAAATAAATGTTCTTTTCCGGCAGATAAACTCCTTCCAGCTGATTTATGTAAAAAAAACGTGAATATTTTAGATGCAGAGCTGCAGTTTGGTTACAGTCTGGACGGTTGTAGCATCAGAACATCCGGTGGAGCTGTAACCTGGTCTGTTGTCGCCATGGTTACAGGTTGGAGGCGTTTCCTGGGATGGATTTTGCGTCCAGGTATCTGATGAGCTCCTTCACCCAATCAGCTGCAGGTCGGACGCACAGCTGGCGGTTAGCGACGGTGTTCAGCCTGCAGAGACAGCAGCACGTTAGCATGTTAGCACGATAGCACATTAGCATGTTAGCAAGATAGCATGATAGAATGACAGCATGCTAGAACGTTAAAATGATAGCATGTTAAAGTGATAGCAGGACAGCATGTTAGCACATTAGCAAATTATTACGATAGCATGCTAGAATGATAGCATAATACCACCTTAGCACAATAACACATTAGAATGGTAGAATGACAGCATTCTAGAACATTAGAATGATAGCATGTTAGCATGATAGCGTGTTAGAATGATAAAATGTTAGCATGTTAGAATGATAGCATGCTAGCACATTAGAATGATAGCATGTTAGAATGATAGCATGTTAGAATGTTCGAATGATAGAATGCTAGCACATTAGAATAATAGCATGGTAGCACATTAAAATGATAATATGTTAGCATGCTAGCATGTTAGCGGCTCCAGCAGCAGATTCAATGAAGACCTACAGGACGGCTGACGGAGCAGCGCTGGCTCGTCTTCACATAGCATATTAGCATGTTAGCATGTTAGCGGCTCTAGCAGCAGGTTAAATGAAGACTTACAGGACGGCTGACTGGGAGCAGCGCTGGCTCGTCTTCACGTAGCCCACCACCCTGTCTTTGGGAATCGGCTTCTCGTTGAAGCGGAAGCAGCATTTCTTTGGACCGGCGCCGCGCAGACCTGCAGAAAAAACACTTCATTAAAAAAATCAGCAAACTAACAATGAGTCTGTTTTATAGCTCAGCTGTTCATATGGAATAAAAACATCAGATTTAAAGAAATAAAGTGTTTCATGAACATAACAATAAATATTTATCATTCAGTCCAATATTAATCTTCCTTTCAGCTCTTTTCTGTAAAAACAAAACCAAACCGGTTAAAACACTAAAAGCTCTTTAAAGCTGAATAAACGTAAACATGATTTACTACTTTAATCTTCCACGTTAGCATTGAATCCATCGTTTGCAGCTTTATTTATAATAATACAGTCATATTTTTAGTGTTTTCACCAAAATGAGTCACGTCTTTTATTTAAACATCTGATGCATCATTTATGAGAACTCCTCCATAGTGCAGCTTTAATGGTCTGAACCTTTAAGATGTTTTCTGCACTATGAGCCTTTAAAGCTGCACGAAATATCATTTTAGGTTGTAAATATTAATCTGTGTGATTAATAAACAGTTCAGTCAGCAGCTTTAATGGTTCTGACTTTATCTGAGGATAAGAAATAAACAATATTTTTCTGTAATGACTAGTTAGGTGACAATCGGCGTCTGTCTGTCTTGTCTGTGTGCAACACTACTCACAAACGGATTTGGATGAAATTTTCAGGGAAGGTGAGAAATGACACAAGGACCTCAAGGACATCTTCTAGAACCTACGTGAGAAGTCTTGTAGGTTCTAGAAGACGTTCCACCTCTCACCTTGGATAGGAAGTGGAACATCTTCAAGATGATGTTGCTCTACACAACCTCCAATTTTCTTTCCTTTAAAATTCACATTATTACTCCACCAAGGAACGTGGCGGAGTTATGTGATGATCAGTGTCTGTCTGTCTGTCTGTTAGCAACATTCCTCAAAAAGGAATCAGTGGATTTCGATGAAATTTTCAGGGAAGGTCAGAAATAACACAAGGACCAAGTGATTAGATTCTGGCAGTGATGCGGCTTATAGTCTGGATCCACGAATTGGTTAAAGATTTCTGTATCATTGCCAGACAGCGGCATGACGTCACTGTAACCATGTAGTCATTTTGGACTATTTTGAGTCATTTCGACATTTTTTAATCATTTAAGACGCATCTCTTTTCATTTTATAGAATTTTTATCTAATCTAGTAAAACACTTTGAAGTTACTTTAGTAAAAATGCTGCATAAATAAAGTTTATTTGAGACGTATTTATCTCTGAGTCTCTGGTTTCTGATGACACAGAATCATCTGATGCATCAATGATCTAAAAAGTCTGTTAAATACTGAATAATAATAATATGTTTTACTGAATATTTCACATGCTGACGCCTTCCTATCGATGTAACATTTAGAGGATTCATGGTGCTGTAGAAGCTGATCTAACAGTTAATTATTGTGATTATTATTGATAAATCAGTGCTGATTAAAGCTTCTTACCTTCAGTCAGAGCAACGGCGACCAGCAGCAGCACAACCAGCGACAGACTGAAACGAGCTGCAGACATCCTGATTCTGGTTCAGTTCAGTTAAACTCTGCTGGGTTCGTCTGATGGCCTCGTATTTAAGCCGACTGAAGAGGAACCAGGCTCCATGACGTCTGGGTTTCTGTTGTTATCTATCTGAGGGGTTTTACCAGTGCAGGGAGATTCTATTTTAATGTGTTTGTACATTACGTTAATTTCAGTTCTCTAAACAGGCTCTCAGATAAACAGGGAGAAAGAGGAAGTTCTTCATTGCTGATGTAGTTTCCCTCTGATTACCTCCTACAACGAAACTCACATGGTGAGTTTTATTCTGACATCATGGACCTTTGGTATTTGTACGATTCACAGATCCACAACTCAGCAAAACCACAAATAAACTGTTCAAAACTGCCTGAATAAAGATGTTTTAGTGACAAACAGACGCTCTCATCATCATATACCACACTTTATGTGTTCTTTGGGACCAAAACTGAGTTGAATCAAATATTTTGGTTGAATATTGAGAATATCATGTGTTCACACCTGGAATTTTTCTACATTCACCCTCAAAAAACCCAGAAGTCATTCTAGTATCTGAACGAAAAAATTCAGTAAAATCAGCCTCAGATATTGTTAAATTAAACATGAATCAATATGAAGCATCTTGTAACTCTGTTCATCTACCTCCAACATCTAGACTCCTATGAACATCTAGACCTCTATGAACATCTAGACCTCCATGAACATCTAGACCTCTATGACCATCTAGACCTCTATGAACATTTAGACCTCTATGGACATCTAGACCTCTATGGACATCTAGACCTCTATGGACATCTAGACCTCTATGGACATCTAGACCTCTATGAACTCCAGGTTCTGGTTCCTACCAATGAGTCCACATCAACATTTAGTCTAAACATCTAAAAATTGGAACCTTGTCTGGTCAATCTTTAACTCATCAGGTTCTACTGATGTTAGAGCCTCAACAGTTGGAGAAATGTGGACCGGAGACTGTATTTTAGTAGAAACATGGATCCATCCATAGATAGACACTTACAGGAACTTTATGGAGACACTAGACCAGCCTGGATTGGAAGTTTTAAACTTTCTTCCATCTTCAGGTCCAATAATTAAACTTTTATCCTCTGCTGGATCCATCCCATCATTCTGATCTGGTTAAACTGTTCTGTCTGATCTCACCACATGTTATGGATGTTGGTTTGTTTATTTCTGGAGATACTGAACCTTTAAAATGGCTTCTCGGGTTGTTTAATGGGGAAAATTGAAAAAAATAATCATCAAGAAATCAAGTTTAAAACATGAAATTCTCAAAATGAATAACAGATAAATAAGGTGAACATATTCCCTGGATTCTCTCTCAACTGACTGATCTCTGTGTGGCTTAATAATTACAGACTTTAATTAAACTGAATAAACAACAAAGACAGAAAACTCCCAGACGAACTGGAATGTTCCAGAGAATGAGCCAGCGGAGGTTCTGGAGTTTCTGGGAGAATCACCGATGAGTCAACTGGACTCCTGAGCAGGAAAACCAGCCGGGGATTCCTGAAGGGATTTTACCCAATGAAACAACAGATCCTTGATGATGATGGTGATCATGATGATGATGATGATGGTGATGGTGTGATGATGATAGCGATGATGGTGATGATGATGGTGTAATGATGATGATGGTGATGATGATGATGATGATGATGACGTGGTGATGATGATGATGATGATGATGGTGGTGATGATGATGATGATGATGACGTGGTGATGATGATGATGACGATGATGGTGATGGTGTGATGATGATGGCGATGATGGTGTAATGATGATGATGATGATAATGATGACGGTGGTGATGATGATGATGATGATGGTGATGATGATGGTGTAATGACGATGATGGTGATGATGATGGTGATGATGATGGTGATGATGGTGATGATGATGGTGGTGATGATGGTGATGATTATGATGATGATGATGGTGATGGTGACGATGATGATGATGTTGATGATGGTGATGATGATGGTGGTGATGATGGTGATGATGATGACGGTGACGATGACGATGATGGTGATGATGGTGATGATGATGATGATGGTGATGGTGATGATGATGATGATGATGGTGATGATGATGGCGATGATGATGATGATGATGATGATGATGATGATGATGATGATGGTGATGATGATGGTGATGGTGCTGGTGGTGATGGTGATGGTGATGATGATGATGATGATGGTGATGATGATGATGATGATGGTGATGGTGATGGTGATGATGATGATGATGATGCGATGCTGATGATGATGATGATGATGATGATGATGATGATGATGATGATGATGGTGATGAGGATGGTGATGGTGCTGGTGGTGATGATGGTGATGGTGATGGTGATGATGATCTGTTTCATGTCTGACTGACAGAGACAGATTCATTATAAGCTGAGATATTATGACATGTTTTAATTTTTATTAAAGATGAATCCAGTTTATTTCTACCTGCTGCCTTTATAAACCCCCTGAACTCATCTGTAGCAGTGAAAATCAGGTTATCTTGTAAAAACAGTCCAAATTCCAGCAAAAGTCAAACTGTAAAAACAGAAAAAACTGCAGCATTTAACTTCATGAAGTACCTTGGATGTATTAAATGTCATGAAAATGAACCAGATCTGATGTTAAAATTATCATAAAATTATCATAATCACTTTTTTTTTTCTAAATGTGTCAGTTAAAGGTTCTCTAAAACCAGAATCTTCCTCCTCCTGGTTCTTGTTCTCCTGGACCGACTCAGCTGAGACCAAAACATTCAGAGTTTTCAGTGTTCCACAGGCAGAAGTCAAACCACCACCTGCTGCTGAGAGACGATTGGTCAGGATGGTCAAGAGTCAACCAGGAACCATCAGAAAGCAGATCTGGATGAATGAGAAGCACAGGGTTCTAGAGGATTCATGAAGAAGGAAGTTCTTCCTCTAGTAGCAGAACCTTAAAGCTCCACTCATCACATGGACAAAGAAAAGGTTCTGGAGGAAAGTTCTGAGGTCAGATGGAACAAAAACTGAAGATGAGGTCTTTAACCCCAAGAACACCAAACCCACCATCAAGCATGGAGGTGGCAGTATCATGCTCTGGGGCTTTCTAGAAGAGCTTCTGGGCTGGTTTCAGACTGGATGTTGGACTGGTTCTGGACTTTGCTGGGACTGGTTTATGTTTGGTTCCAGTCTTGGTTCTCCTGGTTTTGGATGTGATTTAAAGTTGGTTTAGGATTTATTTTACTCCGGATCTGGTCCTGGATGAGGACTGGTTTCAGATGGTCTGGGGCGGGTCTTGGATTTTATTTTTTGGAGTAGTTTAGATTTGCTTTTGGTCCTGATATTGATTGATTCAAACTGTTGCTAAAACTGGCTTCAGACTGTATTATGACTGGTTTTGATCATTTTTCTGGACTTTTTGAGGACTGGTTTCAGACTGCTTTGGTCTTTTTTTAACCCCAAGAACACCAAACCTACCATCAAGCATGGTGGTGGCAATATCATGCTCTGTGGAACTGGAGCTTGCCAGTAAATAGAGTAAGTATAGTAAATGGAATAATGAAAAAGGAGCATCACCTCCACATACTTCAGGAGAACCTAAAACCATCAGCAGAAGGTTGATCTTGGACACAGTTTGATGTTTCAACCAGACAATGAGCCAAAACACACATCGGACGTGGTAAAGAAATGGTTTCATCAGGCTGGAATGAAGGTTCTAGACTGGTCCTGACTTAAACCCATCAAGAACCTGAAGAACCAAATCAGAAAGACAACAAATGTAGTGGAACTGAACCAATTCTGGTGCCGTTCCACTAAATGTGTTGTGTTTCTCACTCAGATTTGAGTCAGTTAAATTGATAGTATAATGAAACCGCCACCTCCATGCCTGACGGTAGGGATAGAGTCCAGAGGAGTGAAAGATAAACCAGAAGATTGAAACCAGAAGAACCGAACTGAGGAGGAAACGGGTGCATTTAACCAAATATCAACATTTCTGTTTGCTAGATTTAGTTTTATTTCCAGGAGACCATTCCTGAGCCTCATAACTTTGTTGGTTTAGGAATTAAAACATTCACATCTGTGTTGTCTTGACAAAGTTCAGGTGAACTCCGAGGTTCTGACTCATGTTGGTACTGAGTTTAGTCACAGTGAAGGTTCAGTGAGAAAACCCCTGAAACTGGACGGTTTAGTCGGTTTACTGAAGCATGACGAAGCTCCTCTTAACGATCAGTACAACTTCAAAAAAAAGTCAGAAATAAAGTAAATAAAGTGTCTTCAATAACATGAATTTAAGGTTTTTACTTCATCATCCAGCAGAGTTTCTGTCACAGATGAAGTTCACAAAGTTCACTGCTGAAAGCTCAGGAACCGTGAGTAAACTGACCTGGAAGTGTTTCTGAAGATGCAGCTTTAAATTAATGGACTTTATAGGACATATTTGAACATTTGAAGTTCTGTCAACGTGTTTAAGATCAGTTTCCTGCTTAGATCTACAAGAAACATTTACTCGTCTCCTGGAGAAAATTTTTGTTTTATTGGAGTTTTTCCAGCTGCTGTGGTTGAAATCAGGACTGACAGGAAACCAACAGAACTAACAGAAGCAACAGAAGCAACAGAACCAACAGGAGCAACATAAGCAGAACTGAGAACTGAAGATGTTTAGAGCTCAGATCTGCAGGTTTTTACTTCCTTTTAATGTCATTCAGGTAAAAAAGGGTCTCATTTAGTTTCTTTCTCGTCACATGTTGGCAGCAAAATGAGCCGAAGAGAGAAAACATGACGGATTCTCCATTATTAACTTTATTATTATTTTAATCATGACTTGATTAATTATTCATGTAAATGTTGTTTTTGTATGTTAGAACAAAGAAATCCAGAGCTGCTCTCAGGTTTCTCCCCTCGGCTGGAATTTATCTGGAAATGACCCAAACATTCGTCACCTTTCCAGTCCGGTGGTTTTTTATTCATCTGATCTGACTCTAGCATCGATCTGACTGAGGGTTTTTCTCGCTTCACAAAGCTGAATGTAAATTTTTAGCTCTAACGTCTTCCCCTGTTGGTCAAAAGCAGAAGGAATCCTCGGAGCTGCTTTCACTTCTCAACATGTCATCCTTAAAACACAAAGAGCATCTGTTGGGTTTAGCGTTCACCCTCACGGATTAAATGTCAGAAAAAGAGGAACCAGGAAACACTCAGTGATGATCTTTCAAAACCTCAGGATGAAATGAAGACACAGAGACCCAGAGCTGAGAGGGAAAGTTGGATTCTTTAGAAAAGCAGAGGAAAATCCGCAGAAAAACTGTCAACAAACTTTCTCATTTAAAGACAAGAATCAATAAAAAAAAACATGAACTGATAGAAAATCAAAGCAGAGAGGAAGCAGAGAAGCTGCTATAAAAACTACCAGCCTGAAGCTTTAGTACATGACATGCTGACAGAACGCTGAACCCAACCTCTAGTTCTGATCCGGACACGAAGAGGCAGCGACTGGTACCAGAACCACAACATCTCAGCATCTAGAACCTAAAACCTATAATTTATAACCTGCAGGATGAACTGACACTCGTCACTTTCTATATAAACTTTAATAATCAGTTAATCTATTGATCATTTATCGGAGGAATCGATCAGCTGTTTGGAAAAAAATGTTTCCCCAGAAGTTTAGTTTCCTCCAAAGATCTTCAGTTCTCTGTCACAGAGGAAAGAAAACAGAAAAAATCACATTTAAGAAGCTGACATCAGAAAATTTAGACTTAAAAGAATAAAAAACTGAACTGATTAACCAAACTGATCAAAGCAGTTCATTAATTTATCAGCTGCAGCTCTAAATCAGTAATAACTCGGATTGTGGCCCGGTGGCTCTGGTTCTGGTTCTGGTGTTCAGGTTTGTGAGGTGAAGGTGAAGCTCCTCAGAAGATCTACTTTTGGGTTTAAGATCAGCTCATTCTGGCTGATGGATGGTCACCAGATTTATCCAGATGTTGAATCCAGACGGTAGATCAACAGAAATCTAGTCTGAAAACTGATCAAAATGGGCTCTGAAGCTGAGAAGGTGTTTGGGTTCTTCATAGCAGATCCCAGGTCTGTTTTCCAGAACCCAGCATGGACCTGGGGACCAATCAGACTGGAGAGATAAGTCACATTTATTTCATTATCCTCCCTGACCAGGTCTGACATGTAATATAGTAAATATATTGATTAATTTAAGGACAAACCTTTTTAAAATCTCCACTAATAATCCTCCCGAACCTTGTTTTGCTTGGTTCTACGGCGATGACACTATCATTTATATGTTGCTCTGATGGGAGCAAAATTAAAAGCTCTCTGCGAACAGAACTTTCTCTTCTACAGAAACAGTTTTAAAATAACATTAGATCATAGCAGATTGAGTGGTTCAGTTAAAAATAAAAAAGACTTGTCATTCTGGAAGATGTTTCACCTTCATCAGGTCTGAATAACTGGATCCACGTATTTATTCTCACCTCCAGGTGCAAATGATGCTTAAACTGCCTGGGGAGGATCTCAAGATGAAGAAAAGTTTGTATACTCGTAGGAGCTTCAGGAGGAACCAGCTACTTGATGATTACTGGTGTAATCCTGGGGCAGAAGTTACTGTTACCTTCCACTGAAGTACTCAGGATTACTTTCACCTGGATTTATGGTAATCTACAGACTGGATGTGTTTGAGAGTGTAATGTCAGAACTCTCTGAGCAGAAGAGAAAAATCCAATTGCACAAATAAATAAGAGTGTCATCTGTGTAGATGTTGATTCTCATCCCAAACCACACGAGTCCCATGATCCAGAGAGTGAACGGAGTTCAAACTGCCTGGAGTAGTCTGGCTTTAGAGGACACATTTAAATCTTCAATCAGATTTTTTTTGTGTGCAGTATGTTACATTTCCCAGTTTGACTCTTCATGTCAAGACCAGATTTTACACTATTTTCTGTTATTATTCAGTCATCATTGTTCCTTTAACACCCACAAACTGGAGCATCTTCACCTTCAATCCAAAACATCCACCAGAAAAACAGAAGAGAAGTAAAACTGTGACATTAATCCTCTTCACATTCCAGCTTTTAAAATATGAATCCAAGGTTTTTAAAACGCCGCTGCTACATTTAATTCTAATACTGGAGGAAACTTTAAGCATCAAACACAGTTTCCTTCATCCTGATGATCTCTATGCATCAATTTTTGATGTAAATGTGTTGATCTGTTAATGAAGGAAAATATAAAATCCGGGCACAGTAAGTAAACATCCTGTTTGTCTTTGGGGTAAATGAATGTTCTAATGTCTCGCCTCCACTCATGTTTATTGATTTATAGTGTATCTACACCAACATCTCAGATTGGATCTCCTGATCAGACGAGTGATGATGAGCGAATATAAAAAAAAACATTAAAATAATCATAATAGTAATAAAAAGACATGGCAAAGCACAGATAGAAACATAGGTAAGAAGAAGAATATATTAGTCATAATAATCATAATAACATGAGAGTGTGTCAGAGCAGCCAGGTATGTATAAAAGAACATACATGACCAACAGCTGATGGGTCATTCCATGGAAAATCAATCAACCTGATCAGGAATCAAAGCAAGCAGCTGATCCCAGTTTCTCTAATAGCTCTGACCAACCTCCTCCCAACATTTAAGTTCAGCCAGAAAGACCTTTTAAAGTTTTCTCTAGTGGATTATCAGAAACAGAAACACATCTTTAATAAGTCCAAAGCAGAGTTTTACCTTCATACTGTGAATATTTTAATTTCTGAATCTCATAACTTCATCAGCACAGGATGAAATATAACATCCCCACTGTGAAAAATGTGAAAAATTACACTAAACTGTCCCAAAATGATTCAAATTTGTCCAAAAATGATGAAAATCTTCCAAAATGACTCAGGATTTCCCCAAATTATTCCAAAAAGGATGTGAAATTTTGTCCAAAGTGACTCAAAAACTGTCCAGAATTGGTGAAATCTGGATTATCTTCAGACTGAGACACCTGGATGGATGTAAAACTGATTTGGTGTCAGTTTTTACCAGAACTCAGATGTGTTTTTTCTCCTAAATGTTGTGGTTCTATCTGCTGGACTGATGAAGTTCTGAAAAAGTCCATTAAAAAGTGATAAATCTGGACCCACCTCTATGGACTTCAAGGACCTGGAATGTTCTAAGTGAGACTAAACTTAAAGACTGGAAGCAGGAAAGGAGAATGTCCCCTGGAGAAAGTTCTAGAGTAGACCTACCGACAACTGGAGAAAGTTCTAGAGTAGAACTACCGACAACTGGAGAAAGTTCTAGAGTATATCTACCAACAACTGTACAGTTGAGTCGAGAAGTAGACGAAAGTTCTCAAGTGCAATGTTCAAAGTGAGACTACACTTAAAGACTGGAAGCAAGAAAGGAGAACGTCCCCTGGAGAAAGTTCTAGAGTAGACCTACTGACAACTGGAGAAAGTTCTAGAGTAGACCTACCGACAACTGGAGAAAGTTCTAGAGTAGACCTACCGACAACTGGAGAAAGTTCTAGAGTAGACCTACCGACAGCTGGAGAAAGTTCTAGAGTAGACCTACCGACTCTCCAGTTGTGGGTAGGTCTACTCTAGAACTTTCTCCAGGGGACGTTCTCCTCTATGGACTTCAAGGACCTGGAACTCTGGAAATATTCCCAGGATGAAGGTGGAACTCTGATCATTGATAAAGTTACTAGAGATGAAGAAGCAGATGTTTGTGGTTGGTTTTCGATGGAATGACCTGCTCTGTTTCAGAATCATCACTCTGTTGTTGTGAAGAAAACACCAGCTGGCACATTTGTACTGATAAATTATAACACACACACACACACACACACACACACACACACACACACACACACACACACACACACACACACACACACACACACACACACACACACACACACACACACACACACACACACACACACACACACACACACACACGTGGATGGTAAATCTCCTCTCAGTGACTATAAACTGTTGTAAACATCAATCAGACCATGAAGGCAAACAGAACCTGAACCTCCGACGTTCCTACAGAACCTCTGAGGAGAACAAACTGTCTGGAGCTAGCGTGTTAGCATGTTAGCATGTTTAAATTTAAGTTTTACTGCAAGATGTTGCAGTAAAATGACGCAGTGGAGAGGAGGTCCTCATTACTGACAAACAGAGAGAACCAAGAAACTAACGGAGAAGTTCTAACACTGTTTAGATCAAACACGACTTTATGACTTTAAATCAACTAAACATCTTTAAAGGGTTCATGGACGCTTTCTGTGGTCAGAAACCATCTGGACTTCTCTGGGAGGTTCTTCAGCAAGAACCTCCCAGAGAAGTCCGGATGGTTCTTCCTGAAGCTCCTACGATTACACCGACTTTTCTTTTGTAGAAGCTTCAGGAGAACCCAAATACTTGATTTCTAATTCATCAACATTAAACTCTGCCTTCTTGTTTCTCCTCATTAATCTTTCAGCTGAACAAATGAAGCATCTTCTGGTTCTAACCTGCAGGTTCTCTATTTGGATGGTTCCAGCTCTGTTGGACTTCATGGTCTGCAGGTTCAGGATCAGTAAAATTCCAAAGGTTTCATCTCAGACAGAAATCTGAAGGTGTGTTCAGACGGACATCAGCTGGACTTTAACGTTTCCTCATTAAAGATCTAGAAGGAGCAGGTCCTCAGACTGGTTTAGAACTTTAGGAACTCAGTTTGTCGACATGAACTCTTGGAATAAAACAACTTCAATCCTCTGAAGGTCAGAACTAGAGGGCTGGGGCAGATTCTTTACAAAACACCTGAATTAAGCCTTAATCCACCACAAACTCTTTTAGCAAAATAATTAGAGGTTTACATTCTGAAGTTCCATCAAAGTGTTAAATATTTAGTCTTCTTTATTCGTTTTTTAACTTCGTTTTTCTTTGGAAGCTGCGTTTTGTCTCAAGTTAATAGAATATTTACTGAATATTTACTGAATGTTTTGAGGAGTTTCTGCTCTGAAGCTGCTTCAGTCTGAACACACCTGAAGTCTTGTAGTTTTGTAGTTTTTCTCCACTTCCTGTCTTCAGGTTTCTGCTTCCTGTGTTCATCTTTGGGACAGGTGTGAGTCCGTGTTGGGTTTCGTGGCGTCTGCAGGTGTTTAACGGCGTCGTGAGGTTTTACAGTTCTCAATATGGCTGTGATTTGTCCTGTCATTGACCAATCAGACACCTCCAGAACAGACAGGCCAATCAGATGCCTCCTTCCCAGAGGGACCAATCAGACGCCTCCGGATCAGACGACTGCTAGCTCCAGCGGTTTGATGCTAACCAACATCTTCAGTCCATCCAGATGTTCAGGTTGAAGCTCCTTCACCTGCAGCAGCTCAGCAGGTTTGATCTTCTCAGGAAAGGATTAATTAATATTAAAAATAATATTTTAGGGTTGAACACATGAATATTTAACTTCAGTTGTATTTTCTGTTAAGGATCAGTTTGGCTGATTTAAATCAGCTGAAAAAAAACAGCAAAAATCAGTGACTTGAGTGACTTTCAGTTTTTCACTGTGTTATGTTCTCACTGTTTTTATTCAGATTTGATGTTTTTCACTTTTTCAGTCTCTGTTTTCTCCTCCATATTGTATATTCATTTACCTATTTATATTATTTACTGTTTTACAATCAATACTTTTCATCTGACTCTTTTAAACTCACTGTTTTGCTGTTTCCTCCAGAAACTTGTTTTATTTGGTTCTATGCCGATGACGCTTTCATTTATATGTTGCTTTAATGGGACTAAAATTAAAAGTTCTCTGAAACAGAACTTTCTCTTCTACAGAAACAGTTCTAAATTAACATCATATCATAACAGGTTGTGGTCAGGTGAAGTGGTTCAGTTAAAAATAAAAAGATTTTTCCTTCTTAAACATTGAAAATACCACATTTTTAACTCGCTGTTTTCCTCTCGCTTTTTGTTCACACATTCTCACTCCCATTTTTAACAGTTTTTTACTCCCTGTTTTTCCTCTCACTGTTCATCACCTGCCATATATCATTTATCACTTTCAGCTTATCCTTTTCTCTTAGCTGCTTTTCCCTCTCTAGTTTTCATTTATGCTGTTTTAAACTCTGTATTTTTGGTCATTTTCCACATGCTGTTATTTTTAACCTGTCGTTTTTCACTCACTGTTTACTTGAATTTTCACTATGGTTAAGTTTAGGCAGGAAAACGAACCAGGTTCATAGAAGGCCTTTGGTTGAACTACTTCCTGTTTCCACCAGAATTTTTTTTACTTTTTGTTTGAATCAGAATGAGTCAAACCTGCTGAGCTGCTTCCAGGTTCCTGCTGTTGGTTTGCTGAAGATCTAAACCATTTATTGGTCTGATAACGTCCAATCAGCCGGGTCACATGATGTCACTTCCTCCAACATAGCCGCCGGAGGACAAACCTCCAATGAAACCCGTCCGTCTGAGGTGTGTGTCTGTTGTGTAGCCGTGCACGCCTTAGTGCGGAACATGCAGGTGTGTGTTTGCTGCTCTAATGTAAACTGACTCCGTTTCCCATCATGCATCAGCAGAGCGTCCGACTGGTAAACATGCGTCACATCAGCTCTGTTCGACTCTTTTAGAAACAGATGGTAATAAACAGGCATCAGACTCCTAGAAAAGGTGGCCGCCATAGAAAGGATTCTCTCCGTTAAAAGACTGGTTTGTTGTTTTTAGAAAAGAAAGACACTTGTTGAGGTTCCTGGACGGACGTGGGACCAGAAGGGTGGACGAGGCTGGTCTTCATCATGAAATCATCCTTTAAACGTCCTGAAGGAAGAGTCTCAGAAAACCAGACGGACACTAGAGCGGCCAGCGAGGGGTGCCGCTGCTTCTGGAGGTGGTTCACCAGAAGATCCAGGTCCTGCAGAGCTCCAGGTCTGATGTGGTCCTCCTCTGCAGCTCCATGTCTGTAAACTCTCCATCTCCTTCTCTTCTTGGCAGTATTTGTGTTGGTCCATTGGTGGAGGTCCTACGGCTCGTCCTCTCCGGTGGAAACCGCCAACCTCATGGCCACGGACAGATGGTCGGTGAGGCCGGCCAGCTGGGTGACGAAACTGAACTCCTCGATGTCCTGAAGACAGAAACACAAGACGTCCAGATTTATTATCTAGACCAGGAGAGTCCAACTCATCTTAGTTCAGGTTCCACATCCAGCCTAGTCTGATCTCCAGTGGACCAGTAAAACTAGTAAAACCACAGCATAAAATCTTACAAATAACCACAACTCCTAATGGTTCCTTTGTTTTAGTGCAGAAATGTTCACATTTAACCCTCGTGTCGTCCTGCGGGTCAGATTGACCCGTTTTAAAGTTTGAAAATGTGGGGAAAAAAAATCTATTTTCACAGTGAAACTTCTGACGTCCACATTTTCACCATTTCTGGGAAATTTTTGAACATTTTTTGGTGGAAAAAAAGAAATGTTAAAAATGTTTCTTAAGAAAATTCACATAAAAATCAAACAAAATCCAGCGAATTTCACTGGATTTTGGTTGATTTTTATGTGAAAATCAATATTAGAAGTTTTACTGATATATATGGAATGACTTTAAATATTTTTAGGATTTTTTTGGAACATTTTTACTCATTTTTTTTTTAAGAATATTTCCAAGAATTTTCTTGCCAAATTTGAGGATTTTTTAAAATAAATTTTTTAAGGGAAACTTTTAAGGAAAAATGGGAATTTTCTTCCTGAAGGTTTTGCAAATTTTCAAAATTTGGGGAATTTTGTTGCTGAATTTTTGGATTTTTTTCAGACAAGGAAACAATATTTTTGGTGCCTGTAAATGAAGACAACAGGAGGGTTAATGAATTATCTTTTTACTAAACATCATGAACAACCTGAAATTTATGAAGAAATTTAAATTTAGTTTCATCACCATTCAGCTTCAGTTTATCATTTCCACATTACAACTTCCAGATCAGAGTGTCGACAAAGGAACACAACATTTAGTCACCTGGAACTGAACCATAGAGGATTTACTGGAGGATCAAAACGACAAAAAAAAAAGACAAAAAAGACAAAAAAACAAGACAAAATATTACCAAAATGAGACATAAAACGACATGAAACAAGACAAAAAAAATAGACCAAAAAGCTACAAAGCAACAAAAAAATGACAAAAATGAGAAAAAATTACATAAATTCAAATAACACAAGGCAAAAAACGACAAAAGTGAGACACAAAACAACAAAAACATGAGACAAATGACAAGTCAGACAAAAACAACCAAAACAAGACAAAATATTACAAAAATGAGACAAAAAATGACAAAAAATGAGACAAAAAATTTTACAAAAAAGTTACAAAATGACAAAAACAAGACAAAACAAGTCAAAATATTACAAAAATGACATAAAAACGGACTAAAGCGAGAAACAAAACGAAAAAAATAAGACGAAAACCACAAATGAGACAAAAGGAAACACAAAACGACAAAAACGATGCTCAAAACAACGAACAAAGCAAAACATAAAATGATAAAACATATGACAAAAAACACAAGCGAGACAAAAAGGAAACACAAAATGAAAAAAAACGTTAAAAATCTGACAAAAATAGATAAAAAACAACAAAAGTCAGACAAAATATGACAAAAATGAGACACAAAACTACAACAGAACAAAGAACAATCTAGTATTTTACTTTCTGATCCAAACAACTTGTCATGGTCTAGAAATGATTTTTAAATTTATAGTTTTACTAATTTACAATCTGCAGTTAATGTCTTCTCTGGAATTTTTACCCTTTGAGGACCGGATTGTAAAATTATTCATTGTGACATTTTTTTTTTGTTGTCATTTTAGACGAATATTTGTCTGATTTTTCACACATTTTAAGTCATGTTGGAGCATCTTTATCTTACTTTGTACAACTGTATTTTAGATCAAGTTTCAAGTCTTTCTGGACACTTTTGAATCACTCTGAACCATCTTTATCTTCTTTTTGACAATTATCCAGTAATTTCAGACCAGATTTGAGTCATCTTTGGTGAAAATGTTGACCAAAGACTGAAGATTTTACACTTTCCCTCTCATTTTCAAGGGCCAATAATGAATCATTTTGACTATTTTTGTAATTTTAGACCAATATTTATCTGATTTTTCACACATTTTAAGTCATGTTGGAGTATCTTTATCATACTTTGTACAACTGTTGAGTATTTTAGATCAAGTTTCAAGTCTTTCTGGACACTTCTGAGTCATTTTAAACGATTTAAATCTTATTTGTTGGTTTATTTTGATACTGAACCTTTAAAACAGCTTCAAGGGTTGTTTGTTTTGTTTGTTCTTTTAGGGTAAAAACAGCTGAAATCCTCTAAATCCAGCTGAAATATCCAACAGATCAGCAGGTGTTGTTCCTCTGTCCAGACAGCAGGGGGCAGCAGCAGGTAGAAGATGGATGAAGAGCAGCACAGCGCCACCTGCTGGCAGGAACCAGCGTCTGATCAGAGTTGCTGGAAGCTTCATGCCCAGAAAACTCAGGAAATCTAAACTCCAGCTGCTTCACTTCAGGATTTAGATTTTCTGTTCTTTTGAATCATTTTTGGTCCTTTTGAGTCAAGTTTGGGTTGTTCTGTTTCACTTAAACTGCTGTTGAACCTAAAATACATCCCATAATACTGATAATCACAGATGATTACAGATGAACAGAAACCAGACTGAGTGTTTAGACTGAGACAGCTGGATGGATGTAAACTGATCTGGAGTCAGTTTTTACCAGAACTCAAACGTGTTTGAGTTCTGGTTCAGGTGAGAACCAGAACAACATTAAAATGATCCAGAATTCCAGAAAATGAGTCCAGAATGACATGAAATTTGTCCTAAATGACTGAAAATGATCCCAAAGACACAAAAATGATCCAGATCCAAGTTGACATAAAACTTGTTGAAAATGACCAGAAAATTGTCCAAAATGAATCAGAATTCATCCAAAATGACTCAAAAATGATCCAAACTGACTGAAGATTTGCAGAACGACATAAAATTAGTCCACGATGCTTCAAAAATGATAGAAAATGACTCAAAATTTGACCGAAATGACTTGAAAATGATCCCAAATTACAGAAAATTTGTTGGAAATGAAATGAAAATTGTCCTAAATTGATTGAAAAAGATCCAATTTCTGAGTCAACAGTTGAATAAAAATAGAGAATAAAATGGTTCTGATCAGAAACCAGATTCAGTGTTTAGACTGAAACCCCTGGATGTAGGGGCATTAGGGGCATTAGAGGCATTAGCTGCGTTAGAATCCGGACCCACCAGCTTCCAGTCCGGCTGCAGACCCTCGTCGCTGTACAGCAGGTAGTCGATCCTCCTCCCGTTGCCCCTCAGAGGAATCTTTCTGCCCCTCTGGCTGCTGGACGGAGTCTTACTGGGAGGAAACACCAGGTACTCCTTCCTGCCCTCCTCGTTCTCCATCAGCCTGGAGGGGGCAGTAGAGAGCAGGAGGGGGCAGTAGAGAGGAGGAGGGGGCAGTAGAGGAGAGGAGGGGGCAGTAGAGAGCAGGAGGGGTAGTAGAGAGCAGGAGGGGGCAGTAGAGAGGAGGAGGGGGCAGTAGAGGAGAGGAGGGGGCAGTAGAGAGGAGGAGGGGACAGTAGAGAGCAGGAGGGGGCAGTAGAGAGCAGCAGGGGACAGTAGAGAGTAGGAGGGGGCAGTAGAGAGGAGGAGGGGGCAGTAGAGAGGAGGAGGGGGCAGTAGAGACCAGGAGGGGGCAGTAGAGAGGAGGAGGGGGCAGTAGAGAGGAGGAGGGGGCAGTAGAGGAGAGGAGGGGGCAGTAGAGAGCAGGAGGGGGCAGTAGAGAGGAGGAGGGGGCAGTAGAGGAGAGGAGAGGGCAGTAGAGAGCAGGAGGGGGCAGTAGAGAGCAGGAGGGGACAGTAGAGAGGAGGAGGGGGCAGTAGAGGAGAGGAGGGGGCAGTAGAGAGCAGGAGGGGGCAGTAGAGAGGAGGAGGGGGCAGTAGAGGAGAGGAGAGGGCAGTAGAGAGCAGGAGGGGACAGTAGAGAGTAGGAGGGGGCAGTAGAGAGCAGGAGGGGGCAGTAGAGAGGAGGAGGGGGCAGTAGAGGAGAGGAGGGGGCAGTAGAGAGGAGGAGGGGGCAGTAGAGAGCAGGAGGGGGCAGTAGAGAGGAGGAGGGGGCAGTAGAGGAGAGGAGGGGGCAGTAGAGAGCAGGAGGGGTAGTAGAGAGGAGGAGGGTGCAGTAGAGAGGAGGAGGGAGCAGTAGAGGAGAGGAGGGGGCAGTAGAGAGGAGGAGGGGGTAGTAGAGAGGAGGAGGGGGCAGTAGAGAGCAGGAGGGGGCAGTAGAGAGCAGGAGGGGACAGTAGAGAGTAGGAGGGGGCAGTAGAGGAGAGGAGGGGGCAGTAGAGAGCAGGAGGGGGCAGTAGAGAGGAGGAGGGGGCAGTAGAGGAGAGGAGGGGGCAGTAGAGAGGAGGAGGGGGCAGTAGAGAGCAGGAGGGGGCAGTAGAGAGGAGGAGGGGGCAGTAGAGGAGAGGACGGGGCAGTAGAGAGCAGGAGGGGTAGTAGAGAGCAGGAGGGGGCAGTAGAGAGCAGGAGGGGGCAGTAGAGAGCAGGAGGGGGTAGTAGAGAGGAGGAGGGGGCAGTAGAGAGCAGGAGGGGGCAGTAGAGAGCAGGAGGGGGCAGCAGAGAGCAGGAGGGGGCAGCAGAGAGCAGGAGGGGGCAGCAGAGAGCAGGAGGGGGCAGCAGAGAGCAGGAGGGGGCAGCAGAGAGCAGCCTCAGTCAGATAGAAATCACAAAGATCTTTCGAAAAACACCAGAACCCACAGTAAGTCTGTTTAAGAGCTAGTAGCAGCTAATGCTAACAGCAGCTAATGCTAACAACAGCTAGATGCTAACAGCAGCTAGATGCTAACAGCAGTGTTCTGTTGGACCAGAACCTCGTCAACATCCAGGAAACGCTTCCTAAACATTTAGAGATGGAATCCTGACACTTCATGGGTCAGATTAGTGGTTCTGGTTCTGGTTCTGGTTCTGGTTCTGTTCTGGTTCTGATTCTGATTCTGGTCTGGTTCTGGTTTTGGTTCTACTCTGGTTTCTGGTTCTGCTCTATTCTGGTTCTGTTCTGGTTCTGGTTCTGATTCTGGTTCTGTTCTGGTTCTGATTGTGGTCTGGTTCTACTCTATTCTGGTTCTCCTCTGGTTCTGATTCTGGTTCTGTTCTGGTTTTGGTTCTGTTCTGGTTCTGCTCTATTCTGGTTCTGGTCTGGTTCTGGTTTCAGTTTCATGTTATTCTCCTTCAGGTGAGACTTACTTCTGTAAACTCTCGGGTGAGGTGACGTCGTCGTCGTAGAGACCGCTGGGCTCCAGCAGAGTTCCTGTTTAGAGACACACACAGGTTCTGGTTAGGTTCTGGTCAGGTTCTGGTTAGATTCTGGTTGGGTTCTGGTCAGGTTCTGGTCTGGTTCTGGTTAGGTTCTAGTCTGGTTCTGGTCTGGTTCTGGTTTGGTACTGGTTAGGTTCTGGTTTGGTTCTGGTTTGGTTCTGGTCAGGTTCTGGTCGGGTTCTGGTTGGGTTCTGGTCAGGTTCTGGTTAGGTTCTAGTCTGGTTCTGGTTTGGTACTGGTTAGGTTCTGGTTTGGTTCTGGTTTGGTTCTGGTCAGGTTCTGGTCAGGTTCTGGTTGGGTTCTGGTCGGGTTCTGGTCTAATTCTAGTTAGGTCAGGTTCTGGTCTGGTTCTGGTTAGATTCTGGTTGGGTTCTGGTCTGGTTCTGGTTTGGTTCTGGTTTGATTCTGGTTAGGTTCTAGTCTGGTTCTGGTCTGGTTCTGGTTTGGTTTTGGTTGGGTTCTGGTTTGGTTCTGGTCTGGTTCAGTAAAGCTTTTTATTCTGTTGAACTGCAGTTTGTGTTTCTGAACTTTCTTAACTTCAGTTGAAAATTTTCAGCATAAATTTGATAAAAGAATCAGAATAAAGTTTAAAGTTGAAAACTTTATTTCACGTTTTTCACTTCCTGTTTCTGACGCTCTACTTCCTCTAGAACAGGGATGTCAAAGTCAAATACACAGAGGGCCAAAAATCCAAATTTGCTACAAGCCGAGGGCCGGACTGGTTCAATGTCTATTAAAACATATTGAAATGATTGCACATAGCCTGTTGAACCAAGACCTAACACAGTGTATATTATTGAAGGATTAAATGAATAAGCCAATATTTTCTTATGGCTGTCAGTAATTTCAAGTGAAAACATTTTTCAACAGGCACACAGACAAAAACAAACTTCCTTCAAAGAAAAATCACGTCTTGTAGAAACAAATGTAAAAATGTAAGTGAATTAACAGCTAAAACTACGTTAATGCTCTGTGATGCTCACTTGTCTGAGGCTGAGCCTCATACTTGGTGGTGTCTCATCTTTTGTACAAGTTCATCAATGTTCGGGGTCAGGCTCTGAGCTGAGGAAATCCTCAGGATTGAGTGAAGCTCCTGTGTGATGTTTTGTGTAGCTTCATCAAAGAGGACAGTTGTTCACAGGTATGTGCTGCCAGTCGTAGAGCGTCTGAGCAGCTTGGATGTGCAGATGGATGATAGTGTCGGGGATGAAACGTGCAAACTCAGCAGCACTCACTCTCTCATATTTTCCTTCAGTGTGTCATTGCACTGGAGCTCAATCAACTCCGTTTGTAGGTTTGGTGGTGCGCTTTCCACGTCAACTGCAAAAGGACTGCCGAGCAGTTCAAACCTGCTTTTTTGGGCTTCAAAGTCAGCAAATCGGCGTCGGAAGTCGGCGGCAAGTATGTTGAGTTTATCAGCAAACTGCAGTCGGGAACACAGCGGTAGAGAGCTTCTCTTCCATGGTCTGGCAGCTGGGGAAGTGGCTCAAGTTTTCTTTCTGCATCTGCGTCTCCCACAGACTCAGCTTGGTTTTAAACGCCTTCACTGTACTGTACATATCAGAGATGACACGCCCTACAGCTGCAGGTTCATCACATTCAGATGGCTCGTGATGTCGCACAGAAACGCTACTTCACACAGAAACCTTTCATCTCGGAGCTCTGTTGTGTCTTTCCCTTTGCTTTCCATGAACAGACAGATCTCCTCACGCAGCTCGAAACATCTTTGTAGCACCTGTCCCTGGCTTAGCATCGCACCTCTGTGTGATAGGGCAAGTCACCATGCTCTGTATCTAACTCACCCAGAAATGCCTTGAACTGGTGGTGACTTCAACCTTTGGCTCTGATGACATTAACTGCTCGCGTTATGGTGCTCATTACATGTTCCATTTTCAAGGCTTTGCCACACAACGACTCCTGGTGTATTATGCAGTGATAAGCTGTTAGCTCATCTGTGACGTTTTCCTCCCGCATCCTCTCCCGCATCCCTGCCACCAATCCACTCCTTTGTCCACACATCGCGGATGCTCAGTCTGTTGTCAATCCCATGAGTTTTTCCCAAGGCAGCCGCATCTCATTTACACATCTGGATACCTCTTCATACAGATCTTGTCCTGTAGTTGTGCCATGCATAGGACATAATGCCAAAAACTCTTCTGTTATGCTCAGGCTGGAGTCCACTCCACAGATGGGCAATGTCAGATGTGTCGGTGCTCTCATCCACAGCAAGGGAATATGCGATGAAATCTTTTCCCTTTCTCACAAGCTGTTCTTCTAGATTGGTGGAAAGCTGGTCTACACATTCAGCAACGGTGTTTCTGCTCAGGCTCACGTTTGAAAATAGTTGCCTTTTGTCTGGGCACACTGCCTCAAAACTTCAAGCATACAGTTTTTGATAAACTCTCCCTCTGTAAATGGCCGGGCTGATTTTGCGACCTCTTCTGCCACAATAAAACTAGCCTTGACAGCAGCCTCGCGTTGTGATTTGGCTTTTGTGAACAGAGCCTGCTGGGACTTAAGACCTCGTTTTAATTCCTCCACCTTATGTAGCCTTTGTTCCGTGTCCATATTCTTGTCTTTGTCTGTGTGTTTCTTAGACGTTTCATGGTGCCTTCTTAGATTATATTCTTTCATTACAGCCAAACTTTCTCCCCACAGAAGACACACAGGTTTGCCTTTTACCTCCGTGAACATGTACTCTGCCTCCCACCTGGCTTGAATCCCCCTGTTCTCAGCGTCCACCTTCCGTTTAGCCATTTTTGGGGAGGAGGGTAGCAGAAAGTTGACATCTGCCCTGACTGCTGATGAATAATGAAGCTGAGGCCCGCTTGCTGTGCTGCACTGAGTTCGCGGGCTACCGTTGCATTGTGGGGAATGTAGTATTGGTGCGTACAAAACACCAGCGGGCGGCTGCGGCCTGCGGCCCGTTCTAATACTAATTAATATCATCCCGGGGGCCATAGATCATTCATACGCAGGACGGACCTGGCCGCAGGCCTTGACTTTGACATATGTGCTCTAGAATCTGTTGTTGTTGTCGTGTTGTTGTTTTATTTTGTTGTTGTGTTGTTGTTATTGTTTGCTGTCGTTTGTTTTATTTTTTTGTTGTTTGTTGTGTTGTGTTGTAAAGCACTTTGTGATTTTTTTTATCTGTGAAAGGTGCTCTATAAACAAACTTTACTTACTTACTTATTGTCTTATTATTGTTGTTGTTGTTATGTTGTTGTCATATTTTTGTTGTTGTTGTTGTCTTACTATTGTTGTCATTATGTTGTTGCTGTGTTGTTGTTGTTGTTGTTTACCCAGAGCCCAGGGTTTATCCTCTCCAGGTCCGAGGCGACACGGATCTTTGTACTGAGAAAAAAGTGAATGCTGTTGCTCCAGTTTGTCCTCTGAAAACACACAGACACACTTCAGTAGAAACACACACAGACACACAACTTTAGCAGAAACACACAGACACACAACTTCAGTAGAAACACACACAGACACACAACTTTAGCAAAAACACACACAGACACACAACTTCAGTAGGAACACACACAGACACACAACTTTAGCAGAAACACACAGACACACAACTTCAGTAGGAACACACACAGACACACAACTTCAGTAGAAACACACACAGACACACAACTTCAGTAGGAACACACAGACACACAACTTTAGCAAAAACACACAGACACACAACTTCAGTAGGAACACAAAGACACATAAATAAATAAAATAAATATGAAAATAAAATAAAAATAAATGTTAATAATAATAATAACTGATATTATTTCTATAAATGTTAATAATTAATTGATTAGTATTGATCAGCTAATCGGTAACATTCCCTGTTATTAACCATAGATATCAATGATTATTGATGTTTTCATTGATCAGCTGATCGTACCTTTCTCTGGTATTAATGATAGATATAAACGATTATTGATTATTGATGTTTCTATTGATTATTGACTATTGATCAGCTGATTGGTACCTGAGGAGCAGTTGTCAAAGTTCAGGTCTCCCAGAAGCACATCGAAGGCCACCAGGTCCTCCAGAACCTTCTCTCCTTCTGGACGAGAAGAACTCTGACGGAACTCAGAACCCCACTGGAGGAGGAGGTCCAGCTGCTGGCAGCGGACGGAGGAGTCACCTGGAGAACATGATCAATACAAAATATAATTAAAAATTAATATAATTATTAATTAATTAATATAATTATTAATAAATATAATTAATACACAACATTATTAATATGAAATATAATTAATAGAGAATATAATCGTTAATCAGTTAAACTTCCTCGTTCAGGTTTAGTTGTGAAACTGAAACCTGATAATCAGAGGAGGAACGGCCTGATCTGAACCCGAGTGGTGTTGAGCTATTGGACTTCTGTTCTAGTCACAGACTGGACAAACACCATGTTGGAGCATCAGGTTCTCATAAGTGTTTCCGGTACCAGAGCATCTTAGGCCAAAGGTCGATGATGGACTTCATGGTCGTATCATCAGACCTGCAGCTGAATGTCTCGGACACTCGGGTATAGAGAGGATAGAGCTGCCAGCTGATCACCACCTGGTGGTGAGTTCTAATCTGATGGTGGGGAAGACTGCTGGACAGACCTGGTAAACCCAAACGTGTAGTGAGGGTGAACTGGGAACATCTGGTGGAGGACCCTGTCCGTGGGGTTTTCAATTCCCACCTCCAGAAGAGTTTCTCCTGCATCTCGGGGAGGTTGGGGACGTGGAGTCTGAGTGGTCCATGTTCAAAGCCTCCATTGCAGAAGCAGCTGTTAGGAGCTGTGGCCTGAAGGTCACTGGTGCCTGTCACGTTGGCAACCCAAGAACCTGCTGGTGGACACCAGTGGTGAGGGAAGCAGTCAGGCCGAAGAAGGAGGCTTTTCGGGCCTGGCTGGCTTGGGGGTCTCCTGAAGCAGCTGACAGGTACCGGTCAGCCAAAAGGGCTGCAGCTACAGCAGTTGTAGAAGCTAAAACTCGGGTGTGGGAGGATTTTAGGGAGGCTATGGAGAAGGACTTTCGGTTGGCCTCGAGGAAGTTCTGACACACCGTTGGACGCCTCAGGAAGGGGAGGCAGGGCTTTGCTCAGGCTGTGCACAGTCGGGGTGGAGAACTGTTGACCTGTTCTGGGGACATTGTTGGGGGGTGTAAAGCACACCTTGAGGAACTCCTGAACCCAGTAAACACGTCCTCTGTGGAGGAGGCAGAGCCTGAAGACTCGGGGAATCTTCATCCATATCCGTGGCAGAAGTCAATGTGGATTCCGTCCCGATGGTGGAACAATGGATCAGTTCTTTACTCTTGTGGAACTGCTGAGGTGGTCATGGAAGGGTTAGTCAGTCCACATGTGTTTTGTGGATCTGGAGAAGGCCTACGACTGTGTCCCCAAAGGGTTCTGTGGGGGGTACTGAGGGAGTATAGGGTACCGGGCTCACTGATACGAGCCATTCAGTCCCTGTACAACCAAAGTGAGAGCTGTGTCCGCATTCAGGGCACAAAATCAGACTCGTTTCCAGTGTGTGTTGGACTCCTCCAGGGCTGTCCCTTGTCTCTGATCCTGTTCGGGGTCTTCATGAACAGGATCTCAAGGCCCAGTCGGGGTGAGGATGGTGTCCGGTTTGGGGACCTCAGGATCGCATCTCTGCTTTTTGCGGATGATGTGGTTCTGTTGGTTCCTCAGACCTTCAGCAGCACTGGAGTGGTTTGCAGCCAAGTGTGAAGCGGTGGGGATGAGGATCAGAACCTCCAAGTCCGAGGCCATGGTTCCCTGATGGAAACCGGTGGATTTCTCCCTCTGGGTTGGGGGGGGAGTTGCTTCCCAAAGTGAAGGAGTTCAAGTATCTCGGGATCTTGTTCACGAGTGATGGGAAAATGGAGCATGAGATGGACAGGAGGATTGGTGCAGCGTCAGCAGTAATGAAGGTGTTGTACCGAACCGTCGTGGTGAAGAGGGAGCTGAGCCTCAAGGAGAAGCGCTCAGTTTACCATCCATCTATGTTCCAACCCTCACCTATGGTCATGAGCTCTGGGTAGTGACCCAAAGAATGAGATCATGGGTACAAGCGTCTGAAATGAGCTTCCTCCGTAGGGTGTCTGGACTCAGCCTTAGAGATAGGGGGAGAAGCTCAGACATCTAGAGGGAGCTCAGAGTAGAGCTGCTGATCCTTCACCTCTAAAGTAACCAGCTGAGGTGGTTTGGACATCTGATTCAGATCCTTCCTCTGGAGGTTTTCTGAACATGTCCTCCTGAGAGGAGACCCCAGGGTAGACCCAGAACCCTCTGGAGGGATTATACGTATATCTCATCTGGCCTGGGAACGACTCGGGATCCTCCAGGAAGAGCTGGAAAGTGTTGCTGGGAGGAGGAACGTCTGGAATGACCTGCTTCATCTGCTGCCTCCACGACCCGACCCCGGATAAGAGGAAGAAGATGGATGGATGGATGATGGATGGATGGCTGGATGATGGATGATGGATGGATGGATGGATGATGGATGACAGATGATGAATGGATGGATGGATGACGGATGGATGATGAATGAATGGATGGATGGATGGATGATGGATGAATGGATGAATGGATGGATGGATGATGGATGAATTGATGGATGATGATGGATGGATGGAGGATGGATGATGGATGGATACAAACTACAATAAACTGTGACTGAAAACTACAATAAATGATGATTGTAAATGACATAACAGAGAGAAAATCAAACCTTACAGCAGCTAAAAACTACAGAAAACAACATATGAAAACAGAACAGTGACAGAAACAAAAGCTTAGAATGACTAAAAAAGACCGACAACAGCAACTCAAAATGAAAACGGCAAAAAACTACAATACAGAGTAAATAAACAAAAAGTCATTTTCTATCACTGTTTAAATGTGCTTGTTGTTTCTGTTTTTAGTCGTTTTCTGTTGCTGTTTCCAGTAGTTTTTAGAGATGTTGCTGCTGTTTTCCTTCATTTTCTCTGTTTTCAGTAGTTTCTTGTTCTGTTGCTGCCGTTTTCCTTCACTGTTTTCTGTTTCCTCGTATTTCCTTCTCCCCCTGCTGTATCTTCTATTTTTATCCTGACACAACGTAGAATCCCAGAATAGCGGCGGAGGAGGAGACGTGTCTTTGGTGAAAAATGAGGCAGCTTCGAGCTTTAAATAGATCCGTGACGCCTCGGCAGCTTGAGGCCGTCGCCATGGGAACAGCAGGAGGCTGTGATGATGTCGCTGCACAAGACGGTTCAGAAACAGAGCACAGACGCGTGTTGCAGTTACCTTCGATGGCGTGCAGGTGTGTGCAGGTGAGGTATCCCACAACCCTCTGCTCCTGGTGGGAGGTTCCAACGTGGACCTGCAGGTGACAGCCAATCAGAAACCAGAATTAACAACAGCAACACAGAGACAAGAACACAGTTTAACAGCTCAGGATGACAATTTCTGTTCATTTTCTCTATAACCAGCTGTGAGCATCAGTATTATGGGATGCATCGTAGTGTGAACAGTTTAATCTCCATGACGTAGAGTTCACAAAAAGATGGAAAACAACCAAGATGTGACTCAAACACCCACAAAAAGATGCAAGATGACAAAACTTTGACTCAAACCAACAACAAGAAGATGAAAAATGATGAAAATGTGACTCAAAGCAACCACAAAAAGATGGAAAACGACACACTTGTCACAGAAAGAAGGTAAACAAAATCATCCAAAATGACCATAAAAGATGGAAAACAACCAAAATTTGATGCTAACTTTAAAAAATGAGATAAAAAGACAACTTTGATGGAATTTATGTTGACATAGTGAAACCTCATATTCACCACAACTATAAAATAATCTCTACTGCTTCTTTATCAGTTATAGAATGGAATAATTATCTTTATCTTGTAATCATGAGACATTTTAATGGACCTGGTGCTAATTATCATCTTTAATTTATCCGTCTGGTTAAACGCAGCGTTTCATAAAAGCAGTTTCAGTTTTAAATGAATTGACTGGAAGCTTGTGAAGTAACCAGAGTTTCGTGTTCGCCTGCAGGCCTGTCAGCAGATACTAACAACAGAACTCCGTTTAATAAAACAAACCGGACGGTCTGCTGAAAAAGCTTCAGTCTGTTTTAAAACACCAAAAACATTCGCCTGCTTTTACCGAAGCTGAAAACATCTGCAGGTTTCATTTCCAGCTGTTTTCTGTCGAAGCAGCTCTAGAAGTGAAGTAAAAGAAGATAAAAATCAGAATATCTCATTAATGTCATCCATTAGTTTTTGTTGGAGGTGTAAAGTCTAAAGTTATCCGGACTCGAACCGACGTAGCAGTCAGGAAAACACATCGGATTAACTCAACAAATATCAAAAGAAACATCCAAAATAAAACTAAAATCTGGACAAAATCAGTCAAAAATGTTGAAAATGACAGAAACTGAACCAGAATAACTCAAAGATTTTCCAGAAAATGGTTTGAGGCATTTTACATGAAACAAGAAGGAACCAAATGGGAGCTCCATGAGATCTTTAACCCTCCTGTTGTCTTCACTTACGGGCACCAAAAAAACATTGTTTCTTGTCTGAAAAAATCCAAAAATTCAGCAAAAAAAATTCCCAAAATTTCTGAAAATTTGCAAAACCTTCAGGAAGAAAATTCCAATAATTCCTTAAAAGTTTCCCTTAAAAATTTTATTTTAAAAAATCCCCAAATTTGGCAAGAAAATTCTTGGAATTTTATTTTTAAAAAATGAGTAAAAATCTTCCAAAAAAATCCTAAAAATATCTAAACTCATTCCATATATATTAGTAAAACTTCTAATATTTTCTTCAGCGAAATTCACTGGATTTTGTTTGATTTTTATGTCAATGTTCTTAAGAAACCTTTTTAACATTTCTTTTTTTCCACCAAAAAATGTTCAAAGATTTCCCAAAATGTTGAAAATGTGGACATCAGAAGTTTCACTGTGAAAATACATTTTTTCCCCACATTTTCAAACTTTAAAACGGGTCAATTTTGACCCGCAGGACGACGTGAGGGTTAACATTAAAACCAGAAAACATCCTTTTCCTTCAACACCTTTTTCTAGCAGTGAGAGTTTGATTCCTGATTTCTGTGTTCAGACCTGAGGATGGTGTGTTTGTGCTGCAGCTGAACCAAATGAAAGGTTATTTTTAGCCAAAAATGACCAAAATATGACTCAAACGTCCACTAATGGATGGAAAACGACACACTTGTCATCGAAACAAGGTGACCAAAATCATCCAAAATGACCATAAAAGATGCAAAATATGAAAAAAAAAATCCAAAATGAAACTAAAATCTGGACAAAATCAGTCAAAAATGTTTAAAATGACAGAAACTGAACCAGAATAACTCAAAGATTTTCCAGAAAATGGTCTGAGGTGTTTTACATGAAACAAGAAGGAACCAAGCAGGAGCTCCATGAGGTCTTTACCATTAAAACCAGAAAACCTTCTGTTAATCCCCCACGTTCTCCTCCCAGTGGAGCTCCTGGTTCCTGAGGAGGGGTTTTTGTGTTGCAGGATTATTTTGGGCTGCAGTCTTTCTGCTCGGTGAATCCGTCGGACCGAAACAAGAACTCGGCGTATTATTTTTTCAACACGTCTACGTCAGCTTTATGCATTTTTCAGCACGTCTTCCTCGGCTGCAGCAGATTCTGAACATGATGAGGAGCGCAGCTTTTCATCTCCTCATCCTCTGCTTCCACCCCCAACATGAAGCCAGAACCTCCAGCATGAAGCTCCAGACTCTGGTGGTTCTGCTGTTATGATGGATCAGATGCTTAACAGTTAGACAGAAACTAAAGGACTGTTGGCAGCTGCAGCTCCGCGGTAAATCAACTTGATCCCGTCAGGAAAAGCTTTTAGGGTCTCTGTTGGAATAATCCACAGAAACAGCCTTTGTTTTTATGTCGTTCTGCGGAGAACAGCTGGATGGTTTCATGACGTCAATGAGCCTCTTTCAAATACAAAAACTACCCAATCATATCACTTTAATCCAACCAAACCTCTAAACATCAAATAAACTGTCGGCTCTGTGAACTGGTTATAGGAATAAAGTTCATGGTCCAGTCATGTTACTGAAAACTCAAACTACCAGCAGGTCTGGGTGAATGACAAGCTGCTGGAACACAGCTGTCAGAGTCCACAGGGTTCTAGAGGATCCATGAAGAAGGAAGTTCTTCCTCTAGAAGCAGAACCTTAAAGCTCCACTCATCACATGGACAAAGAAAAGGTTCTGGAGGAAAGTTCTGAGGTCAGATGGAACAAAAACTGAAGGTGAGGCTTTTAACCCCAAGAACACCAAACCTACCATCAAGCATGGAGGTGGCAGTATCATGCTCTGTGGAACTGGAGCTTTACACAAAGTAAATGGAATAACGAAGAAGGAGGATCACCTCCACATTCTTCAGAAGAACCTAAAACCATCAGCAGAAGGTTGATCTTGGACACAGTTGGATGTTTCAACCAGACAATGAGTCCAAACACACATCAGACGTGGTAAAGAAATGATTCCATCAGGCTGGAATGAAGGTTCTAGACTGGTCTCCCCAAAGTCCTGACTTAGACCCATCAAGAACCTGCGGACTGATGAAGAAACAAGTCCAATTCTGGTGCAGTTCCACTAAATGTGTCGTCTTTCTGTCTCAGACTTGAGTCAGTTAAATTGATAGTATAATGATACCACCACCTCCATGCCTGACAGTAGGCATAACATCCAGAGGAGTCAAAGATCAACTAGAAGATTGAAACTAGAAGAACCAAACTGAGGAGGAAACGGATGAATTTAACCAAATATTAACATTTCTGTTTGAATATGATCCAACATGTTTAGTCATATTTCTAGAAAATTTTTAATAAATTTATGAAAGAACCAAAGTTCATGATTGCTTTAGTGACAAAGATTCATGTTTCAATGGTTCCATCATAAATCCAGATTCTAGGAGCCCCTGGAGACTCATACTGAAGATAAATTTGGACTTCATAGAAGGATGGAAGCTTTGGTTCAGTGAATCGTGTCTAGAGGATGACCTGGTATCAAATGAACTTTGTCCACTGTGAAGTCTTTCTTCAGCCACAGATGAATGAAAGTAAATCTGCTGAATAAACCTTGAGCTTCTTCATTAAGCAGCAGATTTAAGATCAGTTCCTGGAAACAAAAATCAGCGTTTTCCTGCTGAATGATTGAAGCAGAAACTGATCAGCAGGAATAAAATGGCTGTTGTGGCTGCAGAGCTCCAATAAAACTCCTGAAGGCCACAATAAACCATTAGTCTAATTAGCTGGATGGCAAACCGAAGAACAGGAAAAACAGAACATCTGATTCAGTTCCTCCTGGTGGAAGCAGCACAAACAACAACCTGCTGAGATGCTGCTTTCATTCTGAGAATAATGCTGCAGAAGATGAACTTTTTAAGGACAATTCAATGCAAAGCAATGACAAAACACAAAGTAAAACAACCAAAATGAGACAAAAATGATCAAAATGTGACACCAAGATTCCACAAAAAGAAAGAAAACAAGAAAATTTGACACAAAACAACCACAATGTGACAAAAAAACGACCAGAATGCCAGACAAAAAACCAAACTGATGCAAAGTGACCAAAATATGACCCAAAATGACCATAAAAAGATGGAAAACAAAAAACTTGACACAAAACAACCACAATTTGATTTACACCATCCAGTAACTCAAACATCTGCTGCTGTTCTTCCTTCATGGCCTCCTAAACCTCCATCAGCTGCTCGTATTCCAGTTTCCAGTGAAGCAGAGTGAATGTGATTGCTGTCGTGTCGATGTCAGCAGATTAATCCCAAACGGGAAGTGATTGGTGTGGATGGAGGAGGTGACCTGGATCCCGAACCAGGTCCTTCTGGTCGCTGGAGGCCTCGCTGGGTTTGGGGAATTCTGCATCGATTCGTGGATGCGTTCTATTTTCAGGGTTAATCTGCTGCTTTCACAGCCGGGACTCCTGGAGCGTAAACTGAGTCTGAAATAATTATAAGAGGGGATGAATGTTGGGACTGGAAGCTTTAATTATGGAGCAGAGCTGCTCTCTGCAGGGAAACACTTTCATTAATATTCTGCCTCTTTCTGACAACGCACACTTTAGTCATGGTGACCTGCTGCTGCTGTACAGGGAAATACATAGAACCTCAATATATATATCCTCAAATACATCCTCATTAATATATAATCAATAAATACATCCTCCATCTGCATTGCTATCAGCACATATTTATTAATCTTATAATTCATTTGACTGTAAACAGGAACATAAATCAGGACCTGAACTAATGACATGAAGCTGCCAGACGGATGTTTCCACAGAAATAACTGAACTCATCAGTGAAGGTTTGAAATGTCATAAAAAGAAGAATTATTCTGTGAAGAAGTTTCTCCTGACCTCCTCAGAGTCACCCGCTTCTACATCTACAACAACTTCAGCGTATTTCATTTCCCAAAGTATTAAAAACAATCGAAAAATGACTGAAAATCCATACAAAATCACTCAAAAAAAATAAATGAACTAAACCTCCTTCTTCATGGTTGTAATGTTTTATAGAGGTGCAGGACTTTGTGTTGTAGTGGAAAATGAGTCCACAGTGAGGTAAAATGAGACTACAGTGGGGTAAATTTGGTTACAGTGAGGTAAAATGAGGCTACAGTGGTGTAAAATGTGGCTACAGTGGGGTAAAATGAGGCTACAGTGGGGTAAAATGCGGCTACAGTGGTGTAAAATGTGGATACAGTGGCGTAAAATGAGGCTACAATGCGGTAAAATGAGGCTACAGTGGGGTAAAATGAGGCTACAGTGGGGTAAAATGCGGCTACAGTGGGGTAAAATGAGGCTACAGTGGGGTAAAATGAGGCTACAGTGGTGTAAAATGTGGCTACAGTGGGGTAAAATGAGGCTACAGTGGGGTAAAATGAGGCTACAGTGGCGTAAAATGAGGCTACAGTGGGGTAAAACGTCCAGAGACTTCATGTGTTGACCACCAGCATCAGAAACAACATTTCTTCCAACCCCTGAGTTCTGTGTGAAGTTCTTTAAGATTCAGATTCAGACAACTTTATTTGTCCCCAGGGGGCAATTAAAACCGTTCCAACGGTTTGGTGGTTCCCGAGGATAGAACCGTTCCAGACTGAAGACAGGAATCTGTTGCAGGTTCCCATCAGTCTGTAGCTGCATTAGTGCATTACTCCTTCCTGCTTCCTGCATTAAAGCTGCATGTCGTGTTGCATCTCTGACTGCTCACAACCTAATGGACTCCATCAGGAGAACATGGCAGGAAGCTCCTGGTGCTCCATAAATAATGACTTCATGTGCAGCCCAGTCACCGTGGAGAACCATCCAGAACCTCCATCTGATCCCTTAGAACCAGCAGAGTCTCTATACCTTCAGACTACCAACATTTACTGTCCATACCTGTTACGGCCTCTTTAAAATTAACGAGTTAAGGCTCAAACAAACAATGAGACCGGCAACATATGAACTGGACACAGACATGGCAGGTAAGTTGATGAAGGGAAAAAACCCCAGCTTTATTTACGAATAACTGAACTAATCAAGGTAGAAATAATGGTGAAAGAAAAGGGCAGTAGCTGCTGGCCAAAAGGAACAAAAGAGGGGTGGTGAGCATGGCTGACCACACAATGGGCCCTCGGACCAGTCACCACCCCCTACTAAACTGCCCAACCACAAATAACTGCTATGAAAGAAAAAAACAGCGAAAATAGGACTACCAGCAGCTACAGCCAAACTAAAATAACAAAACCCAGCAATCTAAACATGCATGGGGAGGGAATGAATGAAATACCTGAAAAGAAAGAACTCGTTAATCACAAAAGAAAAGTTCACAAACACAACCCCTCACGTGTTTGTCCAGGAGGATGTGTGGCTTTGTAGTGCTCGTATCTCTGCTCTGATTGCTGCTCTCTCCTGCCTCCCTAAATACCCTCCTCCTCCCTAAGTGCTGACAGCACTCAGGTGTGCTGCAGTTGCACAGGTAAAGGGAGGAGGGAGATCAGAGAGAGACAGGAGAGGCAGCAGCCAGCCATACGTAACACCCCCCATAAGATGTTGCGTGGAGGTTCACCTCAACCTACACACAACATACACATGACAACGCATCTGCCACTACATTTCTCTCACCCCTAACAAGTTTAACCTCTACATTAAATGATTGCAGTGAGAGCGACCAGCGCATGATTCTCTGATTTGTATTCCGCATTTGTTGAATGAAAACCAGGGGATTGTGGTCTGTATACACAATAACTGGACCTGAGGTAGAGCCGACATACACCTCAAAATGGAATAAGGCCAAAGCTAGGCCAAGTGCCTCCTTCTCAATGGTGGAATATACACGCTGATGGCTGTTAAATTTCTTTGAGAAGTAAGAGATCGGATGCTCGACACCATTCTCATTGTCCTGGAGGAGGCAGCACCGGCTCCTACGTCACTTGCGTCTACCGCTAGTTTGAACGGACGATCAAACCCTGGCGCAGCCAAAACAGGGGCATTTGATAACAGTGCCTTAACACAATAAAAAGCACGCTGACAATCATCTGACCAATAGAAACGCCCTTTGGGCTAAGGAGGTCTGTGAGTGGGGCGGCAACAGCTGAGAAGTTCTTACAAAAACTACGATAATACCCCGCCATTCCCAGAAAGCGACGTAGCTGACGCCGAGACGCAGGAGCAGGGAACGACAGGATCGCCTCCACCTTCGCCTCTACTGGCCTAACTTGCCCACGACTCACAACCTTTCCTAGGTATGTGACAGTGGCCTGACCAAATTCACATTTGGCCAAGTTGAGGGTCAGATTGGCGTCACGTAGCCTTGCAAACACTGCCCCTAGCTGCTGAATATGGTCCTCCCACGATCACGAATACACCACTATATCGTCGAGGTAAGCCTCCCAACCAGGTAAACCATGCAAAACAGTGTTGACCAAACGCTGAAAAGTCACCGGGGCATTTCTTACGCCGAACGGCATAACCGTATATTGCAAAAAGGCGTCTGGAGTGACAAATGCAGTTATCTCCTTAGCGCGCGAAGTCAAAGGTACCTGCCAATAGCCTTTAAGGAGATCTAGCTTAGTTACATAAGTAGCACTGCCGACATGATCTACACAGTCATCGATTCGAGGGAGTGGATAACAATCGGGCTTAGTGACACCATTAACTTTACGGAAGTCTGTACAAAAACGATCAGATGAATCGGACTTCACTGACAGGAGACACAGTGAACTCCACGAGCTGGAGCTCTGTTCGGCAGTGCCGTTCTCCAGCATATAGTCGACCTGTTGTTGTAGGCGAGCACGCTTCTCTGGATTTAACCTTTAAGCATGCTGCTTAATCGGAGAAGCGTCACCCACGTCGATATCGTGCTCAAGGACATTAGTTTGTGTGGGCACATCAGAAAACAATGAAACATTCGATTTAATTAACTGGACCACATCCTCACGCTGGGACTCAGTGAGGCGCAAAAAACGCTCGCCAAGTTTAGACAACATTGCAGAATTCTGCAGTCTGCCTTGGACCACAGCTAGGGACGGACCCACCACGTCCTCGAGGTCAGCTGCAGCCACCGTGGGGTTCCAGCAACGGACAGCTCCTCCGTCACCTGGAAACTCACCGCGGCTTCAGCACTGGACAGCGCCAGCATGGTGTTGTGCATTTCACTGCCAGGAGTCGGATGAGTAGATTCCCTGCAGAGGTACTCGGTTACGTTGTTTACGGTCAGGAGTGGCTACAATGTAATCTCGATCACCTAGTTTCTCCTTGACCACATAAGGACCGCCATAACGAGCTTGTAGGGCCGAACCAGGGACAGGCAACAAAACTAACACTGTGTCACCGGGACTGAAGCTTCTGTTTTTAGCGTCTTTATCAAACCATCGCTTCATTTTAGCCTGAGTAACGGACATATTTTGCTTAGCTAATTCACACGCCCAGTGAAGTTTACCACGAAAGTTTGAAACATAATCACACAGGTTCTGTGGTTTGCTATCACCCAGCCACTTTTCCTGCAGGAGTTTTAATGGGCCGCGCACAGTGTGCGTGAACACCAGCTCCACTGGACTAAACCCCAAAAGACTCCTGAGTTACCTCGCGAGCCGCAAACAGGAGGAGATGAACGCCCTCATCCCAGTCCTTTTCAACCTCAAAACAATATGCCCGGAGCATGCTCTTTAGTGTGGAGTGAAAACGCTCCAGAAAGCCAAGGCGCTCTGGATAGTAAGCGCTAGAAAAATAATGAGTAATACCCACCTGTTCATGACCTGCGCAAAGACTCCTGACATAAAGTTGGAGCCTTGGTCAGTTTATATTTCCTTAGGCAACCCAAACAGAGAGAAGAATTTCACCAGGGCTTTTGCAACTGCAGGAGCAGTGATTTTGGGAATTGGGATAGCCTCGGGAAAGCGGGTCACAGAGCACATGATCAATCAATCAAACTTTATTTATAGAGCACTTTTCATACAGTTAAAAAATGCAATGCAAAGTGCTTTACAACATTAAAAACATTAAAAACAAGAAAACCCATCCCTCCCTCCCTCCATATATACATATATGCACACAACTGCAGAAGCACACACACATACACACACAGACACACACACACTCCCACCACTGACAGTAGGGAGACATGGCATGGCACTGATGACTGTGGAAAACGCCTCCATTGGGGTCGTCCACACTAGGAGGAGCTACAGGCCATGACCACTGGGGGCGCCGGCACCCAGACCCACAGACCCCCCGACCCCGACAGACAGGGGGACCCCCACACCGAGGTGGGGAGCCCCCCAACCAGCCGGCTGAAGGGACCCATGGACAGCACCCCCAGCAGCAGACTAGATACAGCCCCCAGTGTGGAGGAAACACTGGAGTTAAATAACTAAAAATTTGAAACTACAAGATAGAATAAAAGACCTATGACATAAGTAAAAAGGTCACAAGAAATTTATTACCACTTTTCGTGTGCGGAAAAGGGCCAACACAGTCTATTATTACGCGTTCAAATGGCTCACTCACAACCGGAATCGGGCGTAATGGGTAGTGGGGAATTATTTGATTGGGTTTCCCACAAACTTGACACACATGGCAGGTTTTACAGTGTTGTCGCACATCGTGCTTCAATCCGGGCCAGAAAAAACACTGCAAAATGCGATCATATGTTTTGTTAAGACCTAACTGACCAGCAAGCGGGTTGTCATGTGCCAACTTCAAAATCTCAGTGGGATACCTATTAGGGACAACAATTTGTGTCAAAACACTCCAATCATCCTGCGTGGAAGCATGCGGCGGCGTCCATTTACGCACCAGTATCCCATCCTTTATAAAATAACAGGTGGACAACTTCTCAGCTTCAGACTCAGGCACAACAGCATCAAAAGAAGCTGAGAGAGTCACATCACGCTTTTGTTCTAACATAACCTGCTCACAAGACATGCAGATTTTTGTATTTAAGTCCTCATCCACAGAGGAGCCAACAACCGAGGTTGCCGGAGCAACCACGGAACGAGAAGGAGCAGAAGCAGCTGATGAAAAGTTTATATTTTCTTCATCAGCCATAAAACTGTCAGCTAAAGCCATGTCATTATCGTTCAATAAATCCTGCTTTTGCCCTTCAGACATAGCACGAGTGACAGCGCAGACAGGAAAAACCCCAGGAAATGTCTGCTCCAGCTCATCTGGATGCTCTGAGAAAGGGACCGCAGTAACTTCTGGATTTAAAAGAACTTTACCACCGGCCAAGTCATTACCCAAAATGAGGGACACCCCGTCAATGGGAAACCGAGAGGCAACACCCACCACCACCTGCCCTTTTACCAGATCTGACTCTAAGTGTATGGTATGGAGTGGAAGCGGCACGAACTGCATCCCAAACCCCCGAACTAGTGCACAGGAGTTCATTGACGACTTCCCCGACAGCAGCAACACTCCTTGTAAAAGGACCGACTGTGAAGCAGCGCTGTCCCTCAGGATGGTAATGGGGACTTTTAGCCCTCCTTCCGTCAATGAGACCGAACCTTTCATCACAAAAGGAGCGTACATGTCGAGGTCAGTTTTAGTGCCCCCAGTGGTGAATAAGAGCTGCTCAAACGGTAAGGATTCAGTTTTCATTAAATTTACTGCTTTAGTCGGTTTATTTTTCCTATTCAGGGCAAAACACTGGTTCATGGTGTGTCCTCGCTTTTTACAATAAAAACACAGGTTTATCTCTAGCATCTGCCGTCTCCTTGTTAGCGTCTTTATTAAGTCCCTGAAAGTTTTGCTTCCCTACGAAAGGGAAAGGCTCAGCAGTGGGAGCGCTACGCTCAGGGAACGAGGAAAACCTCCCAAAGCTGTCTCTGTGCATCAGAACGTACTCGTCTGCAAGCGTCGGAAACTGTTGTCACTTCCTGTTCAGTGACGTAGGTGGAAATCCGCTCAGGAAGACAGTTTTTAAAATCTTCTAAGAGGATCAGATTCCTGAGTTTACCAAAGTCATCTGCCTGCTTAGATTGGCACCAACGATCACACAGAACTTCTTTTTCACGACCAAATTCACAGTAAGTTTGATGTTCCGATTTCTTAAACTTAAGAAACTTCTGTCGATAAGCCTCCGACACTAACTTGTACGAGCGCAACCCAGCCGCTTTAACTCTATCGTAGTCCAAGCACTGATCAGGGGACATGGAAATATAAGCAATTTGAGCTTTCCCGTCAATACCGACTGCAATAACAGAGTCCACACAGTCCCAGGCCACTTAAGGGTATTGGCAACACGTTCAAACATAACAAAATACGAATCAACATCTGCCTTTAACTTCACTAGAACATCAGTCAACAACGGTTTATTTTAGGCCTCATTTGGGTTATTTTTGTTTATTTTATGTCTCATATTAGTATTTTTTCTCATTTTGCTCATTTTTGGCCTCATTTAGTTTGTTCTTTGTCACTTTGTGCCTCATTTGGTTCATTTTGTGCTATTCTGGTCATTTTGACTGAAGCAGCGCCGTTTGCTGTTTGTTTAAATGTTCAAAAACACAGTTCTCTAAAATCAATGAATAAACTTGATTGTGACTCAAAAATGTGTCTAAAAGAATCAAATTAGACTTTATGAAGTGTAGAAATAAACAGAAAAACCGTCTCAACTTCAGATTACAGAGCAGATAAAACCCAGAAAGGTTTCTCCTGTTAATGAATAATTGTGATTATTTCTGTGTAGCTCTGTTCATATCTGGAAATGTTTCACTACAGACAGGATGTTGGAACACAGAACACAACTAATCACTTTAATCAGCTTCATCTACCAATAAAATCCTGGATTCTTTTAATATGAATCAGAGGAAAAAACCTCAGTCTTCTTATTTTCTGATATCGTGCAGCTTCATATTAAAGCTCAAACATGAGAAAAATAGAATAGCATTACTTTTAAACCAACAACTAAATAAGGAAGGAATGGTTCTACCTTGCTGACATGTTTCCTCTGTCTGATGATGCTCTGAAGACTGCAGATGCAGTGGAAACATGTCAGGTAGGTAAAACCACTTTCCTTATTTAGTTGTTTGTTTAAAAGTAATGCCATTCTATAGTAAGAAACGACAAAATTACCATAATCTAACTGACACCAGAGAAAACTTTCCCCACCATGTGATCATTAAGATTAAACCAGGTAAGCTCTCACCTTGGCGAACAGCGCCCCCTTGGCTGCCAGCGCGTCCTCGCCACGCCCGTTGGGGTAGCACTCGTAGCGGGCGTCCAGGATGGGGTATCGGCTGGCCAGCATCAGGCCGCTGTTCAGGAACTTGAACCTGGAGCAGCAGCCCTTCCAGCCGTAGCGGCCGACGTCACTCAGCACGTAGGGGAAGTACCGGTGCAGCTGCCGGCGCAGCCGCGATGTCGCTCCATGGTCGAACACTTCCTGCAACGCCAGGAAGTCCAGGTTGGCGGGAAAAAAGGCGGAGATGTCGTGGTCGAAAGTCTCATCTCCGTGGCGACGTTTCCGTCCCGGACGCTTGAAGACGGAGGTCCGCGGAACGTGTGAGAGCGTGTTGTTGGAGGAGATCCCGACGCCGCCATCACCGTGGTAACGGGCCAGTGACTCCCGGGAGGCCGTCATGGAGTCACCGCCGCCGGCCTCCCGGTGGTTCCCCGTCTCCTCCTCGTCCGGGTCCGGCTCCGGGGCGCTGATGCTGATCTGGACCCCCGAGGCGTGCAGCGGGCAGTCGGGCTTCGGCGCCACGTCCCCGTGCACGGCACAGTCATGGTTACTGGGGGCGTGCACGGCACAGTCATGGTTACTGGGGGCGTGCACGGCACAGTCATGGTTACTGGGGGCGTGCACAGCACAGTCATGGCTACTGGGGGCATGCACGGGGCAGTCAGCCTCCCCGGTGCTGTGGGCGGGGCAGTTGGAGCTGCTGGTTCCGGTTGGGTGCAGGGGACAGTCGCCTGCAGGTGGCGCTGCGTCGGGGTGGGCGGGGCATTGGTCAGCTGCAGGGGGGTGGATGGGGCAGTCGGCAGCACCAGGCGGGTGGATTGGACACTCGGTGGGCGGTTCTGGCTCGGTGTCGGCGGGTCCGTTGGTGGTGGGGGTTTGGTCCGGACGCTGGTCCAAAGAGGAAGTACGACGGAAACCGGTGGCGAGACTGCTGAAGGACGCAGCGCTGAAAAAAAACACAAAGAGACGTTTAAAAATCTGAGTTTTACTGCAGATGACTCCAAAATAACTTCACCAATTAACAGTATAGCTTAGCCAATGCTAGCAAAAAGTCCAAGCTAGCTAGTGGTAGAGGACGTTAGTATATCATAGCGTTATCAGTTCAACATAAATTCAGCTTGAATTTATTTCATGGTTCTTATCCAAGTTGTTTCTCCTGACTAGATCCTTGGTGTGTTGGATCTATGATTAAAGCGTCTGATAAATGAAACTGTAGAACTGTAGTTAGCTAGCTAGACAAAGCTACAGGAAGCCGATTAGCCTCCTGTAGCTTTGTCTAGCTATCCATCTATTTTATTCCGCTCATCTGAATCAGATGTCCAAACCGGGTGCCTGGGTGCACTGCCCCCTGGTGGTGTAGACTAGTTCTGGGGACGTGAAACGTTACCTCACTGGGGGGAAGGAACCTCAGCTGGTGGAGGTGGAGCGATACTGGCTAGATATAGTTGGGCTCACCTCCACGTACAGCAAAGGTTCTGGAACCAGAATCCTGGAGAGGGGTTGGACTCTCTTCTTTTCTGGAGCATAGCGTAGCGCTACCAGGTCAACATAAAGTTTAGGTTCGTGGTTCCTCTGTTAGTTCTGCTGTGAACCTGGACCAGCAGCTCCTCACCTGATGGATGTGTTGGTGGGCGAGTCAATGTAGATCTTGATCTGAGGCCGGCTGGCTCCATTGCGGATCCTCCTGCCGACTTCCCTGGCTCTCCGGTGGGTGTCGGACAGGTTGTTGAACCGGGCCAGGGAGTCGGGCAGCAAGCAGACGTTAGCGCTGCAGAAGCAGAAGCTCCGGCCCTGAGGCCTCCACTCCCCGGTCCCGGCACCGCCTGGCCCAGCTTGGCCCTGCTCGGCCTGGTGCTTGTCTGGTCTGCAGAGGAACAGAGGAAACAGACGATCCACGGTTCAGATGTTTCCTTGGACCAGGAGGTTGATTAAACTGTTGGGTCTAAACATTAATACAGAACCAGCAGCTGGTTAGCATTAGCTTAGCATCACACTTGGAGGTAGAGAGCAGAACGTCCAAAGATCAGATAAACGTTAAAAACACTGGAGTAAAGTTTATAAAATGCTGCTTTTGTGACATAACGTCTGAGTAATATAGACAGATGGGAGGGTGTAGTGTGTCTTTGTGGTTTTTTAGTGTGTCGTGGTGGTTTTGTGTCTCTTTGCGCCTCTTTGTGGTTGTTTTGTGTCTCTGTAGTTGCTAGGTGTCCTTTTGTGGTTGTTTGTTTTTTGTGGTGGTTTTGTTAATTCAATTCAATTCAATTCAATTTTATTTATATAGCGCCAATTACAGTCAAGTTGTCTCCAGACACTTTCCAGAACCCATATGAACCCCCAGAGCTGCCCCAAGGAGACAGTGGCAGGAAAACACCCTTTAACAGGAAGGAAGAAATCTGGAGCAGAACCCGGATCTTTATGTGGGGGAACCCATCTGCTGCTGAAAGGAGGGTTGAGAGGGACAGAAGAGGTAGAGGGATAGAGGAGTAGAGGGGTAGAGGTAAAGGGGGAGGGATGGGAGAAGAGTGGGGTGGGGAACAAGGAACATATAACATACGATTTTGTGTCTCCTTGACTGTTACTCTCACAGCTCCACAGCGTTCAGTCAGATGTTACCTGCCGTGTCACCTGTCGTGTTAGCTGTTGTGTTACCTTTTGTTTTACCTGTATGTCAGGTGAGCACTCACCTGCGGTAGGTGTACAGATAGGGCTGGCGGACGGCCTGCAGCGGGGCCCAGACGATGAAGCCCAGCAGGGCGAAGGGCAGCGATGCGAGGAGCAGCAGTAGGTAGAGTGGCGCTGAAATGAGGACGCAGAGTGACAGGAAGGAGCAGGGGTCCTGAGAGCGCCGCCGCTTCTCCAGAGAGGTGGCCACGCAGGACGCCAGCATCCGGTCCAGCAACCAGTAGCACGGGAACACCAGCATCCATGACAGCCCGTCCAGAAAGTGCAGGCAGGCACTAGTGTAGGGGGCGCTGTGGAGCACCATCACGTCCTGCTCTCTGGCCACTCCTACATACACTCTGCACAGGTGAGCACAGGTGAGGTCCGTCTGCAGGTCGGCCAACAGGAGTAAGAAATAACGCTGTAGACCCTCCCCCCTGCTGGAGAAGCTGCTCTACATGGTTTGGAGGTTTTCTGGACTCAGGTGAGCTTCTCTCAGCTCAGCAGGTGGAACCTCCACAGGTGAGGTCGCCCAGGTGACGGGCGGCAGCCATGACGAAAGCTTCTGATCTGGGATTTTCTGGACCTGCAGAGGATCAGACAGACAAGGAGGAAGTTCAGCAAGTTCAGCAACACATTCTGATGTTTGTGTTCCTCATGAGAACTTTAAAGTCCAGAAACTACAGCTGGAGATGTTCCAGAGAAGATCAGCCTCCAGTAGTCCTCAACAGCAGAAACACATCAGGACAGTACACACAGTAATAACAACACACAATAATAATAACACACAATAATATAATACACAATAATAATAACACACAACATTAAAATACACAGTAATAACACACAGTAATATAATACACAACACACAAGAATATAATACACAATATTAAAATGCACAATATAATAATACTAGTGCTAATGCTAACTCTAATGCTAAACCTAATGCTAGATTTTTTTATCGTTATTTTGTCAAAAAAACACTAAGATTTCAGTCCATGATGTTGTGTTTTCAAGACAAAAACTGAAGTAAATATCAATGTTGTTAATGCATCACGTCCTGCTGTAATGCAAAAGTTAATATTAATGCTAATGCTAATGATAGGTTAGCAGGACCTGCAAATGTAAAACTCACTTTGTCAACAAAACACAAAGATTTCAGTCCATGATGTTGTGTTTTCAAGACAAAAACTGAAGTAAATATCAGCGTTGTTCATGCTACACGCAATATAATAGCACACCAGATTAAAATACACAACATACCAACAGCAATAACACATCATGTAGAACTTTATTAATGCAACATTAGCCTCAATACCAACGTTCTGCAAACGTGTTGAAGCACAACATATTTTAAAAGTTCTCACATCATCACCTTTTTGTGACTTTGTGCTCAGGTGTTTCTAGAAGTTCTGAAACTAGTGGGCAGGAGCTAGCCAGCTAGCTTGTTAGCCACCAAAAACAACAAAAACAAGACACAAAGTGACAAAAACGAGACAGCTAGCTTGTTAGCAGCCAGGCAAGCACAAAAGTGTGTTCGTTCTTCTAATGTGTTAAAGTACAAAATATGAAATGTTCTCATATCTTTCTGCGCTTTCACCATGAAACAGTAATGCTACCCTGTAAGCTAACAACCGCAGAGCTGCTAGCAGTTTGCAAAGAGTCCTTTTAACTTTCATATATTTTCTTAAAAGTAATTCTGTCAAACATTCTCAAATCTGTCCCAGTTTATTTCAGTTGGTTTATCTTAAAATCTGAATCTTAATTTTTCAGTGAAATTATTAAAGTACACTGAAGCTTCTGAATGTTTGCTAGCTAGCAGCACTAAACAAATAGCTTGTTAGCAAACAGGCTAACACAGAGCTAACCTGTTTCATTAACAATAAAGATTAAACCAAACATTTTTACAGTTTCATGTTAAACTCAGAGTCTAATGTGAATTACAACCATGTGTCTGATTATCAGCTACAGTCAAATATGCTAAGCTATGAGCTAATTCCTGCTAACTTCATACCAGCAGTGGATTGTAAACAACCTGTTTATTCTGAGCAGCTAAACGTGTTCAAACCCATAAAACAAATACATACAGATTCAAACTTCTCCAAAGACATCACGTTTATCAGGCTGAATGTTGGCAGTAAAGATCCTGAGTTAGCTTCCAGAGCTAACCACCATCATCACCATCCATCCCATAATAACACAGAGCTTCCACAGCGTGTTTGTTAGTGGGAAGAAAATCTAATATTAATTATGAGCTGAACGAGCCTGTCTGTCAGTCACAGATGAATAATTGAATTCAGTGGAAACAAAAGAGGAAAGCTGTGTTTGAGCACAAATACAGATTTAACAGTTTAAATAATTAAAGTCGTCCTGACAGAGAGAGCAGCAGCTGGAGATAAGAAGCAGAACAGCTGAAGATCGATAAACAGCTAAACTAAACAGCTTCTTCCTGCTCAAAACGTCCCCGAACGCCTTTTAACCGACACCAGGATCGATCCAGCAGGACCAATAAATAATGAACCGTCTCATTCATGTCAACACAAAGAGAGTCTGACCTCACAGTGACTCCTGAACCCACCTGAGCTTTAACTCCAAAACACGGAACAAACCAACCTGACAACACTCTGCTGTTTTATGTCTTTTTGTCGCTTTGTGTCGTGTTTTTGTTTTCTGTTTTGTTTCTGTCATTTTGTGTCTTCTTTGTGTTGTTTTGTGTCGTGTTTTTGTCGCATTGTCGTGTTTTTGTCTTTTTGTGTCGTGTTTTTGTTGCTTTGTGTTGTTTCTGTCATTTTGTCTTCTTTTTGTTGTTTTGTGTCATTTTGTGTCGTGTTTTTGTCGTTTTGTGTCTTGTTTTTGTTGTTTTGTCGTGTTTTTGTCATTTTGTGTTGTGTTTTTGTAGTTTTGTGTCATGTTTTTGTCGCTTTGTGTCGTGTTTTTGTTGTTTTGTCGTGTTTTTGTCATTTTGTGTTGTGTTTTTGTAGTTTTGTGTCATGTTTTTGTCGCTTTGTGTCGTGTTTTTGTCGTTTTGTGTCGTGTTTTTGTTGTTCCACACAGGAAGTAGAGATCCAGACAGGAAGTAGAGATCCAGACAGGAAGTAGAGATACAGACAGGAAGTAGAGATCCACACAGGAAGTAGAGATACAGACAGGAAGTAGAAAGACGTAAAACTGAGCCTCAGAAACACGACCAGTAACACCCACATGTAAGGCAGTGACATCACTGATCTCCAAGCATGCCTCAGGGACTCCGTTGTCATGGCAACGTGTCCTCAGAGTTTTATTGGAGCTGCTGAAGCTCCACTTTTATGGTCCAATGATGTCACTGATACCTGAGTCACATGACCAGGTGAGAAACACACAGTCAGACTAAAACCACATCTCCCATGAGCCTCTCCTCCTGGACTGGTTTCAGATGGTAGACTTCATTTAAGGTGTGTGTATATATATATATATATATATATATATATATATATATATATATATATAATATATATATATATATATATATATATATATATATATATATATATATATATATATAAAAATAAAAATGATAAAGGGTGAAAGGTTGGGATCAAACCTATGAACTCTCCACTGAAGGAGTTCTGACCTTTTCTTTCATCTTCTCTCTCCTTCATGTCTGCAGCAAACTGAGATCTGAAAAACCTGAAGCTGAGCAGCTCTGGACCCAAAAGAACACAGAACCTATAGAACCGCTAGAATTGCTAAAACTAGAACCACTAGAACTGCTAAAACTAGAACCACTAGAACCGCTAGAACCACTAGAACCGCTAGAACTAGAACCACTAGAACCGCTAGAACCACTACAATCACAACTAGAACTACTAGAACCACTAGAACTAGAACCACTAGAACTGCTAGAACTAGAACCACTAGAACCACTAGAACCGCTAGAACCACTGATGACGTATATACAGTTTTTTATTACACTGCCAAGGAACACAGTTGAGTTATGTGATGATTAGCATACATTTGTCTGTCTGTCTGTCTGTCTGTCTGTCTGTCAGCAACTTTACTCTAAAACAGACAAATGGATTTTGATGAAATTTCCAGGGAAGGTCAGAAATGACAAAAGGACCAAGTGATTAGATTTTAGCAGTTATGCGGCTTATAGTCTGGATCCATGGATTGGTTAAAGATTTCTGTATCATTTCCAGATAGCAGCATGGCGTTACTGTAACCATGACAACAATTGAACGCTACATCAGCTGATTGTGATCCTACTACAAATCCACCTCTGAGGACTTATCAGGACTTATCCATCAGAAATCAACCAAGGAACAACTGATTAAATTGTGGGGATGTTTCTGAGTCTCATCAATTCCCGCCGCCCGCTACATATTTAGGTCACGTGATTCAGTATCCGTACATAATGTACACATGCAGAAGACATGCCTGTGCTCAGAGGAAGGTCACTGTGTTTGTGAGGACATCTATATTAAATGGACACATGATTTCTGATCATCAGTAACTAATAAACAAATGCTGCATTTCTGACATATGGCAGAATGAGCAGCCTTGGAGGAGGACTGAGCTCTCTGAGGGCTTATCTAGTTATTATTATTATTATTATTATTATTATTATTATTATTATTATTATTATTATTATTATTATTTCCAAGGTGAAGCTTCACAGGATGTTTATTTTCTTCAATTCAATTCAATTCAGTTCATCCATCCATCCATTATCTATCCACCGCTTAATCCTCACTAGGGTCGCGGGGGGGTGGAGCCTATCCCAGCTGACTCGGGCGAAGGCAGGGGACACCCTGGACAGGTCGCCAGTCTGTCGCAGGGCTACACACAAAGACACACAATCACTCTCACATTCACACCTACGGGCAATTTAGAATAATCAATTAACCCCAGCATGTTTTTGGACTATGGGAGGAAGCCGGAGTACCCGGAGAAAACCCACGCATGCACAGGGAGAACATGCAAACTCCATGCAGAAAGACCCCGGGAAAGCCGGGACGCGAACCAGGGACCTTCTAGCTGCAAGGCGAAAGTGCTAACCACTATGCCACTGTGCAGCCCTCAATTCAGTTCAATTCAATTCAATTCAATTTTATTTATATAGCGCCAATTACAGTCAAATTGTCATGAGACGCTTTATAGAACCCATATGCCTGAACCCCAGAGCAGCCCTAAGGAGACAGTGGCAGGAAAACACCCTTTAACAGGGAAAAAAACCTCTAGCAGAACCCAGCTCTAATGTGGGGAACCCATCTACTGCTGGCCAGGTGGGTTGAGAGGGACAGATGAGGTAGAGAGGTAGAGATAGAGGGATAGAGATAGAGGGGATAGAGGTAGAGGGGTAAAAGTTGTTCTTGTTTTTGTTTGTCTTCATTCTCGATACGATTACAAACCGTTGATTTGTGGTTTGATCATATCGAGGTTTTATCTCGAATCAAAGCTGCTGATGTTCTGCTTTTGTTTTCAGCCCCAGTGTCCCGATGACCTCTGACCTCCCTGAACACTGTAAAAAATGAACTGCAGCTCTGTTTAAACCTGGATCTGCTTTAAATATCAGATTCAAACTAGATCCTAACTGCAGTTTTCTGTTAATGAACAGATTATTTTTTAACAGATTACAGCTAATAACCAATAAAATCACTTTAAAAACATTCTTCTACATGCAAACCAGGAAACGTCCACATTGTTTACTGGAATGTGAAAGAAAAATTCTGAAAGAAATATTAGACTGAAAAACTGTTAAAACCATTCCAGATAATAAACATATGTTGACCTTAAAATAGATAAAAAATGTTTACATCATGAATCTGTGTATTTACATCCAATAATAAACCACATTATTCTGATGTTTGTTCTGATCACATTCAGGAGACAACACAAGAAGACACATGTGGACAGACACATACATGACATGATCAATACTGCAGCAAGGATTTAACATGATAAAGTGCAGCAGACAGAAGTATTGATCCATCAGTATTGATCCATCAGTATTGATCCACTGTGTTTCTAACAGCTCATCTTCTGTCACAATCACATGACTAACACACAACAAATACACAGAAAACACACAATAAACAATCATACAACAAACACACGACAGCAGCTTTTATCTCCACATCTGATCTTCTCACAGGTTAAGCAATAAAAACAGAACCGACCATCATGTTGTTATTTCCCATCATCCTCCAGTAACCAGGTGAGAGTTCAAATCAGAACCAACAAGCTCCAACCAGAACCAACCAGAACCAACCAGATTCAACCAGAACCAACCAGAAGAAGAAAAAGGGAGAAGAAACAAAAGCAAAGAAGCTAAACATTCAGAAGTGCCTCCTAAAGTTCTCTTCATTTAAATAAACAATTTATGACTCAAAAGCTATCCCAGACCACCATCCATCCCATAGTAACCCAGACCACCATCCAACCCATAATAACCCAGACCACCATCCATCCCATAATAACCCAGACCACCATCCATCCCATAATAACCCAGACCACCATCCATCCCATTGTAACCCAGACCACCATCCATCCCATAATAACCCAGACCACCATCCATCCCATAGTAACCCAGACCACCATCCATCCCATAATAACCCAGACCACCATCCATCCCATAATAACCCGGACCACCATCCATCCCATAATAACCCAGACCACTATCCATCCCATTGTATTGTGTTGCATTGTGTGTGTTGTGTGTAGTCTGTGTGTGTTGTGAGTGTATTGTGTGTGTGTACTGTGTGTATATTGTGTAGCATTGTGTCTGTGTACTGTGTATGTGTTGTGAGTGTATTGTGTGTGCATTGCGTGTGTGTTGTATTGCATTGTGTGTGTATTGTGTTGTATTCTGTGTGAGTGTATTGTGTGTGTGTATTGTGTGTGCATTGTGTTGTGTGTGCATTGTGTTGTATTGTGTGTGAGTGTATTGTGTTGTATTGTGTGTGTATTGTGTGTGTGTTGTGTGTATATTGTGTTTGTTGTATGTATTGTATTGTGTGTGTGCTGTGAGTATATTGTGTGTGTATTGTGTTGTATTGTGTGTGTTGTGAGTATAATGTGTGTGTATTGTGTTGTATTGTGAGTCTTTCAAGGTAAGAGTGGTATGTTGTGTATGTTGTGTATTTTGTGTATCTTCCTGTAACGAGCAGATCTCTGAGGCTGCTGACTGTCGTCATGGCAACAGCCCAAAGTTCAGACCTCAGCAAACACAGGTGAGTGTTCACTACAGGTAGATACTACAGTTAAATACTACAGTTAAATACTACAATTAAATACTACAGTTAAATACTACAGTTAAATACTACAGTTAAATACTACAGTTAAATACTACAATTAAATACTACAGTTAAATACTACAGGTAGATTCTACAGTTAAATACTACAGGTAGATATTACAGTTAAATACTACAGTTAAATACTACAGTTAAATACTAGAATTAAATGCTACAGTTAAATACTACAGGTAGATACTACAGTTAAATACCACAGGTAGATACTACAGTTAAATACTACAGTTAAATACTACAGTTAAATACTAGAATTAAATGCTACAGTTAAATACTACAGGTAGATACTAGAGTTAAATACTACAGTTAAATACTACAGTTAAATACTACAGTTAAATACTACAATTAAATGCTACAGTTAAATACTACAGGTAGATACTACAGTTAAATACTACAGGTAGATACTACAGGTAGATACTACAGTTAAATACTACAGGTAGATACTACAGGTAGATACTACAGTTAAATACTACAGGTAGATACTACAGTTAAATACTACAGTTAAATACTACAGGTAGATACTACAGTTAAATACTACAATTAAAGACTACAGTTAAATACTACAATTAAATACTACAGTTAAATACTACAGGTAGATACTACAGGTAGATACTACAGTTAAATACTACAGGTAGATACTACAGGTAGATACTACAGTTAAATACTACAGGTAGATACTACAGGTAGATACTACAGTTAAATACTACAGGTAGATACTACAGTTAAATACTACAGGTAGATACTACAGTTAAATACTACAGTTAAATACTACAGGTAGATACTACAGTTAAATACTACAATTAAAGACTACAGTTAAATACTACAATTAAATACTACAGTTAAATACTACAGGTAGATACTACAGATAGATACTACAGTTAAATACCACAGGTAGATACTACAGTTAAATACTACAGTTAAATACTACAGTTAAATACTACAATTAAATGCTACAGGTAGATACTACAGTTAAATACTACAGGTAGATACTACAGGTAGATACTACAGTTAAATACTAAAGGTAGATACTACAGTTAAATACTACAGTTAAATACTACAGGTAGATACTACAGTTAAATACTACAATTAAAGACTACAGTTAAATACTACAATTAAATACTACAGTTAAATACTACAGGTAGATACTACAGGTAGATACTACAGGTAGATACTACAGGTAGATACTACAGTTAAATACCACAGGTAGATACTACAGTTAAATACTACAGTTAAATACTACAGTTAAATACTACAATTAAATGCTACAGTTAAATACTACAGGTAGATACTACAGGTAGATACTACAGTTAAATACCACAGGTAGATACTACAGTTAAATACTACAGGTAGATACTACAGTTAAATACTACAATTAAATACTACAGTTAAATACTACAATTAAATACTACAGTTAAATACTACAGGTAGATACTACAGTTAAATACTACAGTTAAATACTACAATTAAATGCTACAGTTAAATACTACAGGTAGATACTACAGTTAAATACTACAGGTAGATACTACAGGTAGATACTACAGTTAAATACTACAGGTAGATACTACAGGTAGATACTACAGTTAAATACTACAGTTAAATACTACAATTAAATACTACAGTTAAATACTACAATTAAATACTACAGTTAAATACTACAGGTAGATACTACAGGTAGATACTACAGTTAAATACTACAGTTAAATACTACAGTTAAATACTACAATTAAATGCTACAGTTAAATACTACAGGTAGATACTACAGGTAGATACTACAGTTAAATACTACAGGTAGATACTACAGTTAAATACTACAGTTAAATACTACAGTTAAATACTACAATTAAATACTACAGTTAAATACTACAATTAAATACTACAGTTAAATACTACAGGTAGATACTACAGGTAGATACTACAGTTAAATACTACAGTTAAATACTACAGTTAAATACTACAATTAAATGCTACAGTTAAATACTACAGGTAGATACTACAGTTAAATACTACAGGTAGATACTACAGTTAAATACTACAGTTAAATACTACAGTTAAATACTACAATTAAATGCTACAGTTAAATACTACAGGTAGATACTACAGTTAAATACTACAGGTAGATACTACAGTTAAATACTACAGTTAAATACTACAGTTAAATACTACAATTAATACTACAGTTAAATACTACAGTTAAATGCTACAGTTAAATACTACAGGTAGATACTACAGGTAGATACTACAGTTAAATACTACAGGTAAATACTACAGGTAGATACTACAGTTAAATACTACAGTTAAATACTACAGTTAAATACTACAGGTAGATACTACAGTTAAATACTACAGGTAGATACTACAGTTAAATACTACAGTTAAATACTACAATTAAATTAATACTACAGTTAAATACTAGAATTAAATGCTACAGTTAAATACTACAGGTAGATACTACAGTTAAATACTACAGTTAAATACTACAGTTAAATACTACAGTTAAATACTACAATTAAATGCTACAGTTAAATACTACAGGTAGATACTACAGTTAAATACTACAGGTAGATACTACAGGTAGATACTACAGTTAAATACTACAGGTAGATACTACAGGTAGATACTACAGTTAAATACTACAGGTAGATACTACAGTTAAATACTACAGTTAAATACTACAGGTAGATACTACAGTTAAATACTACAATTAAAGACTACAGTTAAATACTACAATTAAATACTACAGTTAAATACTACAGGTAGATACTACAGGTAGATACTACAGTTAAATACTACAGGTAGATACTACAGGTAGATACTACAGTTAAATACTACAGGTAGATACTACAGGTAGATACTACAGTTAAATACTACAGGTAGATACTACAGTTAAATACTACAGTTAAATACTACAGGTAGATACTACAGTTAAATACTACAATTAAAGACTACAGTTAAATACTACAATTAAATACTACAGTTAAATACTACAGGTAGATACTACAGATAGATACTACAGTTAAATACCACAGGTAGATCCTACAGTTAAATACTACAGTTAAATACTACAGTTAAATACTACAATTAAATGCTACAGTTAAATACTACAGGTAGATACTACAGGTAGATACTACAGTTAAATACTACAGGTAGATACTACAGTTAAATACTACAGGTAGATACTACAGGTAGATACTACAGTTAAATACTACAGGTAGATACTACAGTTAAATACTACAGTTAAATACTACAGGTAGATACTACAGTTAAATACTACAATTAAAGACTACAGTTAAATACTACAATTAAATACTACAGTTAAATACTACAGGTAGATACTACAGGTAGATACTACAGTTAAATACCACAGGTAGATACTACAGTTAAATACTACAGTTAAATACTACAGTTAAATACTACAATTAAATGCTACAGTTAAATACTACAGGTAGATACTACAGGTAGATACTACAGTTAAATACCACAGGTAGATACTACAGTTAAATACTACAGGTAGATACTACAGTTAAATACTACAATTAAATACTACAGTTAAATACTACAATTAAATACTACAGTTAAATACTACAGGTAGATACTACAGTTAAATACTACAGTTAAATACTACAGTTAAATACTACAATTAAATGCTACAGTTAAATACTACAGGTAGATACTACAGTTAAATACTACAGGTAGATACTACAGGTAGATACTACAGTTAAATACTACAGGTAGATACTACAGGTAGATACTACAGTTAAATACTACAGGTAGATACTACAGTTAAATACTACAGTTAAATACTACAGGTAGATACTACAGTTAAATACTACAGGTAGATACTACAGTTAAATACTACAGTTAAATACTACAGTTAAATACTACAGTTAAATACTACAATTAAATACTACAGTTAAATACTACAGGTAGATACTACAGGTAGATACTACAGTTAAATACTACAGTTAAATACTACAGTTAAATACTACAATTAAATGCTACAGTTAAATACTACAGGTAGATACTACAGTTAAATACTACAGGTAGATACTACAGTTAAATACTACAGTTAAATACTACAGTTAAATACTACAATTAAATGCTACAGTTAAATACTACAGGTAGATACTACAGTTAAATACTACAGGTAGATACTACAGTTAAATACTACAGTTAAATACTACAGTTAAATACTACAATTAATACTACAGTTAAATACTACAGTTAAATGCTACAGTTAAATACTACAGGTAGATACTACAGGTAGATACTACAGTTAAATACTACAGGTAAATACTACAGGTAGATACTACAGTTAAATACTACAGTTAAATACTACAGTTAAATACTACAGGTAGATACTACAGTTAAATACTACAGGTAGATACTACAGTTAAATACTACAGTTAAATACTACAATTAAATTAATACTACAGTTAAATACTACAATTAAATACTACAATTAAATACTACAATTAAATACTACAGTTAAGTACTACAGTTAAATACTACAGGTAAATACAGAACTGTAGTATTTTTATTTCCTACAGTTAAATAAAAATACTACAGTTCTACAGTTATATTCAGAGTTCATCCAGAACATAACAGACTGTATCCCGGAAGAACTGACCAGGACCAGGACCAGGACCAGAAACAGGACCAGGACCAGGACCAGGACCAGGACCAGGACCAGGACCAGGACCAGGACCAGGACCAGGACCAGGACCAGGACCAGGACCAACCTCTCTGAGGTTTTGAGTCTTTTCTGGATCATTTCTGACTCATTTTGGACAATGTTCTGGTCATTTTCAACCAGTTTTATGTGAACTTGGATCTTTTCTCCTCATTTTGGATCATTTTAGAATCATTCTGGACACATTTCATGTTTTTCTGGTTCTCACCTGGATGGATTTAAACTGATCTGGGGTCAGTTTTTACCAGAACTCAGATCAGTTTAAATCCATCCAGGAACAGAATCAGGTCAACATGAAGCTCAGAGCCTCAGTAATTACAGAATAGACACACACACACACACACACACACACACACACACACACACACACACACACACACACACACACACACACACACACACACACACACACACACACACTCAGGCAATGACAGGCCGGTCCTGGTCCTGGTCTGTTATCAGTCTGTGGTTTCTGATCCACATCAGAACAGAAGCTGCTCATTATCCAGAAGAATGGATCCAGAAATAGAACCTCAGGAGAACCACAGACGGGTTCTAGGAAACATTTCTGAGATGAGATCTAAAACCAGGAACCAGTGAATGAGTGTTCCTGGATCTGAAGGTAGTCAGGATCCTTAGAGGGTCTTTAGAAGCTGTTTGGAGGATCCTTAGAGGATCTTTAGAGGAACATTGAAGGATCTTTAGTCGGTTCATCCTCTGGTCAGCACCTCACCTCTGTTCTGCTCTGGGCTCCTGAATTGAATTAGAGATTATAAGGAGAGATTTATGAAGGAAGCGAGGCTGAATGACGCAGGACAGATTTCTATAATCTGCAGCTCTGAGGTTAAAGTGGAGCTCAGCAGCCAACGGTCGACCTGCATCCGATTTATTCTGTAACGGAGGACCAAGCTCAGACAGAGACACCAGAAGATACGTAGAACAATGAGAAGATAGGATTCCTTCAGCTGGAGCAGGAATAAAAACACTGGAACTATCTGGGATTCAATTACAGGGTTTTAGTTTTTGGTAGTTTTACTCCAGATCATGTGGCGTTCTCTAAGTTGCCCTGTTGCCCCACAGAGAGACAGTCGGAGATCCAGAAGATGTTTCTGATGTAAGGATGAAGCCCAGCGATCCGCTAGAAATGACAGGAACTCTCCGTGAAGGTTGGAGAAGTTCTGGTTTCGAATCAGCATCTCGCTGAAGCTGGAATCAGTCGAACCACATGTGGGTCTAAACATGTGGATGTAAACATGTGGATGTAAACATGTGGATCTAAACATGTGGATCTAAACATGTGGGTCTAAACATGTGGGTCTAAACATGTGGATCTAAACATGTGGGTCTAAACATGTGGGTCTAAACATGTGGATGTAAACATGTGGATCTAAACATGTGGATCTAAACATGTGGATGTAAACATGTGGATGTAAACATGTGGGTCTAAACATGTGGATGTAAACATGTGGATCTAAACATGTGGATCTAAACATGTGGATGTAAACTTGTGGGCCTAAACATGTGGATCTAAACATGTGGGTCTAAACATGTGGATGTAAACATGTGGATGTAAACATGTGGGTCTAAACATGTGGATCTAAACTTGTGGGTCTAAACATGTGGATGTAAACATGTGGATCTAAACATATGGATCTAAACATGTGGATCTAAACATGTGGGTCTAAACATGTGGATGTAAACATGTGGGTCTAAACATATGGATCTAAACATGTGGGTCTAAACATGTGGATCTAAACATGTGGATCTAAACATGTGGATCTAAACATGTGGATCTAAACTTGTGGGTCTAAACATGTGGATCTAAACATGTGGATCTAAACATGTGGGTCTAAACATGTGGGTCTAAACATGTGGATCTAAACATGTGGGTCTAAACATGTGGATCTAAACATGTGGATCTAAACATGTAGATGTAAACATGTAGCTGTAATCAGGCTGGTCTGGGTTCAGTCTGTGGCAGGATAAACCTGAAACAACCAAATCTACAGAATTACCACCGAGAACAAACTCAGTGAACCTGGACGCAGAAACAGAACGAGATTCTGAGAAAACTGAGCGAAAATGACACAAATCTGCAACTGAAAGACACAAAAAATAACAATAAACGCAAACGGCTACTGAAAATGAAAGTAAGCAATGACTGAAAAGGACAAAAACAAAAAACTGTGACAGAAAAATTTGCAGAAAATGGAAAAAAAAAAAACTAAATAAAAGCTAAAGTAAACAACAACTAATGATGAAAATCAATGAGTGACTGGACACAACAAATCTCATTTTGGACAATTTTCTGGTAATTTCCAACAAGTTTTATGAAAATTTGGATCTTTACTCCTCATTTTGGATCATTTTAGAATCATTCAGGACACATTTCATGTCATTCTGGTTCTCACCTGGATGGATTTAAACTGATCTGGGGTCAGTTTTTACCAGAACTCAGATCAGTTTTACATCCATCCAGGCGTCTCAATCTGAAGATAATCCATATTTCACCAATTCTGGACAACGTCCAAGTCATTTTGGACATTTTTGGACTAATTTCGTCAAATATTGTGTCATTCTGGAAGGTTTTTGTCATTTTTTGGACAAATTCTAATAATTTTGGGACCATTTAGTGTCACTTTTGTCATTTTGAACAGTTTTTGAGCCATATTTGACAAATATTGAGAAATTTGTGGTTATTTTGTGTAATTTTAGCCAAGTTTCATGTAATTTAACCAGTTTTTAATAAAAAAAAAACCCCAAACACATCGGAGTTGTGGTAAAAACTGACCCCAGATCAGTTTTACCTCCATCCAGGTGTCTCAGTCTGAACACTGAATTTGGTTTCTGTTCATTAACAAGCATCAATATCACAGACTATCAGAGTTCCAACAGCTAAACTGTAAAATTAGGTCCAGAAAGTTTAATTATGAAGATTAGAACATGTTGAGAACAGGATGGTGTCTCCAGATGGTCCTGGTTCCTCCTACCAACAGGAGCCTGACTTTACCCAATTTCTCTCCAGCTTTACATAGAATTGATATTTTTAAAAAGACATAAAAGTGGGTGAAATAAGAAAGGCTGTCTCATCAATGAAAACTGGGAAATCTCCCGGCTACGATGGACTTCCTGCCGAGTATTACAAAGAGTATATAGACATCCTTGCTCCAGTACTGCAGAAGGTATATCAGGAAGCCTTTGAGCTTGGCCAGATACCACCTACTTTTAATGAAGCATTGATATCCCTAATTCCTAAAAAGGATAAAGACACAACAAATCCATCCAGTTATCGACCTATCAGTCGGCTTAATCTGGACTGCAAAATATTAACAAAGATACTTGCATTACGTCTCCAACAATTCTTGCCAAGCATCATACACCCTGATCAGGTGGGCTTCGTGAAAAACAGATCATCCTCAGATAACGTAAGAAAACTCCTGCACCTAATGTGGCTGAGCCAGTTTAAAGACGTACCGATAGCGGCTATTTCCTTAGATGCTGAGAAGGCCTTTGACAGGGTGGAGTGGAACTTCCTTTTCGCCACCCTGTCACACTTTGGTCCACATTTCTCTAAGTGGGTTAAGATTTTGTACAAGGAGCCTAAAGCTGCTGTGATAACTAACAGGGTTATCTCACCATTCTTCCACCTCTCTAGAGGGACCCGTCAGGGTTGCTCTCTCGGCCCGCTGTTGTTCGTTATTTTGTTGGAAACGTTAGCTATCAGTATCAGGACAAATGGAGGCATTAAGGGGGTTGAGTGCGGTGGTCAGGAACATAAATTACTGCTTTATGCAGATGATATTTTAGCAGTGGTAACAGATCCACTTAACTCTCTACCCCATTTGATGGACACTATTAAGTCATATTCCGATCTCTCAGGTTACTCTATAAACTGGGACAAATCTGAGGCTATGCCAGCATCTGACCTGTGTTACTCATATGTGGTCCAAAAATGTAATTTTCAGTGGATCCCCAAGGGTATGAAATATCTCGGGATTAGACTGAACCAGGATTTAGGAGAGCTGCCCTCACTGAACTTTAACCCAGTGTTACAAAAAATCCAGACAAGTTTAGAAAAGTGGGAGAGGTTAAAACTTACACTTTGGGGAAAGGTTAACATTATAAAAATGATAATAGCTCCCCAATTTAACTATGTGGCTATGATGCTGCCAATCACCATACCTCCTGTAATTTTAGAAGATATGAAGGCTTCATTAAACAGTTCTTATGGGGAGGTAAGAAGGCCAGAATTAAGCTAAGTAAACTATGTGCTCCAAGAGAGAAAGCGGGTATGGGACTACCGGACCCAAGATTGTATTGTTTGTCATTTGAAATGGCCAAAATAGCTAAATATTGGGAACAGGATGGAAAAGCGGTGGATTGGTTGATTATTGAGACTGAATTATCTTTACCGTTTACTCCAAAAGAGAGAATAACTCAGAAAGTTGATTCAACAAATCCAATTCTTAATCACTCCAGAGAGGTTTGGATGGAAGCACACCGTATCCTGAAAATACCACAATATGTTCAGCCCTATACCTCCTTATGGAACAATCCCAGTATTTGTATCGGGAAAGCACCTGTGTACTGGAGGCGGTGGCAGACTTGTATAAAGATGGAGTGTTTATACCATTCCCAGACTTGATCCAAAATTTTAAATTGGAGGGTAGAGATAATCTTTGGAAATACCTACAAATAAAAAGCTGTATAACCTCTAAATGTAAGTTGGGGGGAGTTGTAGAAAACTGCATTTTGGACTATCTTGTCATGCCACATGGATGCCACACAGCCTCCCAATTTTATAAACTGATTGGGAGCTCTATAAGCGGTGAGTCATCTAATGTGAAACTAATATGGCAACAAGATTTAAGACAAGAATTCTCACAGGATAAATGGCTAAAAATTTTGTCGGATTGTGGAAAATATATAAAGGAGGCTCGAGGAAAGTTCATACAATATAAGATCTTGCACAGGTACTACCATACCCCATCGAGACTGTATAGAATGAAACTGTTGAAGGACAATCTTTGCTGGAAATGCAAAACACAGGTTGGAACTTTCCTTCACTGTATCTGGGAGTGTTCTCTGGTGGCACCTTTCTGGAGTAAAGTGGTCCAAGTTCTGAGTAGCTGGTTCGGTTCAACGATCCCTCTGAGCCCAGATCTTTGTCTTCTGGGTGATAAAACTCATGTACAGAATGCCACAAAGAGTGCCTTTTCTGTCATTATGGTTGGTTTGATCACTGCATCTAGAATTATTTTAAGACTTTGGAAAACGGACAGAAGCCCATGTCTGAAAGACTGGGTAGATGTAATGATAGAGACAGCATCTTATGAATCTATGCTGCATAGATTAAAGGGCAGTACAGAAGATGGGACCACTTCCTGGGACTGTTTTTGGGCTCACATAAAAACGGACCAAGACGGTGCAGACCCCAACAGTATCAGGATCTCTTGTATAACCATATCACAATAATACTGTATTATTCCAGTCACAACATACCGTGTTTTTTGTTTGTTTTCTCTGATTGGATGCCCTGTCTGTTTATGTATCTTTTATCCTATGTTTGTAATTGTCTGTCTGACCTGTGCAATGTATCCCAGTATTCCTTATTTTTGTTTTGTTTAGTTTTTCTACCATTATTTTTTCATTTGTAATACATCGAAAAGTTAATAAAAACTTTAATGAGAAAAAAAGACATAAAAGTTTTCCAAAGTCACACAAAAAAATGGTCCAAAATGACTCCATTAAAAAAAGAGGCTTGAAATGTGTTTACAGTGACTCAATAAGGTTCAAAATGACTTGAAAACTGTTGAATAACTCAAAACAATGACACAAAATTAGTTGAAAACTTGTTTAAAAAGACAGAAAATGTTCCAAACTGAGATGAAATTAGTCCCAGCGGACTCAGCATTTGTTCAGAATCAGACCGACATCGAGCTGAAAACTAAAGTCAACGGTGACTGAAAATGACCAAAAATCCTGAAAAAACAAAGCTACAAAGGAAACAGCAACAAACAGACTAAATAAATAATGTTGATAAAAGGAGCTGGAATAAATGAATGTTTAAAATCAGCTGATGAATGTCTTTAAACCTTCAGAGAAGCTCTGAGATCAGCTGGATGGAAAGAATCCATGAATAGAAGCAGCTTTCTGTCTCCAGGAACCTAAACCATGAGTTAGATCATTAATCTGCAGCTCAAACATCAGGAGATGAAAGCAGCTGAGATGTTTCTACAGGAAGAACGTTGGTTTGTTCCTTAAACAGGCTCCAGATTCTGCTGAATTCTTTGTTGTTTGGGACCCAAAGCTGGAGAAAACTTCCACATCTGTCCAGGAATTATAGACAAATGCTGGATTATTTTTGGCCTTTTTGGACAAACTGGAAGTCATTTGAAACTATTTTAAGTCATTTTAAACTATTTTGAGTCATTTTTAAACATTTCTTTTGTCATTTTGAATCATTTACAGTCATAATGGACAGTTTTTGAGTTATTCTGGAGATTTTAAACCATTCTGGACATGATTTTGAAGGTTCTACTGATGTTAGAGCCTTAACAGTTGGTGAAATGTTGCCCAAAGACTGAAGACTTTGTACTTTTTTTGTATCATTTTTGTCATTTTAGACCAATATTTACCTTATTTTTCACAAAACTGAAGTCTTTTGGGACAAGTTTCTAGTCATGTTGGAGCATCTTTATCTTACTCTGTACAACTGTTGAGTATTTTAGATCAAGTTTCAAGTTTTTCTGGACACTTTTGAGTCATTTTAAAATGTCTTTATCTTATTTGGGAAACTTTGAGCCATTTTGGACAAATTTCAAACCATTTCAGAAAAGACTCCAGTTGTCTTTGGTGAAATGTGGAACAAAGGCTGTAATTTACTAGAAATATGGATCCATCCATTGATAAACACTGACAGGAACTCTATGGAGACACTAGACCAGCCTGGGTTGGAGGCTTTAGACTTTCTTCCATCTTCAAGGACCAGTAATTCATAATTTTGGACAATTTTAATTTATTTTTGACAAACTTCAAGTGATTTCAGATTTAAGTCATCTTTGGTGAAAATGTCAACCAAAGACTGAAGATTTTGGACTTTTTTCACCATTTTCAAGGGCCAATAATTATTCATTTTGACATTTTTTTGTCACTTTAGATCAATATTTATTTAATTTTGCACAAATTTGAACTTTTTTGGGACAATTTTCAAGTCATGTTGAACAAATTTTCAGTCATTTAGGACCATCTTTACCTTATTTGGGACACATGTCAAACAATTTCAGACAAGATTCCAGTCATCTCTGGTGAAATGTGGACCAGAGACTGTATTTTAGTAGAAACATGGATCCATCCATAGATTAACACTGACAGGAACTCTATGGAGACACTAGACCAGCCTGGATTGGAGGTTTTAGACTTTGCTTCCATCTTCAGGTCCAATAATTAACCTGTTCTCTGCTGGATCCATCCACTGATTCCGATATAATATAAACTGCTCTGTCTGATCTCATTTCATGCTAGTAGCTTATTTATTTAGATTCTGAACCTTTAAAATGTTTTCTCAGGTTGTTTTGAGGGTTCAATATAAAAACTCTCAGGTCTGAAAACATCTAAAATTCTCAAACTTCTGTCAGAATATTTGACAGAATTCAGTTTTGGGTTCTAAATAAATCAACTCTGAACTCCTCTGATGTTTTACTGGATCTACTGAAGTATTTATGAGTATTCAGGTACAGAAACTGGATCCCACCTATCAGGTGTCTCTATAGGAGCCCCTCCCAGCCCCCCTCCACCTGCTGAACATCCTGCGCTGTGATTGGTCGATCAGAAGGAAACATGCAGCAGCAGTATCGTCCTGATCTGATCCATCAGATCCACACATCAGACGGAGAAGATTCAGGTTAAACACCTCCACAGACCGAACAAGAGCTTTAGATCATCGACTGGAGAAGGTCAGGTCTGGAGAACATTAAGTCTGGAGAACGTCAGTTCTGGAGAACATCAGGTCTGGAGAACATCAAATCTGGAGAAGGTCAGATCTGGAGTTTATCAGTTATTTATCAGCATCCAACCAGAACATGGAGGCTAACCTGAAGCTAGCAGACGTCTCCATCCTGGTTAAAGTCTCCTCAGTCTACTGGTCCAGAAACCAGCAGCTTCTTAAACATCTCAGCCTCTACATCCAACATGAACTTCTCCAGCAGCCTCTCAATGATCACAGGTTCTCTGGCAGCTTTTAGATCTGCAGGACAGAAGAAGCTGCAGGTGTGAACGGATCTCACCTGGACGATCACACAGGTGAGTTCACCTGAAGATCTGAAACACAACGACTGTCTCCTCCATAGCAGGTCGGACAGTTTCTAATGAGTTAAATTCATCACATTTATGAGACAAGAGGAAAGAAAAGAGGAGAAATAAAGACGGAGAGAAAAAGGAGAGAACAGGAAGGAGAAGAAGATTAAAAGAAACGAGATGGAGGAGACGAGGAAACAAGACGAGGAAACCAGTCGGCCACACCTCAAGAAAATAAATCTACAGCAGAGCCTGACGTTCTGTCAGAACCAGAAACCAGAGAACCGAATAACTGCTAACAAACCACTAAATAACCACCAACTAACCACTAAATAACCACTAAATAACCAACTAACCACCAACTAACCACTAAATAACCACCAACTAACCACTAAATAACCACCAACTAACCACTAAATAACCACTAAATAACCAACGAACCACTAAATAACCACTAAATAACCAACTAACCACCAACTAACCACTAAATAACCACCAACTAACCACCAACTAACCATCAAATAACCATCAACTAACCACCAAATGACCACTAAATAACCACCAACTACTAACCAACCAGTAACCAACCAGTCCTCCCAGTTTAACCGTCATCCATCAAACCTTAGAATCAGTAATGGAAAAAACACTGAAGGCTGAAATTCATTCATCAGATCAGAGTGTGTGTGTATGGTTGTATTGTGCATCAGTGTGGTTATGTGTGTCTGTGTTGTGTGTTAGTGTGTGTATTAGTGTGTATATTAGTGTGTGTTAGTGTGTGTATTAGTGTGTATATTAGTGTGTGTTAGTGTGTGTATTAGTGTGTATATTAGTGTGTAATAGTGTGTGTGTTGTGTGTCTGTCTTCATGCAAATCTGAGTCAAATGTCTGATCGGCGGATCGAGGTGCGGCTGCGGACACAGACCGTCTCCCTCCCCGGCTCTCGGCGAGCTCTCAGCGGGTTCTCGGTGGCCTCAGTCCGGGCTCTCATCGCCCCTCGCTGCGCCGCTACATCCACACATGCAACCGATGTTCCCCAGCAGCAGCGGCGGGGAGCGGAGGCCCGCCGCCCCGCCGCCCCGCCGCTGCTGTCCCAGGAGCGGACACTGACCTGATGGAGATCCGCCTCCGAAGCGCCGTCCTCCCGCCGAGCAGAGCGCAGGTTCCCGGTTCCTCCTGAGCGGCAGCGGAGCGGCGACTGACGGCGGAGACGTTCAGCACCACCCAATGAACAGCGCCACTGACGTCACCGAGGGACGCAGGCCCCGCCCCCCGCTGCCATAGCGACCGCCTATAGGAGGAGAGTAGGATCATGTTCCAGTAAATACAGTTTAACTCATTTAAAGTCTAATTTTTGGGTTTATTTCTGCTATTTTCTTCTTTAATGTTTAGTTTCTCATTGATGCTGTTTATTATTATTATGTTCAGTCTTCGTGTCTCTTTTTTCTCTTCTTTTGTGACTTGTTTGTGTCGTTTTTTTGTCCCTTTTTGTCAGTTTTTTTTCCATTTTATGCCTTGCTTTTCTTAGTATGTGTTCTGTTTATCTATTCTTTTTGATTAGCAATTCTTTTTATCCACCAAAGTCAGTAAGGGTGTTTCGAAATGAGTCGAACATGAGCAGACAAAATGAGCAGAATCAAATTTCTACTTTTTGTATCATTTTTCTTGTTTTTCTTGTTTTTTTGTAATTTTTTTCTCATTTTGAGTTGTGATTTTCTTTGTTTTGTGTCACATATTTTGTCATTTGATGTGTCCTTGGTGCAGCTTACCCTAAATATATATATATATATATATATATATATATATATATATAAAAAAATAAAATTCCGATTTGATCTAAAATGACCCAAATTTGTCCAAAATGACAAAAAAAATTGTCACATATAAGGCAAAGATGGTGTAAAATGGCTAAAAAGTGACTAAAAAAAACTTGATCTAAAATACTCCACAGTTGTACAAAAAATAAAAAAGAAGTTCCAACATTAAAGGTAAATGGTGTGTATTTATATAGAGCTTTGCTATACCGTAACAATACCCAAAGCGCTTTACATTATACATCACATTCACACAGTGATGGTGGAGGCTGCCATGCTAGGCGCTAACCACGACCCATCAGGAGCAGTTAGGGGTTCGGTGTCTCGCTCAGGGACACCTGGACATGAGCTCTCCAGACCAGGATCGAACTGTTCCACAAGACAAAAACTTGATGAAAAGTAACAAATATTGTCCTAAAATTACAAAAGAAGTCAAAATGAATAATTATTTGTGTTTGTAATGGGGAAAAAGTTTAAAATCTTATGTCTTTGGTCGACATTTCACCAAAGATTATTTAAATCTGGTCTGAAATTGTTTGAAATTTGTCCAAAATGACTAAAAATGTGTCCTAAATAAGATAAAGATGGTCAAAAAAGAGTCAAAATTGTCCAAATTGACAATTACAAGTAACATTTGTCCCAAACTATAAACTCTAAGCGGAATCTGCTCGGACGGGTTCTCAACTGGCAACTAGGGAGGATGTGACGTGGAGGCGGCAGGTGAGGACTGAAGCTGGTACTCGACGGCGGAGGAATGGTTGGGGATGAACCGGGTGACAAATCCTGACGGTGGGGAAGTCCAGTAGGCAGGTGGATCTGACGAGTCCAAATCCAGGAGCAGTCCAGGCTGAGGGGAGAACAGAAACACGTTACTAAAGTTCTCAAAACAACACGGCAAGAATTACTGGGTCAACACTTACTCATCGCTTTCACAATCTGATGTAGAATGAAGAGAAGAGTCAGGTTATATTGTGACGGTGGTGAGTGGTGGACTGATTGGCTCTGCACATCTGCTCCCACTTCTGCTGATTGCTCTGATGAAGATCATCTACATCTGCTGCTGCTGTCGCGGTCACTCCTTCCTAAAAAGGAAACAAACATAAGGGAAGGAGGGACCCTAGCCAGGACCTGCAGAGGAGGCCTGACATTATTTTTCATTTCATATTTTGCTTTTCTTATTTTTTGCTTGATTTTTCTTGTTTTTCTTGTTTTGTGTCATTTTGTCCTCATTTTGAGTTGTGATTTTCTTTGTGTTGTGTCTCATTTTTGGTCATTTATTGTGTCTTTGGTGCAGCTTATCTCTATAGAATACTTATTTATACACAGATATACTTCAGTCAGTGCATTTCACCCAAACAGGCCACAACTTATCTAACACTGGATGTAAAATCTGTGTCGTCATGAATTAAAGCTCTGTTTGGTGGAGTCTTTAGTCCAGTTTAGTCCCAGTTTAGTCCCAGTTTAGTCCCAGTTTAGTCCCAGTCAGAGACGTGTGGATCAGATAAATGACATTTAAACTCACAGATGTTCTTCTGAGGAGAAGAACTGATGCTGCAGCAGGGAGAAGAACCTCAGAGCTTCAACCAGATGATGAGTTCAGATTTGAAACCACCTGAACAGAAGACAAACACACCTGGACAGGTGACTTTGTATCTACTCTATAAGATGATTTATCACCTGGAGTCTCTGCTGATCTGTAAAATTATAAACGTATTTTCCTACTAAATCTGTTAATATTTATAAAATTGCTTAAATCTGTGATCAGGGAGAAGCTGCTGTCTGTTTCTGTTTAACATCAGTTTAAAGTTAAGATCAGCAGAAGGGACTCCTGCTGGAGGCTCGATTTAATTAATAAAAGGACAGCTTGAGATGTTCAGCAGGAGAACATGGAGTCCTGTCAGCTGAGAGTTTAGAACTGCTTTAACTTCAGGCTTCAGCAGAAACTCAGCAGAGAACAAAGAGGAAGTTCAGACCTAAAAACAGAATGCAGCTTTAAAATTACATGTTTGACTGAAGTCTGAAGGAGCAGCAGGAAGCCTCCCACTGCTTCACATGTTCAGCTTGAACCTACCGACATGCAGTAGAAACACGATCCTACAACTCTATAAAAAATGTCTTAACAACCCAAAACTGAAATCTCATTTACAGAATGTTTTCTACAATTCTACAGTTTCACTCAGCAGAAACCTTTATCCAAAGTGACGTACATCTGAGAGTAGATACAAGACCAGCAAGGATCTAGTCAGGAGAAAACAACTTGGACAAGATCCTCCAAAGATCCCCTAATGATCCTCCAAATATCCCCTAAAGATCCTCCAAAGATCCCCTAATGATCCTCCAAATATCCCCTAAAGATCCTCCAAAGATCCTCTAATGATCTTCCAAATATCCTCCAAAAATCTTCTGAAGATCCTCCAAATATCCCCTAAAGATCCTCCAAAGATCCTCTAAAGATCACCCAAAGATCCTCCAAAATCCTCTAAAGATCCTCCAAAGATCCTCTAATGACCTTCCAAATATCCTCCAAAAATCTTCTGAAGAGCCTCCAAATATCCCCTAAAGATTCTCCAAAGATCTCCTAAAGATCCTCCAAAGATCCCCTAAAGATCCTACAAAGATCCTCTAAAGATCACCCAAAGAGCCCCCAAAATCCTCTAAAGATCCTCCAAAGATCCTCTAATGATCTTCCAAATATCCTCCAAAAATCTTCTGAAGATCCTCCAAATATCCCCTAAAGATTCTCCAAAGATCTCCTAAAGATCCTCCAAAGATCCTCCAAAGATCCTCTAAAGATCACCCAAAGATCCCCCAAAATCCTCTAAAGATCCTCCAAAGATCCTCCAAAGATCCTCTAATGATCTTCCAAATATCCTCCAAAAATCTTCTAAAGATCCTCCAAATATCTCCTAAAGATCCTCCAAAGATCCCCTAAAGATCCTACAAAGATCCTCTAAAGATGACCCAAAGATCCTCCAAAAATCCTCTGGAACCTCCATCAGTCAGGTAGAACTGAAGAAGAACCTCAGATGAAGGTGGAATGTCTTTAAGAAGCTACCAGAGAAGTCCACATGGTTTCTACCATTTGCCTGATTTACTGCATTTAAATCAGCTAAAATATAATTATTTTATAGAAGAAAAAATATGTTTATTGAGAATATAAATACAATTATTATTATTATATTATTATTATTATTATTATTATTATTATTATTATTATTATTATTATTATTATTATTATTATTATTATTATTATTATTATTATTATTATTATAATAATAATAATAATAATAATAAAACAATCAAGATCAATCTGAATGACATCAAACATCTGTTTATTTGACAGATAATTTGTTCTTTTATGATATGTCATGGTTCAGTTCTACTATTTACTGTATTTTAATGATTTTAGAATAATAATTGTAGAATATCCTGCACATATTGAACTAGTTTAATTCTTTCGTCACCAGACTTTTGGTTGCAGTCGAGTCCCTCCAGGCTCCGCTGCTCTCAGGACAGCAGAAATCTTGGAGTTTTACAGAAACTGGTTGATTTTTGACTGATTTTTAAATGAGATGTGTAGAATAAAGTGATTGTGATGAAATATTAGGATGTGAAGCTCAGAGGAGAAACTGGAGTTGCTTCTGGCTGATAAATGTAACATTATGGGATTTTTTAAAAGACTGTGATCAGATGAACGGGATGGCTTCAGAGTTTCCAGGTTTATCTGAGGCCCACCTGATGTTCTCTGATCTGCTGCCTCCAGCTGCTGCTCTGCTTCATGAGCTGCTGATCCTCTCACAGCCTCCATCAGGAACGATTCTCACAGCCTCCATCAGGAACGATTCTCACAGCCTCCATCAGGAACGATTCTCACAGCCTCCATCAGGAACGATTCTCACAGCCTCCATCAGGAACGATTCTCACAGCCTCCATCAGGAACGATTCTCAAGTCTCCATCAGGAACGAGTCTTACAGCCTCCATCAGGAACGATTCTTACAGCCTCCATCAGGAACGATTCTCACAGCCTCCATCAGGAACGATTCTCACAGCCTCCATCAGGAACGATTCTTACAGCCTCCATCAGGAACGATTCTCAAGCCTCCATCAGGAACGAGTCTCAAGTCTCCATCAGGAACGATTCTCACAGCCTCCATCAGGAACGATTCTCACAGCCTCCATCAGGAACGATTCTTACAGCCTCCATCAGGAACGATTCTCACAGCCTCCATCAGGAACGATTCTCACAGCCTCCATCAGGAACGATTCTCACAGCCTCCATCAGGAACGATTCTCACAGCCTCCATCAGGAACGATTCTCACAGCCTCCATCAGGAACGATTCTCAAGTCTCCATCAGGAACGAGTCTTACAGCCTCCATCAGGAACGATTCTCAAGTCTCCATCAGGAACGAGTCTTACAGCCTCCATCAGGAACAATTCTTACAGCCTCCATCAGGAACGATTCTCACAGCCTCCATCAGGAACGATTCTCACAGCCTCCATCAGGAACGATTCTCACAGCCTCCATCAGGAACGATTCTCACAGCCTCCATCAGGAACGATTCTCACAGCCTCCATCAGGAACGATTCTCACAGCCTCCATCAGGAACGATTCTCAAGTCTCCATCAGGAACGAGTCTTACAGCCTCCATCAGGAACGATTCTCAAGTCTCCATCAGGAACGAGTCTTACAGCCTCCATCAGGAACGATTCTTACAGCCTCCATCAGGAACGATTCTCACAGCCTCCATCAGGAACGATTCTTACAGCCTCCATCAGGAACGATTCTCAAGCCTCCATCAGGAACGAGTCTCAAGTCTCCATCAGGAACGATTCTCATAGCCTCCATCAGGAACGATTCTCACAGCCTCCATCAGGAACGATTCTCACAGCCTCCATCAGGAACGATTCTCAAGCCTCCATCAGGAACGATTCTTACAGCCTCCATCAGGAACGATTCTTACAGCCTCCATCAGGAACGATTCTTACAGCCTCCATCAGGAACGATTCTCACACCCTGCAGACCGAAGCACGGCTCCCCGACAGCAACACAAAGACACAACAGCAACACAAAACACACAGCACCACCACAAAGACACACAACCAACACAAAGACACACAACAGCATCACAAAGACATACAGCAGCAACACAAAACACACAGCAGCACCACAAAGACACAAAACCAACAAAAAGAGACCCAAAACAACCACAAACAGACACAAAACAACCACAGAGACACAAAACAAACACAAAGAGACACAAAACCACCACAAAAATACACATAACTTTCACAAAAATACACAAAACCACAACAAAAATACATAAACTGCCACAAAAATACACAAAACCACCACAATGATGTGAAGCATGGCGGTGGCAGCATCATGGTGTTCCTCAGCAGCGAGTCCTGGAAGGCTGGTACAGGTAGAGGTTAATGAAATCAGGAGGAGAACCTGATGCCATCTGAGGAGAACTTGGAGAAGATCAGTTTTCCATCAAAAAGATCCTCAGAGATGTTTTTATAAACAAGGTGGAATCTGTTTTCACTTTGACTAGAAGGAGTCCTTTTTTTGTAAATTCTTGTCAAAAATCCAAATTAAATCGAACGTGATTCAACACTGAAAGTCTGTGGATGAAGAAACCTCCAGGAGGATGGATGCTTAATGAAATCTGGAAGTCTGGAATCAGATCCATGAAGAACTTCTGAGAGTCTCCAAACTTCCAACCGGCTAAAAACAGTCTTTCCCGTTTCCAGTGTTGTTTCTATTTTGAGCGCTAGTGGAGGACTGACTCCCAGATGACTGCTGCTTCCTCCTGCTGCCATCAGGGCTCTTATTGTGGCGGGAACATTTGACATTTCCTCCCTCAGAAAGGGCAGTAATGCAGCGTTCAGAGGAGCCTCTGATGGTTCATCTGATGACGTGTCCACCAGGGAAATGTCAGAGCACCGTGGAGGGATTTAACTCAGCATCTAGACAGGAAACCTGGATCCAGAGACGAAACCAGCAGAAACATTTCAGATAAACTCAATCAGATATGACAACAGTTTCCCTAAAAAAAAACACAAAACATGTTAAATTACTGCAGAGACACAGAATCACCACAAAAGATGCAAAATTACCACAAAAAGACGCAAAATAAGGATTAAAAGATACAAAATCATCACAAAAAGATTTAAGTTTACCATAAAAAGATGCAAAATTACCATAAAAAGACGTAAAATCACCAGAAAAAGATGCAAAATCACCATAAACCAGGACCATCTAGTAGACATGGACCAGGACCATCATGGACCAGGACCATCTAGTAGACTCCATGATGAACTGAAGGTTCAGGTGTAAAAATTCCATCAGCTGGTGACAACAAAGTAAAAGTATTTAAACAAACAGAGGTCTGTTGTGTGTTGTGTGTCTGTTGTGTGTGTGTGTGGGTGTTGTGTGTGTGTTGTGTGTGTGCTGTGTGTGTTGTGTATCAGACAAAGCCTCAGTCAGTTCCAGCAGCAGGGATTATATTTGGAGATAAAGACTGAATGTCCTGTTTTCTATAAACCTGATCCAGCTGCACACACACACACACCACACACGCACACACACGCACGCACGCACACGCACGCACACACGCACACACGCACGCACGCACACACGCACGCACGCGCACACGCACGCACGCCGCACACGCACGCACACACACACACACAACACTGTAGCACTACTACTGGGTTCTAGGGAACACCTGGGACGAACTGCAGGAGTACTACAGTAGTACTGTAGTAGTACTGCAGTAGTAGTACTACAGTACTACTACTGCAGTACTACACTACTACTGTAGTACTACAGTAGCAGTACTGCAGTAGTAGTACTACTACTGCAGTACTACACTACTACTACTACACTACTACAGTAGTAGTAGTGTAGTAGTACTGTATTAGTGTGGTAGTAGTAGTAGTAGTACTGTAGTACTGCAGTACTGCTACAGTACTACTACAGTAGTACAGTAGTCGTAGTAGTACTGCAGGACTACTACTACTACTACTACACTACTACTACTGTAGTACTGTAGTAGTAGTAGTACTGTAGTACTGCAGTACTACAGTACTACTACTACTACTGCAGTACTGTAGTACTGCAGTACTACAGTAGTACTGTAGTAGTACTGCAGTAGTAGTACTGTAGTACTACTACTACAGTACTACTGTAGTACTGCAGTACTACAGTAGTTCTACTACTACTACAGTACTACTACAGTACTCCTGCAGTTAGTCCCAGGTGTTTCCTAGAACCCATCAGAACCAGAACTTTCTGCTGCATCCAGTCCTGTTCTGTTCTGACCCACAATCCTTTGCAGCAGCAGGAAGTCTCCTTTAAGGAACCAATCAGCCGACAGGGTTCTGATCAGAACATGTCTGGTCGTTAATAAACACCAATCAGCTGATAAACTCAGCTCTGGGTTCTACCTGCAGAACTCTGAGGTCCAGCAGCCTGGAGGAGAACAAACAGGAAGCTCAACATTTACTTTGGATGGTTTCCTGAGAACACGCTCCAGGAGAACACGTTCTGTTTGCTCAGCAGGATCCAGGAGGAAACCAGAACCATGTGTGTCTCTGAGCTCCACCCGCTGTTTAGCAGCAGTATTTATATCTGCAGCCTGTCATTAGAACCACCGCCCTGGACCACACCTGGAGGTTCTGGTTCCACAGCAAACATCTGCCGGAGGTCTGGAGGTTCAAATCCACTGAGGAACCTTCAGCGTCTCCCTCATCTGTCCAGGAACAGTAAAATACACAAACCCAGTCCAGTATTACATAAATATATTTATATCTACTCCACCAGCCACCTTCTCTTTCAGTTTATTTATTTTCTACACTGTAGATTGATCCTGAACATTAACTCTGTTTGTTTACTGCATAGTTCCATCTCTGTTCTGTTATAGTTCTGATGTCTTCAGTGTTTATCCATATATACATATAGACACATAATATATAATATGTAGTATGTAGAAAATACTTCAATAAAAGCCTCTGAATGAGGAGGTGACTGGAAGCTCTAAATGACTCAAGCCCTCCAAAAGGACCCCCAAAAAGTTCAAAATTACACAAAAATATACAAAAAATATTCAAAATATTTATTATTTGTTCAAAATTACAAAACTCCGTCAACAATAAACCAAAACTGTCCCAAAATTACAGCGACTTCAACCAAAACTCATTTTCTTCCTCCTAAATGTCACAATGCTACCTTTGCTAGCATGGGCATGTGACTAGCATTTATATTTTAGCTTTCAGGTGCTATCCTTGTTAATTATTAGCCTAAGAAAGCTAATGACTAGCCAAGGAATGCTATGACTAGTCTAGCATAGCTAATTACTAGCCAAGAAAGCTAATGACTAGCCTCAGAAAGCTAACGACTAGCCTAGGAATGCTAATGATTAGCCAAGGAAAGCTAAAGACTAGCCTCAGAAAGCTAGTGACTAGCCAAGGAATGCTAATGATTAGCCTTGGAAAGCTAATGACTAGCCACGGAATGCTGATGACTAGCCTAGGAAAGCTAATAACTAGCTTAGGGATGCTATGACTAGCCTAGAAAGGCTATTGACTAGCCTAGGAATGTTAACTACTAGCCTAGGAAGGCTATTGACTAGCCAAGGAAGGCTAATGACTAGCCTAGGAAGGCTATTGACTAGCCTAGGAAGGCTAATAACTAGCTTAGGAATGCTATGACTCCCCTACGAATGCTATGACTAGCCAAGGAAAGCTAATGACTAGCCTAGGAAGGTTTATAACTAGCCTAAGAAGACTAATAAAAAAAATAAAAAATAAATAATGACTAGCAAAGGAAAGCTAATGACTAGCCTATGATAGCTAATAACTAGCTTCGGAAAGATAATAACAAGTCTAGGAAAGATAATAACTAGCCTAGGAGTGCTATGACTAGCTTAGAAAGGCTAATGACTAGCCTAGGAATGCTAATGACTAGACAAGGAAGGCTACTGACTAGCCAAGGAAGGCTAATAACTAGCCTACGAATGCTATGACTCCCCTACGGATGCTATGACTAGCCAAGGACAGCTAATGCCTAGCCTAGGAAGGCTAATAACTAGCCTAGGAAAGCTAATGACTAGCCTAGGAATGCTAATGGCTAGCCTAGGAATGCTAATGACTAGCCTAGGAATGCTAATGTCTAGCCTAGGAATGCTAACCCTGAGGTGCTGAAGTTCTGCTTCCAGCTTCAGACTCCGGAACCTTTAGGTTCTGCCAGGAACAGTAAAAGTACCGACGGATTATCAAACGGACTTGTTCCGGATTAAAACAGAACCGTAAAATAAAGTAAAAAAGTAAAATAATGAAATAAACTGGATTTCTTTTTATTGTAATAGTGAATGAAAAACGAGATGTTTTCTGTCTGCAGTAAATAAACAGAACATTTAGAGGATTTTACTGCAGAAACTAGTTTAATAAAAGGAAATGTTCTAGTTTAAAAACAGGAGAAGACAATAAAAAATAGATCCTTTTCTACATGTATTCGTTGAAAAAAAGGGTGGAAAAAAGTAGAAGAAATGTAAAAGGTGCATGTAGAGGTTTTCTGCTTTTAATGGAGAGTTCATGGTAAAAAAGAAAAACTGGAAATGTTCTATGTTTAACTGTGTCTCTATAGGAAAAGAAAAAAAGAGTTTGTGTTTTTAAGTTTACAGCAAATAAATATATAGAATCTCTTTTTCCAAACAGGAAGGACAAAACGTAGTAAATAATTAATTTTCTGCACATTAATGATGAATCTACAGCAGAAATCTAGATATTATTTGTTTTTCAAAGTTCTATCAAAAATCAGAAGACAGACATTTTCTCTATTTGCTCTGAATTTTCTCTCTTCTGCTGGGTGACGGTTTGTTCTGCTGGTTTTATTTCTGTTTTATTTCTCTATTTTAGTGTTCTGCTGGTTTTATTTCTGTTATTTTCCAGTGTTCTGCTGGGTTTTGTTCTCAGGGCGTCTGCGATGCTTCACACTGATGTTCCGTGCTCCCATAATAACCTGAGGAGGAGCAGGGAGGAGCTCTGACTCATGTATAATTAGAGTTAAATTAGAGGAAGAGCTTCAGGTTCCATCATTTACATTAAACTGACCACAAACCAGAGAGAACCTTTAACCCTCAGAGAACAAAGTGACTTCATGATGAGAGGAACCGGAGTTAAAGATCATAAACTGGTCACTCCTTCATCTGCAGTCACTTTATATATTTAAAGAAGCTTGTGCTCATTTTGCAGCTTCTTGTCAGAATGCTGTCTGTTTTTGTGGTGATTTATCTTTTTCTGTAGTGATTTTAAATCTTTCTGTGATGATGTTGGATTCTTGTCTGTTGATTTTTTAAAAAATATATATACATGTAAAAAATTATTGTCGTGATTTCTTATCCCCATGTTTTCATGTCACATCTTTTCGTGGCTTTTTTGGGGGGTCTCTATGTGGTCATTTTCCTTTTTCTGATGATCTGGTATCAGTTTTTACCAGAACTCAGATGTGTTTTTCCTCTAAAATGTTGTAAGATGCCTAGGAATGCTAATGACTAGCCAAGGAATGCTATGACTAGCCTACTAATGCTAATGACTAGCCTACGAATGCCAATGACTAGTCTAAGAATGCTAATGACTAGCCAAGGAATGCTAATGACTCGTCTAACAATGCTAATGACTAGCCTAGGAAAGCTAATGCCTCCTAAATGTCATGGTTCTATCTGCTGGACTGATGAAGTTCTGGAAAAGTCCATTAAAAAGTGATAAATCTGGACCCACCTCAATGAAACTCTGGAAATATTCCCAGTCTGAAGGTAGAACTCTGATCGTTAACAAAGTTACTGCAGATGAAGAACCAGATGTTCAGAGGAGGTTTTATTCAGATTTAGTTTCTCTGAGCTGTTCAAACTATCTGAGCTGTGAGGTTAAAGAGTTTCCGTCTGTCAGCAGAATAAAGATTATATGGATATTTCCAGAACTTTAAACTACAAACAGCGAACAGAAGCTGCAGTGATTCAGAAATAGCAGCTGGTTCTCTGGCGTTGGTTCTGATCCAGATGGACAGTTCAGCCCAACAAATAGTCCTCAGACTGCCGAGGCCTCTCATTGGTTGGTCGCAGTCGGAGGAGCTCAGTTTGAATTGGCCTGAATTTAAAACCCACCAGAGGAAAGAAGAGCAGCTGAATGAAGTTTCTACAGTAAAATCCTCCTCAGTGTCTCTGCTGTCAACACGTCCAATCAAAACAAATCATACACTGGTTCTGAAAACTGGGTCAGAACCTCATGACAGCCAGGTTCCAACACAGAACATATCTGTCAGAGCATCATCTCAGATGGTGGATAGTGACTAGCCTGCCAGCGCTAGTTGCTAACCCTATTGTATATTGGTGGCTAGCCTAGAAAAGCTAGTCCATAGCCTAGGGATGCTAATAAACAGCCTGGGATGTTAGCAACTTGTCTGCTAATGACTAGCCGAGGAATTGTACTGACCAGCCCAGGAGTGCATGTCTCTGGGCCTTGGGATGCTAGTGACAAGTTAAGGAATGCTGCTGACTAGCCTGTTAGTTTGTGGCTTAGGTACCCTAGTTGCTAGTTTTGGAATGTTAGCAATTAGCCTATGAATGCTCTTGTGTAGCCTTGGAATGTTACTCATCTATTAAAGCTTCTCAGTAGGCTTGGATTGCTAGTCGCTAGTCTAGAGATGCTAATGACTGTCCTTGAAATGCTAGTGACTAGCCTAGGATGTTAGCTTTCCCAACATGGGCATGTGACTAGCGTTCTTATTCTAGTGTTCAGATGCCTTGTTAAGAACTAGCCTAGTAATGCTAATGACTATAATGACTAGCCTAAGAGAGCTAGTGACTAACCAAGGAATGCTAATGCCTAGCCTAGGAAAGTTAATTAGTGGCCTAGTGATGCTAATGACTAGCCTAGGTGAGCTAACAACTAGCCTAAGAATGCTAACAACTAGCCTAGGAAAGCTAGCGACTAGCCTAGGAGTGCTAATGACTAGCCTAGGAAAGCTAGCGACTAGCTTAGGAATGCTGATGACAAGCCTAGGAATGCTAATGACTAGTCTAGAAAGGCCAATGACTAGCCTAAGAGAGCTAATGACTAACCAAGGAATGCTAATGACTAGCCTAGGAATGCTGATCATTAGCCTAGGAAAGCTAATGACTAGCCTAAGAATGCTAACAACTACCCTAGGAATGCTAGACAGACCGTCTTTTTGTGAGTCACATGATGTTATAGAGGTGAAGCCCCGCCCCTCCCAGTGAACCCATGTGACCTGATCATGATTGATTGATAGCTGGCTGATTATGACACTTTAACAATTAGTGAAATGACTTTTAAACAAACATCAGGACTGATCGATTCACACAGGATCAATAAATCATGTCTTCATGGATCACTGTGAATATTTTTCTGAAACCCCGTCAAGAGGGATTTTTAAATAATTACATCATTAAATCCTCCACTCTATGAACATTTCCTATTTGAAGACCAGCCAAACAGCAGTGAACACGTCTGGGGACTATTTAACGCTGCGGATTAACACACATGAATGTTGGTCTGACTGTAAATAAACTGTCAAGAGTTTATTAGCTGCTCCACCTCCACACAGACACACTATTAGCATGGTTAGCCACACATTAATCTGGCATTCTGAGGCTAGCAACTAGCTTTCCTAGGCTAGCAATTGGCTTTCTAGGCTAATCATTAGTGATCCTAAGCTAGCCACTAGTGCTCAAGACGAGAGACTAGCTTTCCTAGGCCAGTCACTCGCATCCTGAGGCTAGCAACAAGTATTGCTATGCTAGACACTAGCATTTTGAAGCTAATCGTAAGCATTCCTAGCCGAGAAACAATCACTTCGAGGCTAGACACTAACATTCTTAGGCTAGTCACTAGCATTCTAGAATAGGGACTAGCTTTAATAGCCTAGTTATTAGCATGCCTAGTTTAGCCATTAGCATTTCTAGACTAGCAACTAGCTTTCTATACTAATAATTAGGTATCCTAGGCTAGTCACAAGTATTGATGACTAGCATTTCTAGCATAGCGACTAGCTTTTATAGGCTAGTTATGCTGCTAATAATAAGTGTGAATTCTGTACGTACAGTCAGTGAGTTTAAAGGCACACGCTAAGCTTTCTGCTTTACTGTCACATTAATCCATGTAGCTGCTATAACATATTTAATACTTTAATCTCATTTAGATCTGCTGTCCAGCTGCATGTGATTCATTCCTACATGACAACAGCCTCATGTTCCCACACTGAGCTGTTTAAAGAACCAGGATTCTGCTAATAGAGCATTTCCTTTAATCACGGCTAATGAAGACCGTATGTTCAGATTATAGAAGCTCTGATGGAGGCATTAAAGCTGCATCATGTATGTTCTGGAGCATGATGGAGGCAGCAGCTCGACCTGCTGACCCACTGTGGAAGCTCCGCACAGCATTTACAGGAAGTCACATGATGTACATCACCACACCTTAGCTTTCCACACCTAGTTAGCCTCTGATAATTAGTTAGCCCCAACAACTAGATAGTCTCCCATAACTGGTTAGGTAATGTTAGCATTAACTACAACTATAGGAGAATCCTTAGAGTTAGCATGCTGTAGGCTAATGTGGCTAATGTTAGCATTAACTACAACTATAGGAGGATCCTTAGAGTTACCATGCTGTAGGCTAATGTGGCTAATGTTAGCATCAACTACAACTATAGGAGGATCCTTAGAGTTAGCATGCTGTAGGCTAATGTGGTTAATATTAGTATTAGCCACAACTATAGGAAGATCTTTAGAGTTAGCATGCTGTAGGCAATTGTGGCTAATGTTAGCATTAACTACAACTATAGGAGGATCCTTAGAGTTAGTATGCTGTAGGCTAATGCGGCTAATATTAGTATTAGCCACAACTAGAGGAAGATCCATAGAGTTAGCATGCTGTAGGCCAATGTGGCTAATGTTAGCATTAAGGTTTAAACTGTCACACAGACCTTCAGAGATGGAGGAACTTTAATCCAGTAAACCAGAACTGGTCAGGTTTCTGAGTTTAACGTCTCCTGTTGAGCTTCAGTTCAGCTGAAAGAGTCCAAGTGGACTTCAGGTTAGACCTACCTGGACTCTCCTGGACTCACCTGGACTCACCTGTGAGTGTTGAGCTCGTGAGCATCCTCTCAGTCAGTCTTCAGTTCTTTATTGTCTCAGGAAACAGCAGAACTTGGACCAGAACCAGGACCAGATCCTGGACCAGAACCAAGACCAGATCCCAGACATCCACCTGCTCGTCAGGTGTGTTTGATTCGTGTCGTCTCCACAGGATGGACGGGTGGTGCATCAGCATCAGATAAACTTTACTGTTCCCTCAGCAGCGTAGTTTACTTTAAACTGTAACAACTTGAGAGTTTGTTCACGTTCCTCAGAAATAAATCAATCAATAAATCTATAAATCAATAAAAGACTTTCTAACTGAATGAACAGAGATCAGAGACCTGAAGCAAAGACAAGATGTCTTTCACATCCAAATGATTCCTAGAGTTTTTGTGGTGATTTAGCCCCTCTTTATGATGATTGTGTGCGTTTTTCTTGTGCTTTTAAATTATTATTCAGCGATTTATCTCTTTCTGTTGTGATTTTACATCTTTTCATGGCCATTTGGGGACTTTTTGTCATGATTTTGCCCATTTTTATGGGGATTTCGTGTCTATGTGGTGATCCATCTCTTTTTGTGGTGATTTTATGTCCCTGTGTCGTCATTTTGCATCTTTTTGTGACATTTTTAGGTCTTTATGTGGTCAGAACCAAGACCAGGACCAGTACCAGGACCAGGACCAGAACCAGGACCAGGACCAGAACCAGGACCAGCTGCAGCTCTAAGTGTCTCTGATCTCTCTGAAGGCAAACATCTGTCCTGCTGCACGGCATCATGGGAGAACAGCGCCGCCTGGTGGCTGCGGGACTCCTGTTCAGAGCCGCAAAGCACTCTGGGTAATCTGGAGTATTTACATCTAACGTCAGTCAGGGTTTTTTTTTTTACAGCAGAGACACAAAATAACACGATACAACACAATAGAACACAAAATGAAGTAAACACAGATGAAGCTGTTCCTGGTTGATTTTTATTCAGGTTCTGGATCATTTTTCATCTTTGCTGTGTTCAAACATTCATAGTTTTAATATTTTTATTATCATCAGAGGGAAGTTTAATCAACAAAAGCTAAATAATTCATTTATTCATGTAAAAATGACTGTGGTTCTGACAGATCAGCAGCTGGTTCACAGTTAAAAACCTTTGAACCTGAAATATAAAATTATATCTGATTACAGCCAACATTCATTATCTACTTATGTTTAATCTGCTTCCTGCTGGCAGCGCTCTGATATCACGGAGCTGTGACATCAGAACGGTGCTGTGACATCAGAGCGGACCTGTGACATCAGAGCGGAGCTGTGACATCATCAGAAGTGGGCCTGGTAGGCCAGCAGGTATCCATCGTTGTACATGTAGATCTGCCTGTTGGTGGGGTTGTAGCTCACACTGGACACTCCTTTGGCGATCTTCTCCAGCGGCAGCGCCAGCGAGTTGTCCTCTCTGCCCGTGGCCGTGTCGAAGGCGTAGAACACCTCCTCGCGGTGCTCGTCCACGTAGCGGGTGGCGTACAGCACGCCGCACGCCATGAAGGCGTTGCTGGCCGCCTTCTTGAACAGCCTCGTCCTCCACGTCTGCGTCACGTTCAGACTCTCGGTCTCGGCGTCCCAGACCAGCCGGCTGGCCGCCAGGTTGCCGTGGTTACCCACGGTGGCGTACAGCGCCCACAGGCCCGTCTCGTCCGCCTCCACGTCCACGTCGCTGTTGGGCCGGCAGTCGTAGTAGCAGTAGGGGAACTTGTTGTTGAAGCCGGCGCCCGGCAGCGCCACCCGATGGACCCGCCGGGTGTTGAGGTCGTAGCGGCAGACTTCGGCAGAGCGGTAGCAGTGGTAGTACAGCGCCTCGCCGTACAGGACGCCGCCCGGACCCTCCACGGCGCTGGGGTCGCTGTAGGAGGAGGCCACGGTGAAGTCCCGGTGCTTAGAAGAGGACATGAAGTCCTGGTAGGTCTGGTAAACCCGCAGCGTGTTGGTCCAGATGTGGCTGCTGAGCAGAGGCTGAACCCAGTAGAGGTTCTTCTGGACCTCGCTGCCCATCTGGGCCTGTTTGCCCCAAGAACCAGAGATGTAGCTCTTACCCTGGGGAACCACTTTAGTGGTGACCGGATCACTGATGCTCCGGATCAGCCCTTTGAGGCAGTACCTGTCCACACCTGGAACACAGGGAGGAGCTAGTGAGTCACATGACCAGCAGGGGGAGCAGCTAGTGGGTCACATGACCAGCAGGGGGAGCAGCTAGTGGGTCACATGACCAGCAGGGGGAGCAGCTAGTGGGTCACATGACCAGCAGGGGGAGCAGCTAGTGGGTCACATGACCAGCAGGGGGAGCAGCTAGTGGGTCACATGACCATGGTACCTCTGTAGTCTGCAGGGATGGACTTGCAGGACTCCACGTTGTTCTTCAGGAGACGGAGTTTCTCTCTGACAGTCTTCATGTTCACTGAGTCTGAAGTTTGCATCCTGATGACATCAGAACGCAGTTTATCCACCTAACAGACACACACACACACATTTACTGACATCATATTTTATCTGTTTGTGTCAATTTATGTTGTTGTGTAGTACCTGTGTGTACAGCGTGTGTGTGTCTGTGTTGTTCAGCTGCTTGTGTAGCTCCCTGATGTGTGTCTCCAGCTGCTGCAGCTCGTGGTCCAGCTGTCTGAGGGTCAGCTCCGTGTACAGGCCCTGGTGCTGCAGGTACTGGTGGGGCTGCAGCCGCTTCCACACCTCCACAACCTGAGCCTCCATCTGAGGGAGCCGCTGCCGGGACAGCGCCACCTGCAGGACACACCGACAACATCGTCAGGAAAGCGGCAACACAAGAATATAACAGGAAGTTAGTTGGTGCCCGCTGCTGCTAAACTCCCACAATGCTCTCTGCTTTCACCTCCTCTGGTCTCTACATGATTCAACAGGAAGAGGCTCCACCTGCTGGAACAACCAGGAACTACAGCTGGTCTACATCGACTGACATCATTTTGGACAATTTCTGTGTTTTTAGAAGCATTTTTCGTCATTTTAGAGCATTATTGGACTGTTTCGGGTCAGTTTAGGTCATTGTTTGAGTCTTTTTTGATCATCATCTTAGACCATTTTGAATCATTTTAGACAGTTTTTGGACAGTTTGAGTGTTTTCAGATAATTTTTAGACCATTTTTGACCATTTTTCAGTCATTCTAGACAAATTTTGGACCGCTTTCAGCCATTTTAGATAATTTTCTAGTCTTTTCACCTAGGTTTTGAGTCATTTTAGACCACTGTTGGACAGCTGGGAGTCTTTTTAGGTAGTTTTTGAGTCTTTTTTGAGTGTTTTTAGATCGTTTTTTAGTCATTTTCAACCGTTAGACAGTTTTGAGTAGACCACTATTGGATAGTTTCTGAGTCTTTCTTTCTGAGTTGATGTTACCTGTTGCTGCAGGTTGCTCAGAGAAGCTTCACAGGTGTGAATCTGCTGCAGGACGGATTCATACTTCAGAGCAGGAAATGTCCAGACAGTGGAGTTCAATTCACAGAGACATGAGTCGTCTTTCTTCAGCCCAAACACCCGCTGAGCCTCAACACCGTCCTGCAGAAACACAACCGAAGTTTAACCCAGAAGGAGAAGCAGCAGAGGATAGACAAGGCTGATGAACGTCTGATTCTCACCGTGAAGCTCAGCAGCAGAAACAGAAACAGCATCTTCCTGCAGCAGAACCAGGTCTGCACTGAAACCTGGACCTCTTTCTCCAACACACACCTCCGACTGCAACTCAACAAACCTCTGGAAGCGTCTCGTGGATGTGAAACTCTGAGAACAGAGAATTTCACAACAGGCGTGGTCACTGCAGGAGCTCCCAGCTTCATTTCTTTTGCAACATCCTGAGCTGCTGCTGGACAGAAGCAGCTGTGGGTTAAAGAACCAGATGTTCTGGAAGCTTCTGCTGAGTAAAGCTTTAATCAGCTGCTCCTTAAAGAGTTCTTCAGTTTGTTTCACGACAAAGAAAACAGTAAAAGTACAGAAAAATCACTGAGCTGGATTTCACTAACTCTGTCATGGAGTATTTTTACAGTTCTGTGGTACATTTACTGCCATAAATGCACAAACTGGTGAATAGAAACACATTCAATGTTAGGGAAAAATCCCCTAAAAGACACCAGAAGTCTTTTAAAGTCATTTTAGATAATTTTGGACAGTTTTTGAGTGTTTTTAGATCATTTTAAGACCAATTTTGGACAGTTTGGAGTGTTTTAGATCATTTCTGAGTAGTTTTAGACCACTTTGGAACAATTTTGAGTCTTTATAGATAATTTCCAAGTCATTTTAGAACTTTTTAGACAGTTTTAGATCATTTTGAATCATTTTTAGACAGTTTCTGAGTGTTGTAAGATCATTTTTGAGTCATTTTCTACCACTTTTGGGCAATTTTGAGTATGTTTAGATAATTTTTCAATCTTCTTAGATACTTTTCGGGTCATTTTAGACCATTTGAGACTAATTTGGGCACTTTCTGAGTGTTTTAGATCATATTTTAGTCATTTTAGATCATTTTTGACAGTTTTTCATAATTATAGATCATTTTCAAGTCATTGTAGATCATTTCCGAGTAATTTTACATCATTTTGAACAGTTTCTGAGTGTTGTAAGATATTTTGTGAGTTATTTCTAATACTTTTGGACAATTTTGAGTGTTTTTAGATCACTTTTAGATCCTCTGAGATAATTTTTGAGTTATTTTAGACCATTTTACACCATGTTTAGACCATTTTTGGAAAGGTTTGGAGTGTTTTTAGATAATTTTTGAGTCATTTCAGATCATTTTTTGACAGTTTTAAGTCATTTTAGGTCACTTTAGATAATTTTTAGATAATTTCTGAGTCTTTTTAGACCACTTTCACACCAGACGTCTTTCTAAAGAAGCAGTCTGGCAGCTTTTAGACATCGTGTGAATCATAATTGCTATTTTTGGAGCCATTGTGAGCTTATTTAGTACAAATCTTGAGTCATTTGGAATTTTTCTTTCAGTCATTTTGGACAGTTCTGTGGTCATAAACAACTTTTGGAGTTATCTGGTTCTAATTTGAAGTCATTTTTATTGTTTCTGAGGAATCCCAGACACATTTAAATGTTGTCTACTGAAGTTTATTTGAAGTTTTTCCTGATATTTTACCAACATCTCTGTAAACTGAACACCTCTCAGGCTGAGGTTTCTCCAGTGGACATTTCCTAATATTTCATAACTCATCATTTTCTGTTCCTGAATATTGTTACCACATCTGGAGCTGCACGAGTCTGTTAGATTACGAAACAGATCCAGGGTCAGTCTGAACTTCACATCAACTCTAAGAAAATAAGAACCAGAGAGATCCAAACACAGGAGAAGAACCAGAACCAGACTGAAGACTAAACCTGGTTTCTGTTTCTCCAGAACCAAGTGTGAGCATCAAGATCAGAGGATATAGAAAATATGAATCCATGAGAGAATTATGCGCCACAGAGTGAACGGTGTCTCCAGATGATCCTGGTTTCTTCCTCCATCATCTCTAATAGTTGTGACCAACCTCCTACGAACATTAAAATTCATCCACAATGACCTTTTTAAACTGCTCTCCATGTTTAGACAGAAATAATCTGAAGTTTTTTTTAAAATGACTTAAAAACTTCCAAATGATATAAAGTCATCCAAAATCATAAAAACTGCCCAAAATTACTCTTTTTTAAAAAAAATAAAGGCTTGAAACATGTCTAAAATTACTCAGCATTGTTCAAAATGTCCTTTAAATCATCTAAAATTACATGAAAACTGTTTAATAACTCAAAAACTCCAAAATTACTGAAAAACTTCTTCAAAATGACACAATTATGACCACAAATTACCCAAATGTGTCCAAAACTAGTCAAACTTTGTCCAGGTGGAGTCATTATTTGTTCAAAATCACATGAAAATCCGTCTAAAATGAGTTTTTATTTCATTAGAACTTGTTCTGACCAACCAGCTACCAACATTAAAGTTTACCCAGAATGACCTTTTTAAAGTTTTCCCCAGCTTTAGATAGAACTACTCTAAAGTTGTTTTTTAATGGTTTAAATAATTGTTTCAAATGAGATAAAAGTTTTCCAAAATCACTCAAATTTGACAAAAAGTCTTGAAATTTGTCTAAAATGACTAAATATTGTTCAAAATGCCCTTTAAATCATCCAAAGTTACTTAAAAATTGTTCGATAAATTCAAAACTCTCCAAAATTACTGAAAAGCTTGTTTAAAATGACAATAATTACCTCAAATTAATCAAATGTGTCCAAAACTAGTCAAACTATGTCCAAATGGACTCAACGTTTTTCCCAAAACCAAACAAAAATCAGTGCAAAATGGAAGAAAAATCGTCCAAAATGAGTTTTTATTTTGCTCTAATAGCTCTGACCAACCACCTGCCAACATTAAAGTTCACCCAGAATGAGATTTTAAAGTTTTCTCTGGTGAATCCTCAGAAACCAGAAACACATCCAGGAACCAATGATTGTTTCTAGGATTCTAAACTGTTCACACTAAGATACATCCCATAATACTGAAGATCACTAGGATACATCCCATAATACTGAAGATCACACTAGGATACATCCCATTACACTGACAATCACTAGGATACATCCCATAATACTAATATTACATAATAATACATTTTATTTGAAGGCGTCTTTCTTGGCTCTCAGGGACACCGTACAACAAACATTTCCATATATGGACGGTTGGTGTTTGGTAGGTGGAGGTAGGCAGACCGTGTGGTGTTACTCATGTGAGATCGAACAGATAGAGTTCTGTCCAGGATGACATTTTAGACCATTCTGGACACTTTCTGAGTCTTCTTGGACCACTTTAGATCATTTTTTCAGTCATTTTCGATAATGTTTAGTCATTTTAGATCATTTATAAGACCATTTTTGAGTGTTTTAGATAATGTTCATGTCATTTTAGATCATTTTGGACAGTTTAAAGTCTTTTTCGGTCATTTTAGACCATTTTGGACAGTTTTGAATCTATCCATCCGTCCATTCTCTAAACATCGCTTAATCTTCATTAGAGTTGCGAGGGGGCTGGAGTCTATCCCAGCTGACTGAGGGTGAAGGCAGGGGACACCTGGACAGGTAACAGTCTATCACAGGTTCACCTGGACAGGTAACAGTCTATCACAGGTTCACCTGGACAGGTAACAGTCTGTCGCAGGGCTACATATACAGACAAACAATCACACTCACATTCACACCTACGGGCAATTTAGAATCACCAATTAACCTCAGCATGTTTCTGGACTGTGGGAGGAAGCTGGAGAACCCGGAGAAAACCCACATATGCACGGGGAGAACATGCAAACTCCATGCAGAAAGATCCCAGGAAGGCCGGGACGCAAACCAGGGATCTTCTAGCTGAGGGGAAAGTGCTAACTACTACGCCACTGTGCAGCCCAGTTTTGAATCATTTTAGATAATTTTTGGACAGTTTGAGTCATTTTCTATCACTTTTGGATGATTTTGAGTCTTTCTAAATCATTTTTGAATCTTCTTAGATCATTTTCGAGTAATTTTACACCATTTTTAGACCATTTTGGACAATTACTGGACAATTTCAGAGAGTTTTTAGAACATTTCTGAGTCATTTTAGATCATTTTTGGACAATTTTAAGTTTTTTAGATTATTTTCAAGTGATTTTAGATCATTTTTGGTCAGGCACCCAGACTCTTAAACTGGGGGGAGGGAGAAACGGAGGAGTTATCAATGTTGATAGAAAAGCTGTTGGTTTTGGATAGAGTGGACTTGGTGCCAATGAGGAGAACCTCAGTTGTTGCTGTTTAATTTAAGGAAGTTTAGGGTGAACCAGTTTTTTATTTCAGAAATGGAATCAGTGATGGGGTGGAGGGAGAGTGGAGGAGGATTTACTGGGGAGGTAGAGCTGGGTGTCATCAGCATAGCGGTGGACATGAATGTTAAATCTGTGGCAGATATTGCCGAGGAGGTAAATAATGAAGAGGAGGCTCCAGGACGAAGCCCTGGGGAAGACCTGAGGAGATGGAGGACGGGATGGATTTAAAGGATTTGAGTGAACTGAGTGACAAAAAATGACAAAAACTTGTTCAAAATTACTCATAAAGTGTTTAAAATGACAAAACTATTCAAACATTCAGAAATTCCAGAATGACTGTGTTGACAGTTGTCCAAAATTATGAAACTTTTGTTCAGAAATATTAATAACTGCAAAAATGATCCCAAAAATTTTAGAAAAAATTGTTCTGATCAGAAACCAGATTCAGTGTTCAGAGTGAGACACCTGGATGGATGTAAAACTGATCTGGGGTCAGTTTTTACCACAACACAGATCAGTATTTTTTTTATTAAAAATTGGTCAAATCACGTGAAAATTGGCTAAAATTACACACAAATTGTGCCAAATGTTTTAATATTTGTCAAAAATGTCTCAAAAACTGTTCAAAATGACAAAAGATGTCCAAAATTACACTAAATTGTCCCAAAATTATTAAAATTTGTCAAAAAAATGACAAAAATCTTCCAAAATGACTCAGGATTTCCCCAAATTATTCCAAAAAATGTTCTAAAGGACCTGAAATTTGTCCAAAATGACTCAAAAATTGCCCAGAATTGGTGAAATCTGGATTATCTTCGGACTGAGACACCTGGATGGATGTAAAACTGATCTGGGGTCAGTTTTTACCAGAACTCAGATGTGTTTCTCCTTCTAAATATCATGGTTCTATCTGCTGGACTGATGAAGTTCTGAAAAAGTCCATGAAAAAGTGTTAAATCTGGACCCACCTTTTTGGACTTCAAGGACCTGGAATGTTCTAAGTGAGACTAAACTTAAAGACTGGAAGCAGGAAAGGAGAACATCCCCTGGAGAAAGTTCTAGAGTAGACCTACCGACAACTGGAGAAAGTTCTAGAGTAGACCTACCGACAACTGGAGAAAGTTCTAGAGTAGACCTACCGACAGCTGGAGAAAGTTCTAGAGTAGACCTACGAACTGTCCAGGTGTTGGTAGGTCTACTCCAGAACTTTCTCCAGGGGACGTTTTCCTCTATGGGCTTCAAAGACCTGGAACTCTGGAAATATTCCCAGTATGAAGGTAGAACTCTGATCATTGATGAAGTTACTGGAGATGAAGAACCAAATGTTCTGAGGAGGTCAGGAAGGAACTTTAGTCCTATCTGGTTAATGCTTTTGTGCTGAGTTTGAGTTCTTCTTGCAATTTCACCTGTTTTGTGATAACTTTGGTCCTTTTTCTGGTGATTTCAGTCAGTTCTGTGGTGATTTTGTGTCTTCTTGTGGTGATTTTGGCAGTTTTTGTGGTTATTTTGCATGTTTTTTGTCCCAAATTTGAGTTTTTGTCACAATTTTACCTGTTTTGTGGTAATTTTGGTATTTTTGTGTTGGTTTTGGTCCTGTTTGTGATGATTTTGTGTGACATTATTCCTGAAGTACCTCCAGTCTGTCAGATTCTGCTGCTCGCTTCCTCGTCAGGTAGAACATCGTGTTGCAACTAAAACCACAAAGAGGAAGTGAACCTTGACTCATGCAGCCGGTGGGAGGAGGGTCCAGATGAAGAAGCTGCTGAAGCTGGATGTTGATCTTCATTCTCTGATCCACCATGAAGCTGCCTTTACTGCTGGTTTTTCTTTGGACTCTGACCACCTTCAGTCTGCAGGTAAGAACCTGGAAGATATCTTCATTTGAAGTTCCTCCATGAGTGTGTTCTTACCTGGATGTTCCTGGTTCCAGACGGACTCACCTGGTCAGTGTATCTGTGAGTTCAGGAACTCAGAGCAGATGTTTCCTCACGACAAGCTGAGAACCGCCGAGAACGAAGTGTCCGACTGCAACAGCAGAGTTTCTCCCTGGAAGGTAACGTTCCTCAGCTTCCAGAACCAAACTAACCTCAGAACCAATCCATAAACCTGCTTCCTTCTGCAGACCACCGAGCTCCAGGGTCTCATGCTGGGTCTGGACCGCCGTCTGGTCCAGCTCCAAGAAGACGTGTCCATCCTGGAGAAGGAGGACGATGGAGATCTGTACGGAGTCCTCAGCCTGAACGTCATCCACAATGAGATGACGGAGATCAGACTGCTGCTGGACAAACTCAACACAACCACCGAGGAGCAACACAAGCAGACTGCTGCCACTACACACAGGGTAACACACCCCTACACACACCCCCTGCACACAGGGTAACACCCCCCTACACACACCCCTACACACAGGGTAACACACCCCCTACACACAGGGTAACACACAACTACACACACCCCTACACACACCCCTACACACACCCCTACACACAGGGTAACATACCCCTACACACAGGGTAACACACCCCTACACACACCCCTACACACAGGGAAACCCACCCCTACACACAGGGTAACACACCTCTACACACAGGGTAACATACCCCTACACACACCCCAACACACAGGGTAACACACCTCTACACACAGGGTAACACACCCCTACACACAGGGTAACACACCCCTACACACAGGGTAACCCACCCCTACACACAGGGTAACACACCTCTACACACAGGGTAACACACCCCCTACACACACCCCAACACACAGGGTAACACACCTCTACACACAGGGTAACACACCCCTACACACACCCCTACACACAGGGTAACACACCCCCTACACACAGGGTAACACACCCCTACACACACCCCTACACACAGGGTAACACACCCCCTACACACAGGGTAACACACCCCTACACACACCCCTACACACAGGGTAACCCACCCCTACACACAGGGTAACACACCTCTACACACAGGGTAACACACCCCCTACACACACCCCAACACACAGGGTAACACACCTCTACACACAGGGTAACACACCCCTACACACAGGGTAACATACCCCTACACACAGGGTAACACACCCCTACACACACCCCTACACACAGGGTAACACACCCCCTACACACAGGGTAACATACCCCTACACACAGGGTAACACACCCCCTACACACACCCCTACACACAGGGTAACACACCCCTTACACACAGGGTAACACACCTCTACACACAGGCTAACACACCCCCCTACACACACCCCTACACACAGGGTAACACACCCCTACACACAGGGTAACACACCTCTACACACAGGCTAACACACCCCCTACACACACCCCTACACACAGGGTAACACACTTCTACACACAGGGTAACACCCCCCTACACACAGCCCTACACACAGGATAACACACCCCTACACACAGGGTAACACCCCCCTACACACAGGGTAACACCCCCCTACACACAGGATAACACACCCCTACACACAGGGTAACACCCCCCTACACACAGGGTAACACCCCCCTACACACAGGGTAACACCCCCCTACACACAGGGTAACACCCCCCTACACACAGGGTAACACCCCCCTACACACAGGGTAACTTCAGTCTTTTCTTGCTGTTTTGGGTCTTTTAGGCTGAAAAGTTTTAGAACTTGATGTTAGAACATCTTCTGTGAAGGAACCGGGATAATAAACGACTGAAAAGATGAAAAGATTTTCAGGAGAACTTTGCACCAAAAGATGTTTGAATTCTGGAATCTTTTTCAGAATGATTTTATCAGATGAAATTAACACAGGATTGATCTTTGAGGTCCAGAATGAGCAGCGCGTCTCCACCCTTTCCTTCAGATGGAGCAGGTCCGAGTAGAGATGGAGCAGCTGGAGACTTTCGACACCCAGCAGGTGGTGAAGCGACAAGAAGCCAACCAGCGCCTGAGGAGAGACCTGGACCAGTGCAGGAACGGACTTCATGCAGGACCTCCACCCACTGAGCCTCCAAATGGTGAGTCCAGAACCACCTCAGAAGCTCTAGAAGCTCTGGGACCACTGATGTTGGACCTCTGAGTTTAACTCCACATCGTGTCCTCAGGTTCTTGTCCTTACGGTGAGTTTCTGAACATCTCCGAGCCGAGGATCTACACGGCTGGAGAGTATCCAGGTTCCTACAAGTACGGAGCCTGGGGTCGAGATCCAAAACCAGAACCTGGGAAGGAGAGCTGGCACTGGCTGGTTCTGATGACGTCCAACAACAGATACTCCAACTACATCCGCCAGTACCACAGTCTGAGCTCGCTCATCGTGGGCCAGAGTGTTCCAGGTAAAGATCTGCTGGGTTCTCCTGATGGACCAAAGATCTGCTGGGTTCTTCTGATGGACCAAACTTAAATAAAAGTGCTCTTTCTTCTTCTTGCAGGTAACGTACTGATTTCCTCCTCCAACCCGACCACCAACACCATCCAGGGTCCGAATGTGGTTCTGTACGGAGGATCTTTGTACTACAACTGTTATAACCAACATGCAGTTTGTCGATTTAACCTCACCTCCAAAACCGTGACCAACGTAGATCTTCCTCAAGGCACCAGGTGAGTCCGCCTCAACTCAAAGCAAGACTAGCCCTACCATTACCAAGCTCCCAGAGAGTCCCCACATCATGATGCTGCCACCACCAGCTTCGCATCATGATGCTGCCACCACCGTGTCTAACATCATGATGCTGCCACCACCGTGCTTCACATCATTACGTTTTCAAATGTTTCCTTTGCTAGGTTGAAACATGACTTGTGTCGTCTGTTCCAGGTATAACTCCAAGGGGAACTTCTGCCACCTGGATGAGTGCTACCCGTACACCGACCTGGACCTGGCTACAGACGAGTCGGGCGTCTGGGTGGTCTACACCACCACCCAGGACTTTGGTAATCTGGTTCTGTCCAAGGTGGAGGAGGGCGAGCCACCGAAGCTCAACCAAACCTGGCACACTTCAGTCTTCAAGCAGGGGGTGACCAACACCTTCGTGGCCTGCGGCGTGCTCTACGCTACACGCTACGTTAGCAAAGACGTGGAGGAGATCTTCTACTCGTTCGACACGACCACAGGGAAGGAGAGGTTCGATGTCGGCATCTTCCTGAACAAGATGTCCACCAACATCCAGGCCTTGAACTACAGCCCTGTGGACCAGATGCTCTATGCCTACTGTGACTCCAACATGGTCTCCTATGAGGTGATGTTTGAGTCATCAGGTGATTCTTTTTAAATGATAACTTTAATGATGTCAGCAATGACTAGAAGCATCAAGGTGGTGTGAAAATATCCTGCTTCATATGATTGATTTCTATGGTAAATTCTGCATCTTGAACATCTGAGTTCTAGTGATTGCATCAGAACAACAACTGTACCGTCCTTCATTGTTTCTATTCAATAAATTCATTTTTCATCTTTGCTGGTCTTTCAATTTATTCAGTTGTGTGTTTACGGTGTTCACTTGTATCCTGAGGCTAGCAATTAGCCTCCTAATCAACTCAGTAGCATCTCTAGGATGATAACTAGCCTTGTTAGGCTATTCTCTGGCATTATAAGGCTAGTCACTAGCATTCCTCCACAGGTAACCAGCATCCAAAGGCTAGCAACTAGGATTTCTATGGTAGTCATTAGTATCTTTAGCCTTGCACGTAGCAGTTCTTGTATAATCACCAGCATTTCTAGGCTAATCACTTCTATTCCCAGACTAGCAACAAGCTTTTCTAATCTAGACACTAGTATGCTGAGGCTCAGAACTAGCATTTTTTAGCTAGTCCCTTATGTTTCTAAATTAGTCACTAGTATCCAAGCAACCAGCAATGTGACATGTTACTAGCATCCTTCAGTGTGTACTTTGCTTTCCATTGCTAGCTATTAGCATTTCTGGGCTAGCCACTAGCTATCCTTGGCTTGCTGCTAGCATTTATAGGTTTCACACTTGTATCCCCAGACTAGCAACTAGCCTTTGTAAGCGACATTTTGCAAACAAGCAAACTTGGGCTAGCCTCTAGCATCCCAATCCTGGTTCAGTTCCACTAAATGTGTCGTCTTTCTGACTCAATCAATCAATCAATCAATCAATCAATCAATCAATCAATCAATCAATCAATCAATCAATCAATCAATCAATCAATCAATCAATCAATCAAAAATTTATTTGTAGAGCACTTTCCAACAACATAGAAGAAGACCAAAGTGCTTTCCAGACAGAATAATAAACAAAACAATGCAGTTTTTGATTACTATAAAAACACAAAACTAAGAAAAGCATAAAACCATAAAACCATAAAAACCATAAAACAGTCCTTAGATTCGAAAGCACGTCTAAATAAATAGGTTTTCAATCTAGACTTAAAAAGCGGCAGGTCAGTAATAACGCGGAGCTCGAGTGGGAGTGCATTCCAGAGTCTTGGGGCGGCTACAGCAAAGCATCGATCACCCCACTGCTTATACCGGGACCTGGGGCCCGTTTCACGAAGCAGGTTTAGTGAAAACTCTGAGTTTGTTAACCCTGAAATTAGGGAAACTCAGAGTTTTCGGTTTCACAAAGCGAGGTAACTTAAACTCTCGGTCAGTTACCGTAGTAACAGACTCTATGACTCTAACCTGGTCGGGACCAGGTTTTCCTCAGTAAACCTCGAGTTTCTCTCTGTCTCCGCCCTCTTTCAGTCACACAAGCCATTTCATTTCCTCATTCATTCAGTCAGCTGGCGAGTTTTGGCGAAGTCGAGTTCTGCCGTCTATAAATGTCATGTCCTTTTATGAACGATCCAGTAGATGAAGGAGCAGCATTACTGCGCAGAGAATTAAATATTCGTCGGGAGATTGTTTTCAGACCACGCATAGATGTTTTGGCATTTCCGGACAGTTATCTTTGTGAACGGTACCGTTTCCCCTCGCAATCCATAACCTACATCCACAACCTAATCCGTCCTTACATTTGCAACTTTACCAACCGCAGTCATGCTCTAACGTCCCAGCAGATGTTGTGTGTTGCGCTGCGGTTCTTTGCAAATGGGAGTTTTTTATATAATGTCAGAGATGCAGAACACCTCAGTAAAGCAACTGTATGCAGGACGGTCAGAAAAGTGTGTCTGGCCCTGAAACGACTTTTACCATCTTTGTCGTTTTCCCTGGACATAAACCTGTCAGAGCCATCAAGGCTCTGTGTGTGTGTGTGTGTGTGTGTGTGTGTGTGTGTATATATATATATATATATATATATATATATATATGGCTGAGTAGAAGTCTGTGTTAGTTTAAATAGGCTTAATTATTTAACAGAACATTATATGGATGCAGACATTTAGACTCTGTGTGGGATAAAACCACAGCACAGTCAAACAGCCACTTAATATTTAGGCTACTTTACAATGTAAAACATGATCAATTCACAGTGGTGTAGTCCTCCGCTTCCCCGTTGCCATAGTGACTCGTCGAATCGGCACTCCATTGCTACTGGCTTTTCAGAGTTGTGGTGCACGCGCTTAACTCCGGGTGAAACTACTCTGAGTTGATTTAACCAACTGAAATCAGCCGTTGTGAAACCGAAAACTCAGAGTTTTCTATCTCAGAGTAGATCAACTCAGAGTTCAGGGTTGAACTCAGAGTTTGTTGAACCTGCTTCGTGAAACGGACCCCTGGGCACATCCAGCACCATCTGCGTGGACGACTGGAGGGCTCTACTGGGGCGGTGGATGGTTAAAAGCTCCGATATGTATAAAGGAGCTAGGCCATGAAGGGCTTTAAAAACAAATGTTAAAATTTTAAACTCGATACGATGATGGACCGGGAGCCAGTGGAGGCGGAGAGGATGGGGGTGATGTGAGTGTGTCTGGATGTGCGGGTTAACAGACGGGCAGCTGCATTCTGAACCAGTTGTAGTCGACGGAGTAATGATTGTGTGACACCAAAGTAGAGAGCATTACAATAATCGATACGAGAACTGATAAAAGTGTGAATGGCCTTCTCCAGGTCGCACTTAGAAAGGAAGGACTTGACCTTGGTGAGGAGACGTAGCTGGAAGAAGCTAGCCTTGACAACGGAAGCAATCTGCCTGTCAAATCTCAACTCGCTATCGAAAATGACTCCAAGGTTTGTTACTGACGGGGAAACTCAGCGGTGAACCGGACAGTATGTTGAGATGCAGATCGGAGGGGGAAAAGAGGATATATCAGTTTTACTTTTATTCAGATGAAGAAAGTTCTGGGCCAGCCAGTGTTTAATATCCGATAAGCAGCTATGTAGAGAGTCCAGAGCAGATGCAGCATTGGGGAGCACAGGCAGATAGAGCTGGACTCAGACTTGTTTCTTCATCAGTCCTCAGGTTCTTGATGGGTCTAAGTCAGGACTTTGGGAGACCAGTTTAGAACCTTCATTCCAGCCTGATGGAGCCATTTCTTCACCACGTCTGATGTGTGTTTGGGCTCATTGTCTGGTTGAAACGTCCATCTGTGTCCAAGCTCAACCTTCTGCTGATGGTCTTAGGTTCTCCTGAAGAAGGTGGAGGTGATGCTCCTTCTTCATTATTCCATTTACTTTGTGGAAAGCTCCAGTTTCACACAGCATAATACTGCCACCTCCATGCTTGATGATAGGTTTGGTGTTCTTGGGGTTAAAAAAGATGTGCCCAAGACATTCTGAAACCAGTTCTAAAACTGTCTAAGACCAGGACCAAAATCAAACCTAAACCAGTCAGAACCAGTCCAACATCCAGTCTGAAACCAGTCCAGAAGCACTTCTAAAAAGCCCCAGAGCATGATACTGCCACCACCATGCTTGATGATATGTCTGGAGTGTTGGAAAATTGAAAATCTGTGGATTCTTTCCAGTTTTTCAGAAAGTTCTAGAGTAGACCTACCGACAGCTAGAGAAAGTTATAGAGTAGACCTACCAAGTGTCCAGTTATCGGTAGGTCTACTCCAGAACTTGACCTACCAACTGTCCAGTTGTGGGTAGGTCTACTCCAGAACTTTCTCCAGGGGATGTTCTTCTCTATGGACTTCAAGGACCTGGAACTCTGGAAATATTCACAGGATGAAGGTAGAACTCTGATCATTGATGAAGTTCCTGCAGATGAAGAACCAGATGTTCTGAGGAGGTTCTGGTAGAACTCTGACTATAAATAAAGTTATTCTAAATGTTAATCAGCGTTTCTCGTTAATCAGCTGTGATTCTGTTTGGGTCTCGTTCCAACATGTGGACCGGGAGCTTCGCTGTGTTTCCCAGTAGCAGCCTGCAGGTGGCGCCACTGAGTCTGGACTTCATCCATTGTCCTGCTGCAGATGTTGGTTCTTCATGAAGATCCTAGAAACTCCTGATGGAACATGTTACTGCCTGAACACCAACAGTTAACAAGAATTCACACTCAATTTAGATTTAATAATTAAAAACATTCGTAGTAAAAATCTTAATGAACATAAATAAAAATAGTTCCAAACTATTACTAACATCTGCTTTTTGGTTGTTTTATGGTATATTTCCAAATAATGCCTAAAAATAAAGACTAATTTGACATGAATATAAAAGTATTGGGCTACATTAATCCTATTTATGAATATTTATTAATCATAGTTTAGCAAAAAGTGTCTTTTTTTATATTCTCCTCAAACAACAATCTAACTTAATGTTTAACCGTTCATTTAATAATCTGATGTTAAAGTGAAACTGATGCTATTGGAGGAAACGTTCATGTTAATCAATAAAACATTTATCTGCATCTGTGTTTAAAGTCATTTATCTTTATTTTGTGTGAGTTTGTGTCTTTGCTTTTGTCATTTTATTCCTGGTTTGTGTCCATTTCTGTCTCGTTTATCTCATTTTATGCCTCATTCATCTCGTTTTGTGTCTCGTTTATCTCCTTTTGTTTCCTGTTTTTGTGGTTTTGTCTGTTTTGTTCTGTTTTATGTCTTGGAAGATGAGTGACAGCAGCTGTGCTCAACAACAAACTGAAATAAGAGTTTCATTTCAGCTCACCACCACCGACTGAAACACCAGAACAGAAACGAGTGAATTTATTGAATGACAACAGTGAAAGACAAAGATGAAACCACATGAATATAATCAGAATTTATCAGAAAAATCGATCATGCATCACTTCTTGACCCCTCATTAACATCAGAGATGATATTTAAATGTAGGTTTTTTAAAACAAGGATCCGTTTACCCAAACAGAACCTTGTAGGAGACCATGTTGGAGTCACAGTAGGCATAGAGCATCTGGTCCACAGGGCTGTAGTTCAGGGCCTGGATGTTGGTGGACATCTTGTTCAGGAGGATGCCGACATCGAACCTCTCCTTCCCTGTGGTCGTGTCCAACGAGTAGAAGATCTCCTCTACGTCTTTGCTAACGTAGCGTGTAGCGTAGAGCACACCGCAGGCCACGAAGGTGTTGGTCACCCCCTGCTTGAAGACTGAAGTGTGCCAGGTTTGGTTGAGCTTCGGCGGCTCGCCCTCCTCCACCTTGGACAGAACCAGATTACCAAAGTCCTGGGTGGTGGTGTAGACCACCCAGACGCCCGACTCGTCTGTAGCCAGGTCCAGGTCGGTGTACGGGTAGCACTCATCCAGGTGGCAGAAGTTCCCCTTGGAGTTATACCTGGAACAGACGACACAAGTCATGTTTCAACTGAGCAAAGGAAACATTTGAAAACATCATGATGTGAAGCACGGTGGTGGCAGCATCATGATGTGAAGCACGGTGGTGGCGGCATCATGATGTGGAGCACGGTGGTGGCGGCATCATGATGTGAAGCACGGTGGTGGCGGCATCATGATGTGAAACACGGTGGTGGCGACATCATGGTGTGGGGACTCTCTGGGAGCTTGGTAATGGTAGGGTTAGTCTTGCTTTGAGTTGAGGTGGACTCACCTGGTGCCTTGAGGAAGATCCACGTTGGTCACGGTTTTGGTGGTCAGGTGGAATCGACAAACTTGACGCTGGTTGTAACAGTTGTAGTACAAAGATCCTCCGTACAGAACCACGTTTGGACCCTGGATGGTGTTGGTGGTCGGGTTGGAGGAGGAGATCAGGACGTTAGCTGCAAGAAGATAAAATATTAGTCAATCATGAGGTAGTCATTAGTATTTTCTTCATGACTCCTTCCTAAAGTATCTATAAAAATGTTCCAGAACATTCCCTTTAACGTCTTTAAAGTATTTGACTCATTTTCTTGCTGGAAAACAAATCTTCTATGAACACTTTCTCCCATCTCAGCTGAAGCTGGAACTCCTTCAGAGGAGTCATAAGAGTCTTGGTGGCCTCCCTCTCTAGTCTTTTGGGTCTTGAGGATGTCCTGCTCTAGTCAGATTTATTCATGTTCCATCTTCCTTCCATTTCTTAATGATGGATTTAACTGGACTCCAGGAGATCTTCAGGAACTTTAAATGATCTTGTATCATCCTGACTGATGCTTTTCAACAACCTTTCCTCAGAGTTTCTTGGTTTTTCAGTCTCCATGGTGTAGTTCTATCCAGGCGTTCTGATCTACCAGAGACTGGACCTTTAGATCCAGGAATTTTTATTCTCCAATCCCTGACCTCTGATCATCGATTACCTGCTGTCTTCTATCTGGACCAGCTGGCTGCTCTGAGTCCAGGTAGGGTCTCTAAAGGGTTGAAGACTGATGCCGTCTGTTCTTTTACAGGGCTGTACAGTTGAAAATGGGACGATTCTTTTTGTTTCTACTGTTTCTGGCTGATAAACTGGGTCATTCTGGATTTTTAAGTCTGGGTTTTTTTGTTCTGAGGGTTAAAGAAGCCGCCAGAGGTTCTTACCGATGTTGGTTTCCCCTCCGATGAGCTTGTACAGACTGTGGTAGAGGCGGACGTAGTTGGCGTGTCTGTTGTTGGACGTCATCGGAACCATCCAGTACCAGCGCTCCTTCCCAGATTCTGGTTTGGGATCCCGACCCCAGGAACCGTACGGATACGAGCCCGGATACTCTCCGGCCGTCTGGACCCACGGCCCGGTGACGTTCTTCAGCGGACCTTGAGAACACGTACCTGAGGAGACACTGGAGTCAAGCAGCAGAACCAATCAGGCGCTGAGGTCTAACGGTTCTGGACTCACCATACAGAGGCTGGGTCGGAGCCACCGTGGCGTTCTGTTTTTCCAGACACCGACTGAGGCTGGTCCTCAGGCGATGGTTGGTTTTTCGTTGCTTCACCACCTCCATGGAGTCCAACTGCTCCAGATCCTCCATCTCAGCCTTCAGCTGGGTCAGCTGGGAGACGAGAACATCCGTTTTATTCATGACTGGATTATTTCAGATGTTCCACAGCATCATAGAAGCAAATAAAGAGAAAATAAAACACAAGATCAAAAAGTAAAAACTCTAAAACCAAGTCAAGGAGGATGAACTTTACCTTCTGAACTTCTACCAGTCTGATACTTCTGGACATCTTCAGAAACCCAACAGCACTGGTTTAGTCGTTTTATGTCCCACTTTTATCGTGTTTCATTTGTTTTGTGTCTCTTTGTGGTCGTTTTGTGTCTCTTTGTGGTTGTTTTGTGTCTGTGGTCGTTTTGTGTCTCTTTGTGTCTTTGTGGTTGTTTTGTGTCTCTTTGTGGTTGTTTTGTGTCTTTTTGTGTCTTTGTGGTTGTTTTTTGTCTCTTGGTGTCTCTTTGTGGTTGTTTTGTGTCTCTTGGTGTCTCTTTGTGATTGTTTTGTGTCTCTTTGTGGTTGTTTTGTGTCTTTTTGTGGTTGCTCTGGGGGTCAGGCATATGGGTTCTGTAAAGCGTGTCGAGACAATTTGACTGTAATTGGCGCTATATAAATAAAATTGAACTGAATTGAATTGAATTGAATTGTTTTATGTCTCTTTGTGTCTTTGTGGTTATTTTGTGTCTGTGTTTTTTGTGTCTCTTTGTGATTGTTTTGTGTCTCTTTGTGGTTGCTTTGTGTCTCTTGGTGTCTCTTTGTGGTGGTTTTGTGTCTCTTTGTGGTGTTTTTGTGTCTCTTTGTGTCTTTGTGGTGGTTTTGTGTCTCTTGGTGTCTCTTTGTGGTTGTTTTGTGTCTCTTTGTCTCTTTGTTGTTGTTTTGTGTCTCTTGGTGTCTCTTTGTGGTTGTTTTGTGTCTCTTTGTGGTTGTTTTGTGTATTTTGGGGGGGGTTGTGTCTCTTTGTATCTTTGTGGTTATTTTGTGTCTGTGTTTTTTGAGTCTCTTTGTGGTTGTTTTGTGTCTCTTTGTGGTGGTTTTGTGTCTCTTTGTGTCTTTGTGGTTGTTTTGTGTCTCTTGGTGTCTCTTTGTGGTGGTTTTGTGTCTCTTTGTGTCTTTGTGGTTGTTTTGTGTCTCTTGGTGTCTCTTTGTGGTTGTTTGTGTCTTTGTGGTGATTTTGTGTCTCTTTGTGGTGGTTTTGTGTCTCTGTGTGTCTTTGTGGTTCTTTTGTGTCTCTGTGGTTGTTTTGTGTCTCTTTGTGGTGGTTTGTGTCTCTTTGTGTCTTTGTGGTTATTTTGTGTCTCTTTGAGGTTGTTTTGTGTCTTTTTGTGGTTGTTTTGTGTCTCTTTGTGGTTGTTTTGTGCCTGTTTGTGGTTGTTTTGTGTCTCTTGGTCTCTGTGGTTGTTTTGTGTCTTTTTGTTGGTTGTTTTGTGTCTCTTTGTGTCTTTGTGGTTATTTTGTGTCTCTTTGTGTTTCAAACGGTCTTTTCAGTATATTTTCTTCAATAGTTTTCTTGTTGTTCTCATTTTTGAGGCTATTGACATCTAGATTATTATTTATAAACTGTATATAAACTCTTCTACCAGCAGATGGTTTCTTTAGATCGGAGTTTCTTCTTCATTCATGGTTTCTGGTGATTCTTGTGGACCGTTGTTTATTTCAGGGAGAACTTCCTGTTTGTTTAAACGTCCTGATATGAACTCAGTCAACAGATTTCACTGTTTGTTTGGGTGTCTTCATCATAACATCCTAACATCTTTATTTTCTCAGATTTTTACTGGATGTAAAGAAGTCTTAAAATATCTGAAAAACCATTTCAACATTTAATCAACAACAGTCCAGTTTTCAGAAGCAGAAACCCATCCATCCATCCATCCATCCATCCATCCATCCATCCATCCATCCATCCATCCATCCATCCATTATCTATACACCGCTTGATCCTCATTAGGGTCGGGGGGGCTGGAGCCTATCCCAGCTGACTTGGGTGAAGGCAGGGGACACCCTAGACAGGTCGCCAGTCTGTCGCAGGGCTACATATACAGACAAACAATCACTCTCACATTCACACCTACGGGCAATTTAGAATAATCAATTAACCTCAGCATGTTTTTGGACTGTGGGAGGAAGCCGGAGTACCCGGAGAAAACCCACGCATGCACAGGGAGAACATGCAAACTCCATGCAGAAAGATCCCAGGAAAGCCGGGACGCGAACCAGGGATCTTCTCGCTGCAAGACGAAAGTGCTAACCACTACGCCACTGTGCAGCCCCAGAAGCAGAAACCCCATTTTAGAATTTATTTCTTTATTTTTAGTTTAAACACAGATCAAAGGAAAAAGACTAGTTAGTAATGAAGGTGACTGCAGTGGATGTTTCTATGAAGGACTTATATTTTATATTTACGTATTTCCTCCAAATCTAGACATTACATTTTTATTTCGTTTTCATCCTTGTCAAATTTGGAGTAATTTTGGACAAATCTTGAGTCTTTAGGAACATTTGGGGTGATTTTGGACAAATTTGGAGTCACAAGTCTTTTTTTGTTTGTTTGTTTTTTACACAGTGTACACTGTGGAACAAGAAACAAATAAAAATCTCATTTGTAGATTTGGAGAAACCTTTTGCAAACATTATTTAGATTTTTGACATAATTCTGTTGCACCAACTCAATATTCTGTGTAAATTAAACCCAATGTTCTGTTAGCTGATTTAAAACTGAATAGAGGCTGATTAATTAAATGTGGTTTGATGAGCTGCGGGATTTTTACCAGCTGAAAATCTACTGAGTGTTTATAATTATTGTAATAAAGTTTGTGGAATTAAATATTCCTCCATATAAAATAAAATATTACTTAGATCTAATGAATAAATGGTATATTAGTGGGTAGAAATGATTGAAGTGTGATTTATTTCGTGATTTTATTCGTTCTGCATCTCCTGTAGTCACCACTAGATGGCAGCAGAGATTCAGCGTCTTTAAACAGCTGATTATTTATCTGCAGAAACTTTATGAATGATCTCAAACTGGATCATTTTCAACCAACTCAGGACAATTTCCATTTCATTTTCAACAAATTTCCTGTAATTTTGGGTCATTTTGGAGTCATTTTGGATCATATTTGTGTCTTCGGGATCATTTTCGAGTTGTTTAGGACAAATTTCATGTCATTCTGAACTCATTTCCTGTAATTATGGATCATTTTTGAGTCATTTTGGACATTTCAATGTTATATTCTGGTTCCCACGTGGATGGATGTGAAACTGACCCCAGATCAGTGTTCCATCCATCCAGGTGTCTCCGTCCGAAGATAATCCAGATTTCACCAATTCTGGACAGTTTTTGAGTCATTCCGGACAAAAATCCAGGTCCTTTAGAACATTTTTGGAATATTTTGGGGAAATAGTGAGTCATTTTGGAAGTTTTTTGTCATTTTTTGGACAAATTTGAATAATTTTGGGACAATTTAGTGTAATTTTGGACATCTATTGTCATTTTAAATAGTTTTTGAGACATTTTTGACAAATGTTGAAAACTTTGGAACAATTTTTGTGTAATTTCATCCAAGTTTCATGTAATTTGTGTCGTGTTGCGTTACCCTGTGCGTAGGGGTATGTGTAGAGGTGTGTTATCCTGTGTGTGTAGGGGTGTGTGTAGAAGTGTGTTATCCTGTGTGTGTAGAGGTGTGTTCTCCTGTGTGTGTAGGGGTGTGTTACCATGTGTGTATAGGGGTGTGTTACCATGTGTGTATAGGGGTGTGTTACCATGTGTGTGTAGGGGTGTGTTACCCTGTGTGTAGTGGCAGCAGTCTGCTTGTGTTGCTCCTCGGTGGTTGTGTTGAGTTTGTCCAGCAGCAGTCTGATCTCCGTCATCTCATTGTGGATGACGTTCAGGCTGAGGACTCCGTACAGATCTCCATCGTCCTCCTTCTCCAGGATGGACACGTCTTCTTGGAGCTGGACCAGACGGCGGTCCAGACCCAGCAGGAGAACCTCCAGTTCTTCAGCCTGAACAGAAACTTCGTCAGTTTATCCGCCAGGAACCAGAAACACATAGAGAACCTGTCCTCTCTTAGAGTACAGGTCATTTATAGATGGAACTTCATAATGGGATTAGTTTCAAAATAAAAGTTCCTTCTTTAACATCTCTGAACTTTTACTTTGAAGACTTAAGCTGCGACTGACATTAAATCAGGATTCAGATGGGCAATGTTCAACGTCTAGTGAAGTGTTTAAAGCTGGAATGACGTTTCTGATGTGAAATCTTGTGAAAAGCTCCAAGATCCTAAAGATGGCTGCTTCTACTGACTTCCTGTTCAATTCTATGGAGATTTTTAACAAACAAATGTTTTCTAATTTCATAAAATCCGTATGATTAATTGCTACTAGAAGTCACAGCAGACCGTTACTGACGCAGCAGCAGGTCTTCATAGATAATGTATGAGTTTCCTCAAAGCTGTGGGACGAGTTAGACACTGAAAACCACATCAGAAGAATCTATGAGTGAAAGAATTCTATGAGTTCTACGCTCACTTCAACACCTCAACACCAACTACCTTCAACACCAACCACCTTCAACACCAACCACCTCAACACCAACCACCTTCAACACCTCAACACCAACCAGCTTCAACACCTCAACACCAACCACCTCAACACCAACCACCTTCAACACACCTCAACACCAACCACCTTCAACACCTCGACACCAACCAGCTTCAACACCTCAACACCAACCACCTTCAACACCTCAACACCAACCACCTTCAACACCTCAACACCAACCACCTTCAACACCCCAACACCAACCACCTTCAACACCAACCACCTTCAACACCTCAACACCAACTACCACAGAGGGACTCCACCAGCACAGGGTGTGCAGGGTTCTGAGGAGGACTAACTCCTGGAAAGCAGCTGGCCCTGACAACATCCCTGGCTGTGCTTTAAAGGTCCGTTCCTCAGAGCTGGCTGAGGTATTTACTGATATCTTCAACCTGTTCCTCTCTCCAGCCATCAGGCCTTCATGCAACTATAGTGCCTCTCCTGAAGAAAAGCACCATAACCTGCCTGGATGACTACCGCCCCATCACACTCACTCCAATAGTAATGAAGTGCTTTGAAAGGTTAGTCATGTCCCACATCCCAGCAGCCATCCCAGCCACATTAGATCCTATCATCAGAACAGGTCCACAGCCTTTACCACCTTCAGAATAAGGACACATATGTTCTAATGCTGTTTATAGATTACAGCTCAACATCCAACACCATCATCCCCAGCAGACTGGATTTCAGACTGGAGTTCACAAAGTAAGGATCTCGTTCCTCAGGGTACCTGCTGTGATTCTGCTGTGAACATGACAATAAAGTTCTTGAATCTTGAATGAGAACAAACCAGAGGATCAGCAATCAGTGAGCTTCAGTGTTTAATTATTGACTCACTAAGAAAATGTTCTAATTTTCTCAATGTCCTTTAGCATTTAAAATGAAACGCAACAAAGTGGAACAGTTTCTGCTGTTTGGCTCCGGCTGGTTGTGTTTCTGGTGTCCTACAGTAAATCAGACACTTCATTTTACTGGCTCTAAAGTTCTAAAACCTTCTGACCTTCTGTGGCGTCACTCTGCTGTTGCAGTCGGAGGCGTTCTTGTCCACCGCCTTCAGCCGGTCGTGAGGAAAAACCTTCTCCGAGTTCTTCAGCTCACAGGAGCATTTATCACGAGAAGGAGCCTGAAAGGTGAAGAAGAAGAAGCTTCATGATGAGATCCAAACAGAACCAATGTTTCCTAAGGTTCTACCTGCAGACTGGAGCAGCTCAGAGTCCAGAGAAGAACCAGCAGCAGCAGCAGCTTCATGGTGGAGCAGAGAATGAAGATCAACATCCAGCTTCAGCTCCTGGGTCCTCCTACTGGCTTTTACTGAGTCTCTGTGTGTGTGTGTGTGTGTGTGTCCGTGTGTGTGTGTGTGTGTGTGTGTGTGTGTGTGTGTGTGTGTGTGTGTGTGTCTGTGTTGCTTCCCTTCTTGTGGTTTTTTTTGCAGCATTGCAGGAATTTTACCTGATGCAGGGAAACGCTGATTTACTGACAGTAAGTCTAAAAATACGTTGAGAAGTAGCTCAGAGAGACTAAATATAAAAATGAACTTTATGCTGATCAGAGACGACAAACCAGAACCACAGAGGACAGAAACACTTTATGACTTGGACAAATTTGGAGTAATTTTGGACAAATCTTGAGTCTTTTATGGAAAGTTTTGGGGTTATTTTGGTAAGTTTAGGGGTAATTTTGGTCGAATTTGGAGAGATTTTCAACAAATCTTCAGTCTTTTTGGTCAAATTTTGTTATGGTTTCTGTGAGGCTGAGGCGCAGGGAAGAGATGGAGACGAGCGAATGCAAAAGCAGTTTTATTTACAAGGAAAATAGGGACAAGAACTACAAAACAGAACCGGACGACTACAACAGGAAGCAGAACCAGGATACTGGTGTCAACAGGTACAGATGGCCTAATAGTGCCTCTAGAGGTTGGCGGACTATACAAGAGGCTTCTACAGAGCAAGATAACTAACCCACTGCAGGAAACACCGAGGCAGGTAAGTGAAACTAAACACACTAGGAAATTCAGAGTACTAAGTATAGATAACTGCAACTGGAACAACAAGCTCTCTACTGTGCAATGCACAACGAAAGAGTAGCTGCACTCACTGGGATACTCAGATCTACTACCTGCACAATACAAGGACTGTAATACTAACCTGAAACTAGAAGACAAAGTTTTACGAGCTAAGCTGGCGTACCAGACAACAGACGAAAGAGTGATAACACTCACAGGAGATACTCGAGCTATACTTATCTAACAGAATACTACAGAACAAGAACTGATGTTAGTCTGGATTGTACGGACTGAGACTTAGCTGACAGAACAGGATTAGGGGAGACAGGAGAGCGGGGGGAACGTCGAGGGTGGAGAAGGCTTGAGAGGGTTGGAGAAGGTTGGAGAAGGCTGGGTGTATGGCTGGAGAAGGTTGGAGAAGGCTGGGTGTATGGCTGGAGAAGGCTGGAGAAGGCTGGAGAAGGCTAGAGAAGGTTGGAGAAGGCTGGAGAAGGAGGAAGGAAGGAGGGAATCATCAGAGGTGGTGGTGGAGAGAGGTAGATGAGCCAGGTGAGTGTCCAGAGGGGGTAACTGGGCTGAGGGATGATGATGGCGGCTGGTGAGATGTGGAGACCAGGAAGCCAGGTGAGTCCAGGAAACAGCAGCAGCTTGTGCACGAGCAGGTGGCAGTCCAGACTAAGGAGAAACAGAAATACAGGTTACAGAGATTCTTCAAGAAATGGAGGCAGGATAGAATGAGTCAAAGACTGACTGGTATCAGTCACAGTCCAGCGTAGAGAGATGAGTGGCGTCTGGTTTTATTGTAGTGAAGTAGAATCCTGATTGGCTCCGATCCACCTGCTCCTGCTTCTGCTGATGCTGATTGCAGATTGTCATCACCTGCCGCTGCAGCCTCTGTGCCAAGCACACCTAAAAAGGAAAACAGAAAGGCGGGGGGAAGGCGGAGCCCTATCTAGAACCTGCAGCAGCAGGCCTGACAAATTTGGAGTTATTTTTAGATATCTTAAATCCTCTTGGTCAAATTTGGACTATTTTGGAAAAATTTTGGGTCTTTTTTTTTTTTTTTAAATCTTGGAATGATTTAGGACAAATTTTGAGTCCTTTTTGGTCAAATATGGAGTAATTTTGTTCAGATCTGAAGTAATTTTTGTAATTTTTGAAAACTAAAAATTAGGGTTTTTTAGGGCTGGGACTTTAACGTGTTAATTTCGATTAATTAATTACCGCAAAAAATAACGCGTTAAAAATAATAACTCAAGTAATTGCAGCCTCCTCCGTTCCCTCATTTCTGGCACACCGGTAACTCTGATGAACCCTCCAGCCCAGTAGGTGGCGGTAATGAACCTAAAGTCTGTTTGTAGCCATGAAGAAGAAGCACAGGAAGCACTGAGTGAAGTCAGACTCTGGTGAACAGTGAAGGAAGACCAGATTGAGCTTCTTGGACAGAAAGTTTTCTTTTAAAAATCTTCCTGATGGCAGCTTGGATAAAAGCCTGGTTGTGTGCAAATTGTCCAACAAAGAGTTTTCTGATCACTGCGTCACTTCAAGCCGACGGTATCACCTCAATGTAAAACATGTTGCTGTTAGCACCAGAGCTAACGTTAGCTACGAGTCATGCTAACGGCTAACGGTGTAGCCATCCCATAATAGACCACTTTTCTAGACAGTGCTTGAGTTTACAGAAAGTCTATAAATGTTGAATAAAATCGCTATAATTGCACTTAGATTTGCAGTAATCTGTGAATGTAGCAGACAGATGAAAAATGCAGATAAATAGAAATGAAACATTTTTGTGGTTTAAGTTTTTACTGCCTCCTTGGAGGAGGAATAACCTAAACAACAAAAATATCTCTTTTAATAACTTCATTAGAAACATTTTGTTTATAAAAATAATTACATAAATAAAAACTGATATTCCTATAAAAAGAACCATCAAAATTACACCATTTATCAGACCCAGAAAAGATGAAAACAGAATGAATCTGTGGATTTTCAACTTCCTGAAGCTCCTTGAACTACTTATGCTGATTTTATGAGCCATACAGTGGAAAAAACAACTAAATTCAGGCTTTAAATCATCAAAATCACTTTTTCTATGTGTCCCATTTTCCTTTTTTTAAATAAATTTTGAATTATAAACACGTATATGTCTATTCATTGATTCAACTGTCAACCACAGTTTTATTTGAATTGAAAAACTTCATTTATTGTCAAATATTGCTATTTGACAAAACTGCAATTATTGCAATTAATTAATTACAAAGCCTGTAATTAATTAGATAAAAAAATGTAGTCGCATCCCACCACTAGCTTTTATGTGCGCAGAAACTGCTTTATGTTCTATGATGGTGATTTTATCCGATAAAATCACCATCATAGAACATAAAGCAGACAAAAACCAAACAACAAGATGCAGAAAATAAAAATATAAAACTGGCAGAATATTAGCTTGGTTAGCTTGGTTAGCCATGTTAGCTATGTTTATTTTGGCAGGTTCAAAACTTCAGCCTCATGAGATAATTTTCATAATTATGGTTCAATGAGTTGGTTAAGTTGATGATGCTGCCACCACCATGCTTCACATCATGATGCTGCCACCACCGTGCTTCACATCATGATGCTGCCACCACCGTGCTTCACATCATGATGATGCCTCCACCATGCTTCACATCATGATGCTGCCACCACCGTGCTCCATACAATGATGCTGTGTAGTTCTATAACTAATAACAGCAGTTGCAGGTTTGAGGAACAGAAAATTTCCACTCAGCACTAAACAACGTCTAAAGAAATCCCAAATTATTGATGTGGTTTTATTTCTTCTTCAGAGATGAATGACTTTGTTGCATTTCCTCCTCAGAATCCAGAAATTCAACCCATTTAATGTATTAGTTAACCTGATCAGCTGATCAGTCAGCCTTTAGATCTGGACTAACTGTTGTAAGAAGAACCTCGAGGAACGTTTGGGGTCAAAATGTACTAAATGAACCTCTCAGGAAGTTTCTCTGGGGTTTCATTTGGATTCTGATCATTTCTAGAACAAAACAGGAACATCAGGCAGATTGTAAATGTCCCTAAATAAAGTTGTAAGAGTTGAGTCATAAAGTCACGTTCTGTCTGGAGAAAGTTACACAAGATCTCACTTCACCCAAATACACAAAACCTAAAGCTTCCATCAGCATCGTTTATATCTCCGGTAGTGTTCTAAAGAGCTCCATCATTTAAAGCACAGAAACCCTGAATAAAGCCTGAATAATTCCTCTAGATGTCCGGATTAAACGTGCAGATTTAGCAGCTGCTTCATCTTAAATTCAACCACAGACTGTGATTTTACTGGAAATGAAATAATTCCTCACATCACAGTAGATCTCAGACTGACTGACACTCATCAGACCAGCGTTACTGGATTTAAAATAAAAACGTTAATAAAGACTTCTGTGGAAATCCAGACGGATCCATTGACTCACTTTCAGCAGGTTTGTTCTCACGTTGAAATTTAAAGCCAGATCTAACAACAACTCAGAAACTATTAAAGACGAGATTCTCTGTTATTCCTCATCATTGATTTAGAATCTTAAAAACTGGACAAATAGGTCAATAATCTCTGATGATATTTGAGCTCAATAAAAAACAAAGATCATGATGCTGCCACCACCATGTTTCACATCATGATGCTGCCTCCACCGTGCTTCAGTTCATGATGCTGCCTCCACCGTGCTTCAGTTCATGATGCTGCCTCCACCGTGCTTCAGTTCATGATGCTGCCTCCACCGTGCTTCAGTTCATGATGCTGCCTCCACCGTGCTTCAGTTCATGATGCTGCTACCACCGTGCCAGACAGTGGGGATGATGTTTGTGACGTCAGTAATCTTTGCTCCAGATGTTGGAGGTCTGAGCAGGGTTTGAATTCTGAGCTTTTATCAGGATGTAATGAAGTGAATTTGGACTGGAAACGGGTCTTCTGGTTCCGGCTGCAGCAGAACTACTTCTTTTACTGCAGACCTTCATTAAAACTTTTCTCTGCTGTGTTTCTGGTGAACTCAGAGCATCATAAACTGCTGGCTGTGAACTTTACAGTTTCTCGGGTAACTTCAGGATGAAGGACAAAGACGGCAGATGGAAGCTGTGACCAGGATGGAGCTGGTTCTTCTTCAGTGCTTCTAGAACCAAAGTGGGTCAGAACCAAGCAGTTCCTCGAGGTGTTCCAGCACCGACTCAGACCGAACCAGTGATCATAAACTCTACGGTGTTTCTGGAGCCTGATGGACCAAACTGCTGCTTTGAAACAGAAACAGCCATCAGGCGAAGTTCCTTCTGGTCCAAACAGCTCCAGCAGGTCGGAGCTTCTGTTTGGTGTTTGAAGGAGATCTACACCCTTCATCTGGAGACGTCTTTAAAGGTTTCAGGAACAGAAAGTTTTTACTCTGCACAAAATAAACCCTGAAGAAAACCCCGATTAGTCAGAAGCTGAATGTTTAATTCTGTGGTTTGTTTGTTCAGAATCTAAGCAACAACTTCTTCATCTGCACCACAACAACCCTGTCTGCCTGCTCTACAGACTTCATCATCTTCACGCATTTCATCCAAAACTCAGGCTTCAAACTCTGGAAGAGTTAAACTTCACTCAACATTTTACTGGTTGAAGCACAAAAATACCAATCTTCTCCAAGTTCTCCTCAGACGGTATCAGGTTCTCCTCCTGATTTCATTCAACCTCTACCTTTACCAGTCTTCCAGGACTTGCTGCTGAGGAACACCATGATGCTGCCACCACCGTACTTCACATCATGATGCTGCCACCACCGTACTTCACAGTGGGGATGGTGTGTTTGTGATGACGTTCAGTGTTTGGTGTCCATCATATCATCTAGTCTGATGGACATAAAGCTCCATCCTGGTCTCCTCAGACCAAAGAACCTTCTTCCAGGTGTCTTCAGAGTCTCCACGTCTTCTGGTGAACTCTAGTCCAGATTTAACTCCTTCAGAGGAATCATAGGAATCTTGGTGGCCTCCCTCTCCAGTCTTTTTTCTTTTATGGATTTATCTAATCTTTATATAACAGAAAATGTGCAGTTTTTCATTCTAGATATAATAATTATAAAGTTGTGCTTTTCTTTTTCCTCTGCGAGACTCTAACAGAAAAATGTTTAAATTCCAGGAGAACTTCCAGGTAAAGAGCTGCTAGGAATCTTTGTGTAGTTTTTCTGATTTATTTTCCACATGAATGTTTCCTGATGAGTTTAAAACAGGTTCTTGACCCGAACTTTTAAAAAAAAAATATATATATATATATATATATATATTTTTAACATATGATTCATTCTGACAGGAAAACGCTCTGCAGAAATACAACAAAAGGGAAATGAAGTAATAATTATCTCCATGAAGGAAGTGGATCAGTGAAGCCGTCGCACCGCAGCAGCTGTGAAACTCCTCACTTCAATATTTTATTTCTGTCGGCTGTTTTTAAGGTTCAGCGGTGAGGAGAACAAGTTTGTTCATCTGAGGAGCTTCAACACGATGCTGCTGCTGTTGCTGCTGCTGTGGAACACTGTGAGTCCTTCATCATGTCCACGTTCTCCACAGAACCTCAGCTAAACATGATGTTTTCTACCTTTACGTTCTCCACAGAACCTCAGCTAAACATGATGTTTTCTACCTTTATGTTCTCCACAGAACCTCAGCTAAACATGATGTTTTCTACCTTTACGTTCTCCACAGAACCTCAGCTAAACGTGATGTTTATACCTTTATGTTCTCCACAGAACCTCAGCTAAACATGTTTTCTACCTTTATGTTCTCCACAGAACCTCAGCTAAACGTGATGTTTATACCTTTATGTTCTCCACAGAACCTCAGCTAAACATGATGTTTTCTACCTTTATGTTCTCCACAGAACCTCAGCTAAACGTGATGTTTATACCTTTATGTTCTCCACAGTTAACATTATCTGCACAGTATTATTGTTATGGACTGACTGTGGTTTAGATGTTTGGTGAATATTCCTACACTCCTACAAACATCACCGCTGTGGGATTAATAAGGTCTGATTTCGTGTCTGCAATCTCAGAGAGTCCAAATGAAGGTTCTGGACTGACCCGGTTCTGTGGGTTCTGTTCTGGTTCTGCAGCTCAGCGCCGGTTCTCAGCGGGTTCCGGGCCTCAGGAAGAACGGCTCGTGTGTCTGCAGAGTGAACTCCACCATGTGGACGTTTCCGGCGGTGAAGTTTGAGTCGGTCCTGGAGGAGGTGGACGCCTGCCAGGGTTCTCTGGACCTGATGCAGGAACAGGTAGAACCACGGAACCAGCAGGAGAAACACGTCACATTAATATCACTGATTAATGAAGGATAAGAAGGATTTTATTTAAAGAAACAGGAATTGATTTAAAACAAGACGAGACACAGAACAACAGAACGGAGACAAACCGTAATAAAACAGAGAACGTTCAGGTTCTATTAGGTTCCATTAGGTTCTAAAACATTCCTAACCTGTTCTAACAGGCTCGAGACCAACACCAGAGTGTTCAGAGGCTCCATGTCTGTTGGGTTAAACTTCAAAATAAGAATCTCTCCTGGTATCAGTTGCATGTTTTAGTTTATTTCTTTAAAAAGGAACAAAACTCAAACAAGGCTCAAGGAAGGAAGTTCATGTGTGGGGGATTTTTAAAGTAAAAGCATCTAGTTAGCTGAAAAATGTTAACAGATGCATCAGAGTAAATACACTACCAAAATAAAAGGACTCTAAAATGTGCACACTTTTCAAAATAAAATGTCCTTCTCTAAATGGTCCCTTGTGAAAGCAGCTCAGATGAACCTACTGGGTTCTTCACACAGATTCTGGTTCTATGTTCCAGTGTCTGGACCTCCCAGCGACTATTTGGTGTAAATTTAAATAAATACTTTAAAGAAGTTTTTCTCACTGACTGAAGTACAAGTACCCACAGTGTGTACTTCTGTACAGTATCTGTAGATCAGAGCATCATTCAGACGCAGTACCAGCATCACTGCGGTGTGTCCTGCAGGTGGCGCTGTCCCGGCAGCGGCTCCCTCAGATGGAGGCTCAGGTTGTGGAGGTGTGGAAGCGGCTGCAGCCCCACCAGTACCTGCAGCACCAGGGCCTGTACACGGAGCTGACCCTCAGACAGCTGGACCACGAGCTGCAGCAGCTGGAGACACACATCAGGGAGCTACACAAGCAGCTGAACAACACAGACACACACACGCTGTACACACAGGTACTACACAACAACATAAATTGACACAAACAGATAAAATATGATGTCAGTAAATGTGTGTGTGTGTGTCTGTTAGGTGGATAAACTGCGTTCTGATGTCATCAGGATGCAAACTTCAGACTCAGTGAACATGAAGACTGTCAGAGAGAAACTCCGTCTCCTGAAGAACAACGTGGAGTCCTGCAAGTCCATCCCTGCAGACTACAGAGGTACCATGGTCATCTGACCCACTAGCTGCTCCCCCTGCTGGTCATGTGACCCACTAGCTGCTCCCCCTGCTGATCATGTGACCCACTAGCTGCTCCCCCTGCTGGTCATGTGACCCACTAGCTGCTCCCCCTGCTGGTCATGTGACCCACTAGCTGCTCCCCCTGCTGGTCATGTGACCCACTAGCTGCTCCCCCTGCTGGTCATGTGACCCACTAGCTGCTCCCCCTGCTGGTCATGTGACTCACTAGCTCCTCCCTGTGTTCCAGGTGTGGACAGGTACTGCCTCAAAGGGCTGATCCGGAGCATCAGTGATCCGGTCACCACTAAAGTGGTTCCCCAGGGTAAGAGCTACATCTCTGGTTCTTGGGGCAAACAGGCCCAGATGGGCAGCGAGGTCCAGAAGAACCTCTACTGGGTTCAGCCTCTGCTCAGCAGCCACATCTGGACCAACACGCTGCGGGTTTACCAGACCTACCAGGACTTCATGTCCTCTTCTAAGCACCGGGACTTCACCGTGGCCTCCTCCTACAGCGACCCCAGCGCCGTGGAGGGTCCGGGCGGCGTCCTGTACGGCGAGGCGCTGTACTACCACTGCTACCGCTCTGCCGAAGTCTGCCGCTACGACCTCAACACCCGGCGGGTCCATCGGGTGGCGCTGCCGGGCGCCGGCTTCAACAACAAGTTCCCCTACTGCTACTACGACTGCCGGCCCAACAGCGACGTGGACGTGGAGGCGGACGAGACGGGCCTGTGGGCGCTGTACGCCACCGTGGGTAACCACGGCAACCTGGCGGCCAGCCGGCTGGTCTGGGACGCCGAGACCGAGAGTCTGAACGTGACGCAGACGTGGAGGACGAGGCTGTTCAAGAAGGCGGCCAGCAACGCCTTCATGGCGTGCGGCGTGCTGTACGCCACCCGCTACGTGGACGAGCACCGCGAGGAGGTGTTCTACGCCTTCGACACGGCCACGGGCAGAGAGGACAACTCGCTGGCGCTGCCGCTGGAGAAGATCGCCAAAGGAGTGTCCAGTGTGAGCTACAACCCCACCAACAGGCAGATCTACATGTACAACGATGGATACCTGCTGGCCTACCAGGCCCACTTCTGATGATGTCACAGCTCCGCTCTGATGTCACAGCACCGTGATGTCAGAGCGCTGCCATGAGGAAGCATTACAGCACCGATTGAAGAATAAATGTTAAACTTAAAGAATAAACGTTAACAGCTGACTAACGTTTGTTGTGACAAAACTAAAATCTCAATAAAACGACAATAATCACATATTAAAAGCTGTGAGTTTTGTTTTTGTCTTTAATAAACATCAGAACAGTTTGTTTCTTAAATGTACCTAAAGACTCATCAGAGTTTTCCTCCACTTTAATTTTATTACTGAGTTCTTTTCCTCTGACAGGATCACTGAAGGAAACACGGTGAGTGTTTAACTTTATGTTTTCCAAAATAATAATCTTTTTTAACCAAACTAAACGTTAAACAGAAGCTCAGAATCATTTAGAAACAACATCATCATGTTCAGAGTTAACAAGGTGGAGTCCAGTCCTAATGATGAGCTGCTAATTAGTCTGAAATACAGACGTTTAGATGGTACAATTGAGTATTTATATATTTATACACTACTGTTCAAAAGTCTGGGGTCTCTTAGAAATGTCCTTGTTGTTGAAAGAAAAGCAGTTTTTTTTTCATTGAAGATAACATTAAATGAATGATAAATCCAGTATAGACATTGTTAATGTGGTAAATGACTATTGTAGCTGGAAACAGCTGATTTTTAATGGAATATCTCCATAGAGGTACAGAGGAACATTTCCAGCAACCATCACTCCTGTGTTCTAATGCTACATTTGTGTTCTACATTGCTTCCATCCTTCTATAAAGTCCATGCTTATCATCAGTCTGAGTCTCCAGTGACTCCTAGAATCTGGATTTATGATGGAACCATTGAAACACGAATCTCTGTCACTAAAACAATCAGGAACTTTGATTCTTTCATAGATTTATGAAAGTTCTACGAGGAATATGACTAAATCTGCTGGATCATAAATAAACAGAAATGTTAAAATTTGGTTAAATTCATTTCAATTTTATTTATATAGCGCCAATTACAGTCAAATTGTCTCAAGACGCTTTCCAGAACCCATATGAACCCCAGAGCAACCCTAAGGAGACAGTGGCAAGAAAACACCCTTTAACAGGGAAAAAAACCTGGAGCAGAACCCGGCTCCAATGTGGGGAACCCATCTACTGCTGGAAGGAGGGTTGAGAGGGACAGAAGAGGTAGAGGGGTAGGGATGGGTTGGATGCATGTATGATCAGATAGATGATACATACAAAGTAGAAGCTAACATTGAAATTGATTCATAGTTTACTGTTATGATGTACGGCTCTGTAATAAATATACTACATATATAGCTGGTAGTAAAATTCAAACAGTAAGTAGATGAGAATATCAAGTATAGTGAGGGTGATGCAGAGTAGATTGATGGAAATGGGCAGCTGGAAGCAGTGGGCTGGAGGAAGGTCAGCAGCAGCATCCCACAGATGGAGATTAGGCCAGTTGGTGGGAGAACAACCACAGATCTGAAGCATCCAGCTCTGGGATCAGGGACACTCGGAGAAAGGACACAGGGAGAAACAGAGTGAGTGTAATGCAATAATGGTATATATATATATATATTAAATATAATGGTAGATAGAGAAGGGCTCAGTGCATCCAGAGAGGTCCTCCAGCAGCCTAGACCTATAGCAGCAGAACTAGGGCAGAACTAAGGGACGTCCAAGAGGAAGACTCCAGCTGACCCCCTCAGGGTCCCCCAGTCAGTCCTAACTATAAGATCTGTCAAAAAGGAAGGTTTTAAGCCTGGTCTTAAAAATAGAGAGGGTGTCTGCCTCCAGAACCCAAACTGGGAGCTGGTTCCACAGGAGAGGAGCTGATAACTGAAGGCTCTGCCTCCCATTCTACTTTTAGAGATTCTAGGAACAATAAGTAAGCCTGCAGTCTGAGAGTGAAGAGTTCTGCTAGGATAATATGGTACTATCAGGTCTTTAAGATATGATGGAGATTGGTTGTTAAGAGCTTTATATGTCAGAAGAAGGATTTTGAATTCTATTCTAGATTTAACAGGAAGCCAATGAAGAGAAACCAGCATAGGAGAAATCTGATCTCTCTTGCTAACTCCCATCAGTACTCTGGCTGCAGCATTTTGGATCAGCTGTAGATGTTTCAGAGAGCTATTGGGACAACCTGATAATAAGGAATTACAGTAGTCAAGCCTAGAAGTAACAAATGCATGGACTAGTTTTTCTGCATCACTCTGAGACAGGATGTTCCTGATTTTTACAATATTTCTCAGGTGGAAAAAGGAAGTCCTACAGATTTGTTTTATGTGTGAGTTAAAGGACATGTCCTGGTCAAAGATAACACCGAGGTTCCTCACAGCAGTACTGGAGGCCAATGTAATGCCACCCAGAGTAACTATATGCTTTGAAAGCAATTCTCGAAGATGTTTGGGGCCAAATACAATGACTTCAGTCTGGTCTGAATTTAGTAGTAGGAAATTACAGGTCATCCAGGTCTTTATGTCCTTGAGACAATCTTACAGTCTAGCTAGCTGATTAGTTTCATCTGGCTTCATAGATAAATACAATTGAGTGTCGTCAGCGTAACAATGGAAATTAATACAGTGCTTCCTAATAATATTGTCTAAGGGAAGCATGTATAATGTGTACAGTATTGGTCCTAAGACAGAACCCTGAGGAACTCCATGATTAACCCTAGTATGCTCAGAAGAGTCATTGTTGACATGCACAAACTGGAACCTGTCTGATAAGTAGGATTTAAACCAGTCCAGTGCTGTCCCTTTAATGCCAATACAATGTTCTAGTCGCTGTAATAAAAGTTTGTGGTCGATTGTATCGAATGCTGCTCTAAGGTCCAATAAAATAAGTATAGAGACCAGTCCATTATCTGACGCTATGAGAAGGTCATTAGTAACTTTCACCAGAGCTGTTTCTGTGCTATGATGCACTCTGAAGCCTGACTGAAACTCTTCAAACAAGCTATTCCTTTGTAAATGTTCACATAATTGACTTGCAACTGTTCTTCCCAGAATTTTAGAGAGAAATGGGAGGTTGGAAATTGGTCTATAGTTGGCTAAAACATCTGGATCTAGAGTGGGCTTTTTAAGTAAAGGTTTGATTCCAGCAACCTTAAAAGCCTGTGGTACATAGCCTGTTACTAGAGAGAGATTAATCAGATCTAACATTGAGGAATTAATTAAAGGTAAAGCCTCCTTGAACAGTCTAGTTGGGATAGGATCTAAAAGACATGTCGATGGTTTGGATGTAGAAACTATTGAAATGAGTTCAGAGAGATGTATGGGAGTGAAAAATTCTAAATATCCATCTGGTCTTACAGCCAATTCTAAAGCATCTGTACTCGATGATACATCTGTGACATTTGTAGGAAGGGCCAGATTAATTTTTTCTCTAATCGTAATAATTTTATTTGTAAAGAAGCTCATGAAGTCGTTACTGCTCAAAGCTAAAGGAATACAAGGTTCAACAGAGCTCTGACTCTTTGTCAGCCTGGCTACAGTGCTGAAGAGAAACCTGGGGTTGTTCTTGTTTTCCTCTATTAAAGATGAATAATATGTTGTCCTGGCATTACCAAGAGCTTTTTTATAAATTACTAGACTATTTTTCCAAGCTACATGAACATCTTCTAAATTAGTGGAATACCACTTCCTTTCCAGCTTTCGGGACGCCTGCTTTAAAGTCCACAGCTGGGAATTATACCAAGGAGCAGGTCCTCTCTGAGATACAACTTTCTTTTTTACAGGTGCAACACTATCAAGTGTTGTACGCAGTGAGGCTGCAGCACTATTAACAATATAATCCACTTCTGTGGGGGTAAAATTATAATATTTCCCTTCCATTTTATCAGTAAGTGGTGCTGAACTAAATAGAGAGGGTATTATTTCCTTAAATTTAGTCACCGAATTGTCAGACAGACATCTACTGTAATGATATTTATTCTTAACTCCTATACAATCTATTGTTGTAAATTGAAATGTTACCATAAAATGGTCAGAAAGAAGAGGGTTCCGGGGAAATACTGTTAACTGTTTGATTTCTATGCCATAAGTCAGAACGAGGTCAAGGGTGTGATTAAAACTATGAGCTGGTTTATTTACATGTTGAGAAAACCCAATTGAGTCTAATATTGAATTAAAAGCAGTCGTAAGGCTGGCACTGTCCACGTCAACATGAATGTTAAAGTCACCCACAATAATCACTTTATCTGAGCTGAGCACTAAATCAGATAAAAAGTCTGAGAATTGAGATAAAAACTCAGAGTAAGGAGCAGGAGGACGATATACAACAACAAATAGAACTGGTTTCTGAGCTTTTAAATCTGGATGAGAGAGACTGAGAGTAAGATTTTCAAATGAACTGTAACTAGGTTTAGGTCTCTGGTTCATTTTTAAGCTAGAGAGGTAAATTGCTGCCACTCCTCCTCCTCGGCCTGTGATTGGAGGAACATGACAGTTAGTATGACTAGTAGGAGTTGATTCATTTAGACTAACATATTCTTCCTGCTGCAACCAGGTTTCAGTCAAACAGAACAAATCAATCTGGTGATCAGTTATCAAATCATTTACTAACAGAGATTTAGACGAGAGAGATCTAATATTTAACAGACCACATTTAATTGTCCTGTTTCTTCGCTCAGTTGAAATAGTGGTATTCATTTTTATTAGATTTTTATGGTTACTATGTCTTTTGTTTATTTTTGAATTGTTTAATTTATTGAATTTTGGTGGTCGGGGGACAGACACAGTCTCAATAAAGCTAACTGAATTCCTGGAGGGTGACAGCTGAGAGGAAACTGCAGAGAGGTGTGGAAGACTACAACTCTGCATCCTGGTCTGAACTCTGGGTTGTCATGCTTTCTCTCTCTCTCTCTAGGTGCCGTGCTCCTTCAAAGCATTGGCTGTCATGGTCCTCCACTCTACCCTGCTCCTAGCTGTCTTCATCAATTCTTTAGCTTCTACATTTGCCCACATGCTCAAAGCCTTCACATATCCAACTCTTGGTCTTCCTCTTCCTCTCTTTCCTTCTATCTTTCCAGTAACTGCTAGGTGTTCCAAGCCTTCCCTTCTCATCACGTGCCCAAAAAACTCCATCTGCCTTTTCCTGATTGATTTTAGTAGCCCTCGTTCCGTTCCCGCTCTTCTCAAAACTTCTTCGTTGCTTGTGTGCTCAGTCCATGGAATCCTCATCATCCTCCTTAGAAACCACATTTCTGCTGCCTGCACTCGGTCTATCATTGGTTTTGAGATGGTCCAGCATTCACAGCCATAGGATAGCACAGGATAGATGTAGCAGTGCAGAATCCTGACTTTAGTGATCATTGGCATTTTCCGATCTTTGAGTATGCTTTGCATTTTGTGGAACGTTTCTTTGGCTATACCGATTCTTCTCCTTATCTCTGCGTCACATCTACCGTCGTCTGTTATCAAACTTCCGAGGTAGTTGAACTTCTCTACTTGCTTGATGTTATTCCCCTCTACATTTAGGTTGCATCTCGGGTGTATCTTGCTTTTGCTGATGACCATACTTTCCGTTTTCTTGATGTTGATTGAAAGGCCCATTTTCCTACTCTCTTCCACTACCTTGTCCAGTAGCGCTTGTAGCTTCTCTTCCGATGTTGCTATGATCGCTATGTCGTCTGCGTATCTCATATTTGTACTGTTTCTTCCCCCGACGATAAGTCCTTCCAACTCTTCTAGCTCTCTCATTATTGTTTCACTGTAGATGTTGAAAAGGTCTGTCATGCTTTAGGAGTTCTAATAAAATCAGCCATATTTCTAGAAATGAGAGCTACACCAGCCAAAGTGGGATGGATGCCATCTCTCCTAATCAGACCAGGTTTTCCCCAGAAAGAGCTCCAATTGTCTATAAAGCCAACGTCGTTTGCAGTACACCATGTAGACACCCAGCGGCGAAACGACGACATACGGCTAAACATATCATCGCTGGTCAGATCTGGCAGGGGTCCAGAGAAAACTACGGAGTCCGACATGGTTCTGGCAAAGTTACACACCGATGCCACACTAACTTTGATGACCTCCGATTGGCGTAACCGGGTGTCATTACCGCCGACATGAATAACAATCTTACTGTATTTACGATTTTCTTTAGCCAGCAGTTTCAAATTTGCTTCTATGTCGCCCGCTCTGGCCCCTGGGAGGCATTTTACTATGGTCGCTGGTGTCGCTAGCTTCACGTTTCTGACTATGGATCTGCCAATGATCAGAGTTTGTTTCTCAGCGGGTGTGTCGTTGAGTGGGGAAAAACGATTAGAAAGGTGAAGCGGTTTGTGGTGTGCCGGGACAGCGGGCTTGAGTTTAGGACTACGTTTCCTACGAACTGTTACCCAGCTACCCTGACTTCCCGGCTGCTCGGGAGCTGCTAGAGGACGGCTATCAGAAGCTACACTAGCAGCTATGCTATTGCGGTCCGCGCCGGCGAAGGGGGCCTGGCTAACAGCTAGCGGGGTGTTTTCCATGGTGCGGAGCCGCGCTTCCAATTCAGAGAGCTTCGCCTCCAAAGCTACAAAGAGACTGCATTTATTACAGGTATCGTTATCACTAAAGGAGGCAGAGGAGTAACGAAACATGTGACACACTGAGCAGGAAAGAGAAGGAGAGGAAGAGGGAGAAGCCATGCTAAGTGCTAGGCTAGCAGACCAGAGATAACAGGTTAAGTTAGAATTAAGTACTGAGAAGGTGCTTGAAGAAAACGAGTTTATGTTATGAATCAAATATTACCGCTACACACAGAGATTTAATGAATATCAAATTAGATGGAGTGGATAAGCTACAACAGTCAGAGAACACAACACAGTGCTACAACAGGAAGTGACGCAATATGCTCACCGTAACGTCAGACGTCGATGGTTTAGCACAGGACCGTTTCTTCCTCAGTTTGGTTCTTCTGGTTTCAGTTTTCTGGTTTATCGTTGACTCCTCTGGACTCTATACCTACTGTCAGGCATGGAGGTGGCACTATCATTATACCATCAGTTTAACTGACTCAAGTCTGAGTCAAACACAACACATTTAGTGGAACTGTAGCTGCTGAGCTGCATTCCAAAGCTATCCAGTAGCATTTCTAGGCTAGCAACTAGTATTTCATTCCTAGGCTAGTTGCTAGCATTTCTTGCCTGCCAGCTAGCAATCCTAGGCAAGTCACTAGCTTTTATGTGTTAGCCATTAGCATCATTTGGCTACTGACTAGGATTATTAGACATACAACGTTTCTTGGCTAATTATTTTAGCCTAATAATGCTAGTTGGTAGCCAAGGTGTTACTTGTTCTGTAAGCTGATGCTAAGCTACGATCATTTTATTGAAACCATAGCAACTAGCCTTCCTAAACTAGTCACTGTAATCTCTACGCTGGACACGTGCACTTCTAGGCTAGTCATTAGCATTCTCTTAGCGAGCAACTAGCATTCCTAAGCCAGTGACTAGCATCTCTAGGCTGGAAGTAGCATTCCTCGGCTAGCCTTACTGCCCTCTGTCAGCAGAAGAATAAAGATGAAGTGTAAATCTGAAAAGGATCAGCTGTTCATGATCTGGTTCTGAACTGTTTCTGTAGGCCTTGAGTTAAGGAGTTTATTAAAAATATGTTTTAAAAAAGTTAACATTTTCTGTGGGATGTGCTGATTTCTCATGAATATAAACAGATTCTGTGATTTTAGAGCATCTTTCTGTTAATAAATATGAAAAATATGAAAGACATGAAGAAAAGGTTTCATCTGTGGAGGTTAGAAGAAGAAGCGACGCCTCACACTGACGTGACTTAGTCTTTATTTCTTACTGGTTACTGGATCAGCACACGGACAGACGGATTACTGTATAGAGGATATATGAACCTTTACAGAACACATCTGAATGACAACGAAGCAGGAAAGAGTCCTTCTGTGAACAGAAACCAGTTGAGGGAAGAATCCCACAACATGAGACAACCCCAACGAGAAGAAAAGAACTTATTGCTTCATAGAAATCAGTCTTCATGGCAGTTAGAAGAAGAGAAACACATGAAGTAACATCATCACACCTACTGCTGCCTCTAAAAAACTCTGAGTGGAGAGGAACAGAAAGAAACCTGCTAGAAATAAAAAGTATCTACAAGAAGGACCAAGGTCTGCAGGAACCAGGAACAACTTTAACCCTCGTGTCGTCCTGCAGGTCAAAATTAACCCGTTTTAAAGTTTGAAAATGTGGAGAAAAAAAATAATTTCACAGTGAAACTTCTGATGTCCACATTTTCAACATTTTTGGGAAATCTTTGAACATTTTTTGGTGGAAAAAAGAAATGTTAAAAATGTTTAAGAACATTCACAAAAAATCAACCAAAATACAGTGAATTTCATTGGATTTTGGTTGATTTTTTTGTCAATGTTCTTAAATATTAGAAGTTTTACTGATATATATGGGATCGCTTTCGATATTTTTAGGATTCTTTTGGAAGATTTTAATTCATTTTTTGAAATATTTACAAGAATTTTCTTGCCAAATTTGGGGGATTTTTTTTTTTTTTTTTTTTACATAAAACTTTTAAGGGAAACCGTTAAGGAATTATTGGAATTTTGTTCCTGAAGGTTTTGCAAATTTTCAGAAATTTGGGGAATTTTTTTGCTGAATTTTTTCAGGCACGGAAACAATATTCTTTGGTGCCCATAAACGAAGACAACAGGAGGGTTAAAGACCTGGAGGAGGAAGGTCTGAGGAGGACGATACTGTACAGCACTTGAGGAAGGGACGATACATTCAGGAGCCCCCCGGCGGTTTGGGTGGAGTCATATGGAGGAAACCAAAGATGCAGAAGAAGGATGATGGGCTACATGCGACTGACCTTCAGCTTCTCTATCAGCTCATCTCCCCAACACTCTGTCCCTCAACATTCAGTCTTTACAAACACAAACTAAATCTGTTATATCTGCACTTGAACTTCTCAGCTTTTATAAAAGTAAGAACAGTTTGAATTTACTCCATTGAAACTGTATTCCAGTGAAATAGGAACTGAATTCAGGTGAATTCTGTTGGATCCTCACTGGAGTCAGAATTTCAAGAACTTGAATTTGAATTGTAAAAAAAGAACATACAGTAAATTTGGGGGTTTTGGGGTGATTTTGGACAAATTTTGAGTAATTTTGAAAAGTTTTGGGATAGTTCTGAATGAATTTCAAGTCATTTTGTTCAAATTTGGAGTTATTTTTGACAAATCTTGAGTCTTTTTCGAAAGTTTTGAGGTGATTTTGGCCTAATTTGGAATAATGTAACTTTGGACAAATCTTCAGTCTTTTTGATCATATTTGGAGTCTTTTTGGAAAGTTTTAGCGATATTTTGGACAAATTTGGAGCTATTTGGGACAAGTTATGAGTCTTTTTGGTCAAATTTCACCCCCAAAATCGAAGAAATTCAAAATACGCTCATTTAAGTTGAGAAATTCAAATTGAATAGTAACTTTTTTAGATTCAGTTTCAGATATTTCTGCCCGTACATCTCTCTCTCTGTGTTTTGAACTCTCTTCTTCTTTGCGTTCTGAACCTCGTCCTGCTCTCTGGGGCGCCCCGGTGGTCACGAACTACAACACGCTCACAAAGTGACGTCAGCTGATAGCCCTTTAGGCTGCGCCTGGGTCCGCCTGTGAGGGCCGGGGCACTGTGAGATTTTTTTCAGGGTAAAGGGGTTGTTTTTTTGTCTTTTTTAAGGTGGCTGGGGGTTGCCCTACATTCCGAGCTTGGAGCCCAAATGGCGCCAAAAAAGCCCCGCCCCTTACAGGCCGCCACAGGGAAGCGCTCGCCTCAGCGATCGGAAGCTCCACCCCTTCCGACAGGGGACCGAAGGGTTTAATTTCAGAGGACTGAAAGCAGGAATACTGTACAGGAATGAAAAATAAATAAAAGCAGGAGACCCCAGCTCGGATCTGTCAACCCTCTGAACCACCAAACCAGCTGGAATGGAACGTTTCCTCAAAGAAATAAAAAATAAATCATCTAAAGTTCATCAACAGCAAACAACTGGACCTTCAACGTCCCTGCTCATCCTCGACGAACCAAATCTGAGCTTGAAATCATTTTTTACCAACATTCAGAAACTGACCAAAAATCAACTATTGGTTCAAACCCGATTCTGTATAAAACAAAAAATCCGGAGCTCCTCAGTGTAACCAGCATTATTATTATTATTATTATTATTATTAATCAGTTTATCTAAAAGCTATGAAGCTACGACTGATAACCAACAGCACCATGAAAAGTCTTCGGCTGAACTGCAGCCAGTGTACACATAAAACATCCATAGTATACAGCGCCACCATGGTTCCAGTATCGGTACCACCTGTGGACACCAGGCTTTCTCATTTTTTCCCCCTTTTTTTCTACTGACTAGGATTATTAGACATAGGACGTTTTGTGACTAATTCTTTTAGCCAAACAATGCTAGTTGGTAGCCAAGGTATTACTTGTTCTGTAAGCTGATGCTAAGCTACGATCATTTTATTGAAAACATAACAACTAGCCTTCCTAAACTAGTCACTAGCATCTCTACGCTGGACACGTGCACTTCTAGGCTAGTCATTACCATCTCTTAGCTAGCAATTAGCATTCCTAAGCCAGTGACTAGCATCTCTAGGCTGGAAGTAGCATTCCTCGACTAGCCTTACTACCCTCTGTCAGCAGAAGAAATCTGTTGGTCAAAAAAAATTTAAGTGTAAATCTAATTTTTAATTTAGCATTTATTTAACCCGGTTGGTCCCACTGAGATCAGAGATCTCCTGGCCAAGAGTGCAGCAGCAAAAAACTTTTGAGCTACGACTGACTCAGGAGCAACCAACAACAACACCAGGAAAATTCCGTCTTCAGCTGAACTGCAGGCAGTGTACATATAAAACATCCATAGTACACAGTGCCACCAGGGTTCCAGTACTGGTAACACCCATGGACACCAGACTTTCAACTGTTTCTCTGGTTTCCATCGTTCTAACTACTGCCAGAAGACATCTCTGAGTTCTATCTCCTTCATGATGTTCTGGTTCCACAGAGTTGCAGGACTTCAGACAGAACCGGTCCTGGATTCAGAGGGTCCAGGTGGTCCAGAATCACAGACAGCAGCTCACAGCTTCTAATCTACAGCTACACTTATTCACTACACTGTGAGGTTCTGTTTACGTCAGAATGTGGGTTCTCCTGTCTGTTCTTTGGTTCCGTTACAGAACCCGGTCCACGCAGCTCTTCCTTCAGGGGAGAACATTTGTGCAGCTTTGGTTTGTCCTCTGGGAAGGGTCGGGTTCTGGAACAGAAGCTTTGGTCTTTGGTGTTGGGTCGGCCTGGTTCCGCCTTGGTCCCCCCACCCTCCTGGTCTGGTGTGGTCTGGTCTGGTCTGGTCTGGATCAGAGTGTGATTGTCACATTGAAGAGCTGAACCAGGTCCAGCAGCTAAACTCTGACGATGGTTCTACTGGACAGTAGGGTGCTGATGAAGAACACGACTCTGGTACTAGATTAGATTCACATGCAGATAGGTCTTCATAAATACGTCTTGTATCTAGAACTATGAGGTGGACTGTCTCAGACACGTGAGGAGACGCAGTTAAAGCTGCACTCAGCAACGGTGCACGAACATGGCTCCGAACGGAACAAAGAGGAACGTTTGGATGTTAGATTTTACTACGAGACATCAGTCAGACCGCAGAACAATCCTCTACACGGCATTCCTAAACTCATACAGAAGCACTAATCTTCCTCACAAACATTAATCTGTATCCTCTCGATTATCTGATCAATGTTTTCCAAAAATGTCTTGTTTGATATTCTGTTTACCAGTATTCATGTTTCAGAAGCTGCGGTCACAGATTTATACCGGCTAATATTCTCCAATCGATCATTTTAGGCTTGAAACTGAATCAGATGAAACAAAATTTTAAAAAACTAAACATTAAACATATTGCCATAGCAACAGAAATAAAAGCGGGTGAGGCTTCCTGGTGGTTTAGTGGTTTGGTTTCAAGATAGTTCGAGAAATTTCGAGTTCGAAGGGTTTATGAAAGATAAACTTGTACGCCGACGAGGTCTCTCTTTGTCTTTCTAATTGTATTTTGAAATAAATTTGTGAAGCTTCAATGCAGCTTTAAACCTGCATGCTGTGCTCTAGCTACGCGAACAAAAGCTAGTGAATCCTCTCTAAGCGCTACAGGTGCACTTGGCTACGATTGGCTGTGTTCTGCTGTCCATCAAACTCTGGACATGCCTCTTTCTCAACCTCACCTGTCACACCTGGAAACATGTAAAAACCGCTGCTTCCCAACACCACAGAGAGAGAGAATCACAAGTTGTCAGTGCTTCCTGTTTCTACTTGGCGCCCCCCCCGGTCGGACGCTAACCTGCAGCTCTTATTGCTGTGTGGACAGACAGGTGTAGGTGTTCGTTGGGGGGCGGGGTTTAAGAGGTTGCAGGCAAAGAATGAGGAAACACTCAGCAAACACAAGAATGAGTCTTGAAGAAGGAGAACAGCTGCGTAGATGTTGGTGGAGGGCTTAGGTGGAACACTGGTGCTATTTTACAGTGAGGAGGTTCTGCAGATGAAGCCTCCAGGCCCTCAGCAGGACACCTCCATGGTGTGGCTGACGGCGCCCACGCCCTCCGTGCTATCCGAGTGGGTGCAGGCCCGGGATCGCTGGCCGTCCATGGAGCCAGCGCTGGTCAGGGAGGCCGTCCTGGACCGGGCCAGGCGGGTCATACTGGCCGACGGCACTGGGAGGGAGAGGGAGAATGCAGCGTTATGATTGGTTGATTTAAAGCGTGTACTGTGATGCTGGGACGATGTGGGGAGAACATGCTAATGTGGAGAACTGAAGATTTTCCTCTTTGGTAGCTGGTGAGAAAAGGCAGCTGACTGGTTCAAACCACAGCTGGGATGGTTGTTAGTTAAAGCTGCTGATGTGTCCAACTGAGACACATCGTCAGTGTCATGCACTCCACAAACACAAAGACACCACAATCACGCTGTTCATCCAATATTTATCTGGTTCTTTTATATCTCTGGGCTGCTTTTGATTGTTGTCATTTTGTGTCTCTTTGAGGTGATTTTGTGTTTCTTTGTGGTCCTTTTGTGCCTCTTTGTTGTCATTTTGTGTCTCTCTGTGGTCATTTTGTGTCTCTTTGGTTGTTTGTGTCTCTTTGTGTTTGTTTTGTGACTCTTTGTGGTGTTCTTTTTGTGTTGCTTTGTGGTTGTTTTGTGTCTTTCTGTTGTGGTTTTGTGTCATTTTGTGGTAGTTTTGTGTCTTTGTGGACGATTTGCACATCTATGTTCTAAAACTAGTGTCTGCCGTTTAGTTCTGGGTTCCTTCATGGCTTCTTTTCCTGAACATTGCTTTCTGCTGCTGGAAATATATGCAGTTTGTCAGCTGAAAAACGAAAACAATGAGCTAAAAGATGCAAAAACATGGTCATTGTGTTTCTTTTAGTGCTCATGTTGTGTCTTTCTAGGTGTTTTGCATTTCTGTGTGGATGTTTTGTGTATCTTTTTGTTAAACTCTTCCATTTAGTTTTGGGTTTATTGGAGCCTTTTGCCTAAAAACTGCTTCTTGTTGCTGGAAAACCAAAACAACGAGCTTAAAGATGCTAAAATGCTCAACAACAGCAGATCTGGGGACAATTTTCTTTGTGTTTTGTGTTCTGTAACATGAGCAAAAATATTTATTAGTGCAGCTTTGAAGTGCTGATTACCCTGAATTCATTCAGTTTTCATGGGATAATAAGTTAACATCAGCATTCTGGATAGAGTTTTTGATTAAAAGTGGTAAATAAGGTCAAAAAAATCCAACTTTGCGATTCTCACACCTGTCCAAATAGTCTTTTATTGATGTGAAAGAAGAGCCTCAAACTGAGAGCTTGATCTGAACACTTTAAACCTTGAAACTCTTGTTTTGGTGGGTTTAACTGACATAGTTTTCATTGAGAAGTGGCTTGGAGCTGCTGGACGTCATGCAGAGATGTGATGATAAAGGAATGGAAGGAGGGGCAGCGTATTTTTCCACTGGAGGAAAAATGATTTCTGATAAATGGAAAAAAAGGGGTTCAATGTCCTCGGGGGTAAAAGAAACAACCAGAAATGAGAGCAAACGTAAAAAGAACCGATCAGTAGTGAAACTGAAAGGGCAGCAGGAGGTCAGAGGTGACGGTGAGGAACCAGTACCTGGACCTCCACTCAACCTCCGATCCTTCACATACGCGACTGAAGAACAGACAGAACACATGGACACAACTCAGTTCCTCTGCAGCAACAACAGAGCACAACTCAGATACGTCTGAAGTAAAGTTTCCATCCATTGTAAAGTCCATGTTTATCTTCAGTCTGAGTCTCCAGTGACTCCTAGAATCTGGATTTATGATGGAACCATTGAAACATGAATCTTTGTCACTAAAAAACAATCATGACCTTTGGTTCTTTCATGAATTTATGAAAGTTCTTCTGGAAATTTGGATCCTAAATATACCAACAGGAACTGGAATCACCAGTTTTGTTGATGGAGAAAGTTGTGTTACTCTAGTTTTCTTGGTTTCATGACCTCTTAACTTCTCCCGAGTGATTCCAGTCGACTACAGCTGCTGACTCCTCTGATCAGTTTAACCCATTAGATCCACTCATTAGACTCAAACACTACAAGGGGAAAGTCTGAGGAGCTGAGTAAACATCTGGAGAAGAAAATTATTGACGTGAACTCAAAAGTTGTCGAAGTTGATGCAAAAATTGCCCAAAATTGTCAAAATTGACTCAAAAACAGCCTAAACTGACTAAAGAGACGTCTACATGGACATGAATTCACTCAAAAATTGTCCAAAGTGACTAAAACATGTCTAAAATTATTAAAAACCTCCACAAATTGACACAAAAACTGTTAAAGTCCACTCAAAATGAGTCCAAATTTACTCAAAAGTACTTCAAGGCGACTGAAAACATTTCAATAAAGATTCAAAAACTGCACAGGTTGACAGTAAAATTGACCAAATTGACTCAAAAATAGTCCAAGGTGGCTGGAAATATGTCTAAATATATTCATGCCTGAGATGATGCAAAAATATCCCAAATTGACTGAAATTCTGACTAAAATGAATTGAAAATCGACCAAAATTGCCAAAATTGACTTAGAAATGGTCCAAACTGACTGGTGGACATGTCAACAATGACTCATAAATTCACTCAATAATAGTCCAAACTGACTGAAACGTATAAAAATTTTTAAAACGTTCCCAAATTGACACAAAATAGTTCAAGTTGACTCAAAATTTGTCCAAATTTATGCAAAACTATTCCAAAGTGACACTAAAATTGTCCAGATTGACTCCAGAATCGTCCATGGTGACTGAAAATACATCTGAAATGATTCAACAGAAAGTCTCTTGGAGCCATTTCAAAGCAGCTTCAGATCCAGAATCATCTGTTTGTCAGAATAAAGTTCATGGTCCAGTTGTGTTACTGCCACCATCAGGAAGGAAACACAAACTATCACCTGCTGCTGAGAGACCATTGGTCAGGATGGTCAAGAGTCAACCAAGAATCATCAGAAAGCAGGTCTGAATGAATGAGAAGCTGCTGGAACACAGCTGTCAGTGTCCACAGGGTTTTACATCAACATGAGCTGAGAGGATCCATGAAGAAGGAAGTTCTTCCTCTAGAAGCAGAACCTTAAAGCTCCACTCAAGTCTGCTGCTGATCACATGGACAAAGAAAAGGCCTTCTGGAGGAAAGTTCTGTGGTCAGATGGAAGAAAAACTGAAGATGAGGCCTTTAACCCCAAGAACACCAAACCTACCATCAAGCATGGAGGTGGCAGCATCATGCTCTGTGGAACTGGAGCTTTCCACAAAGTAAATGGAATAATGAAGAAGGAGCATCACCTCCACGTTCTTCTGGAAAACCTAAAACCATCAGCAGAAGGTTGATCTTGGACACAGTTTGATGTTTCAACCAGACAATGAGTCCAAACACACATCAGACGTGGTAAAGAAATGGTTCCATCAGATCTACAGGATTAACGAGGTCTTTAGAGGTGGATGAAAACTTTAGTTCTGGACTGAAGATCAGATCAAACCCTGTGATACTCACTGTAGCCCATGCCCTGCAGGAAGTACTTGAAGGCTTCAGTCAGTTTCCCAGGCTGCAACACAACAACAACAACACAACAACAATCAGAATGTGGATGTTGTGTTTGTGTTCACGTACAGGTGAGTGTGTGTCTGTGTGTGTTACCTGTGTGAGCTGAGGGAGTCCACCAGAATCCGCCATCTGCGTCAGAGAAAGCAGGAATCAACAAACGGACACACAACGTTGTGTTATGGTTTCTGTTCGACAACAACACTGAGTCTTCTCAACTGATTAGAACACAAAACCACATCAATCAGTGTGATGGTGTGTGTCTTTGTGGTTGTTTGGTGTGTTATTTGTGAAAGTGTTGGTAATGAGTGAACTAACATCTGGAACGTTCTCTGATATCTGTTCATAACTTTCATCTATAAATAATAATGTGTTTTTTCAGTTATGACTGATAAATAAAGAGTTTTTCCGGATGTTTAGTGAAATGAAACCACCGGTGAGTTTAGTTTACATCCACTGTCTGACTCTATCATGTTGGATGTTGAGTTTTTGCGAATCCAGAGGAGTAAAATAAATGTGCTGCAGGACTACGGTACCTTCAGGAAGGTGGTGTTGGTCGGGTCCAGTTTGGAGTTACACTCCACCTGAAACACAAAAACACAACAAAAACACAACAGCTTCAGAGTGACGAACCTGGAGACCTTCAACGAGAAGAAACTGATTAAAGAACAATCATCCTCTGGTTTCATCTTGTTTAATCTGATGTATTCTGGTTTATTTTTTTTTATTACGCTTTATGTGGTTTATTCTGGTTTATTGTGCTTTGTTCTGGTTTATTCTGGTTTAATTTGGTTTACTCTGGTTTATTCTGGTTTAATCTTGTTTATTCTGGTTTGTTTTTGGAATATTCTGCTTTATTGTGGTTTATTCTGGTTTAGTCTGGTTCATTCTGGTTTATTCCAGCTACTATCTCGTCCTGCAGCTTTGAGGAAACTCATAAATGATCTATGAAGACCTGCAGCTCTGTCAGTAACGTTCTGCTGAGAATCTGGTGGAGATTCATCGTACGGATTTTATGAGGTCAGTAAAAACTGAAGTCTGCTGCAAGAACCAGCCGTCTTTAGAACCCTGTATAGATCCAGAACCAGCCGTCTTTAGAACCCTGTATAGATCCAGAACCAGCTGTCTTTAGAACCTTGTATAGATCCAGAACCAGTTGTCTTTAGAACCCTGTATAGATCCAGAACCAGTCGTCTTTAGAACCCTGTATAGATCCAGAACCAGTCGTCTTTAGAACCCTGTATAGACCCAGAACCCGCCGTCTTTAGAACCCTGTATAGATCCAGAACCCGCCGTCTTAAGAACCCTGTATAGATCCAGAACCAGTCGTCTTTAGAACCCTGTATAGATCCAGAACCAGTCGTCTTTAGAACCCTGTATAGACCCAGAACCCGCCGTCTTTAGAACCCTGTATAGATCCAGAACCAGTCATCTTTAGAACCCTGTATAGACCTAGAACCCGCCGTCTTTAGAACCCTGTATAGATCCAGAACCAGTCATCTTTAGAACCCTGTATAGACCCAGAACCCGCCGTCTTTAGAACCCTGTATAGATCCAGAACCAGTCATCTTTAGAACCCTGTATAGACCTAGAACCCGCCGTCTTTAGAACCCTGTATAGATCCAGAACCAGTCATCTTTAGAACCCTGTACAGACCCAGAACCAGCCGTCTTTAGAACCCTGTATAGACCCAGAACCAGCCGTCTTTAGAACCCTGTATAGATCCAGAACCAGTCGTCTTTAGAACCCTGTATAGACCCAGAACCCGCTGTCTTTAGAACCCTGTATAGATCCAGAACCAGTCGTCTTTAGAACCCTGTATAGACCCAGAACCCGCTGTCTTTAGAACCCTGTATAGATCCAGAACCAGTCATCTTTAGAACCCTGTATAGACCTAGAACCCGCCGTCTTTCGAACCCTGTATAGACCCAGAACCAGCCGTCTTTAGAACCCTGTATAGATCCAGAACCAGCCGTCTTGAGAACCCTGTATAGATCCAGAACCCGCCGTCTTTAGAACCCTGTATAGATCCAGAACCAGCCGTCTTTAGAACCCTGTATAGATCCAGAACCAGCCGTCTTTCGAACCCTGTATAGATCCAGAACCAGCCGTCTTTAGAACCCTGTATAGATCCAGAACCAGCCGTCTTTCGAACCCTGTATAGATCCAGGGCTTCTTATTCTTGGTCATCAGGTTAGATTATGGCTGTGTGGGCATTTATTTATGATTTAGTCATATTTATTTAGTATTTATTCATATTTATTTATATTTATTCACATTTATTTATATTTATTTAGTATTTATTCATATTTATTCATATTTATTTAGTATTTATTCATATTTATTTATATTTATTTAGTATTTATTCATATTTATTCAGATGTATTTAAAAGTGCAGTTATGCAGTGTGATATTTGAGCTGCAGCCAGAAATAAAGTGTAAACTCCAGAGTCTGAGTTTAATCTCTAATGTCTGAATCAGTGACCCAGATACTGGAGAGCTGCAGAGATGAGTCACTGCTGCAGAGAAAACACACTAAAACACACACTGACACACACGGACACACAGATATACACACACACAGTAGCACACACAGAAAAACACACAGTTACACACATATACACATAAAGAAAAACACACTAAAACACAGTAACTCACATTTACATACACAGTAACACACACTAAAAAACACACACACACACACACACACACACACACACACACACACACACACACACACACACACACACACACACACACACACACACACACACAGAGAAACACTCATTTTGTGTTCTATTTCCATTGTTTTCTCTCAATGTTGTCATTTTGTGTCTCGTTTTTGTCATTTTGTGTCTTGTTTTTGTCATTTTGTGTCTAATCAAACATTTTCTCTGTGAGTTTTTAAACGACATGTAGAATAAAGTGATGCTTCCATGTCCAGTGGACGAGGGTTTTAAAGCTGGAAATCAGAAAAGTTCACGCTTCGTCTCACTGTGACGCCTCCAGCTGACTGTCTGCTGGTTTATGGAGTTTTTAGGTTCTGTCTGATGAACACTGTTGCTTCTCAGATGTTTTCAGGTTTCCAGCTGCAGTAGATGTGAGTCTGAGGGTTCCTCTGAGGAAGAACCGGCCTCAGCTGGCAGGAGATGAAATATTAACATGACCTCCATCTGTCACATCCCATAAAACACAAGCAGCACTTCCTCTCACGCTCCAGCTACTTCCTGTTCAGGAGCTTTCATAAGCCGTGACTCACATTAACTGGTGCAGAAGAACTGGACTAGAAACCTCCATCTGTGCTGCAGCACAGACACACAAACACCTTCACCCCAGAGCCAGAGCCAGAACCAGAACCAGGTCTGGTTCTGGTTCCAACAGCAGAGACCCAGACACTGAGCAGAACAAAATGATCCTGAAGATGAAGCATGAAAACACGACGACACAGAAAACCCTTCTTCAGAATCAAAGGTCAAATCTGAATCATTTTGGGATGATTTTTGTGTAATTTTATCCAAATTTCATGTCATTTGATAATTTTTAATCCTCCTGTTGTCTTCATTTATGGGCACCAAAAATATTGTTTCCTTGTCTGAAAAAATCCAAAAATTCAGAAAAAAAATTCCCCAAATTTCTGAAAATTTGCAAAACCTTCAGGAAGAAAATTCCAATAATTCCTTAAAAGTTTCCCTTAAGTTTTATTTTTAAAAAGTCCCCCAAATTTGGCAAGAAATTTCTTGTAAATATTTTCCAAAAACGAGTAAAAATCTTCCCAAAAAATCCTAAAAATATCTAAAGTGATTCCATATATATCAGTAAAACTTCTAATATTTTCCTAAAACCATTCACATAAAAATCAACCAAAATCCAGCGAAATTTGTTGGATTTTGGTTGATTTTTATGTGAATGTTTTTAAGAAACATTTTCAACATTTCTTTTTTTCCACCAAAAAATGTTGAAAAATTTCCCAAAAATGTTAAAAATGTGGACATCAGAAGTTTCACTGTGAAAATATTTTGTTTCCCCCACATTTTCAAACTTTAAACCGGGTCACTTTGACCTGCAGGACGACACGAGGGTTAAATAAAAAAACACATCTGAGTTCTGGTAAAAACTGACTCCAGATCAGTTTCACATCCATCCAGGTGTCTCAGTCTAAACACTGGATCTGGTTTCTGTTTAGCATCTTTTTATTTTCTCCTGAAAGTTTTCAATCATTTGGGTTTTCAGGTCATTCTAAAGAAATGTTGTCGGAATTTCCTGAGTCGTACTGGACCATGTGTCATTTTTAAGACTTTTAAAAATCATTTTGGACTCACTTTAAATCATTTTGGACTCATCTGAAGTCATTCTGGGAAGGTTTTGGGTCAGTTTGGGGTCTTTTCGGGGCAGATTCTGTCACTTCAGTAAATTGGGACCATTCTGAGTCACTTTGGACAGATTTCTGGACAGTTTTTGAATAACTTCTGGAACATTTTTAAACAATTTTAGTGTAACCGTGGACCATTTTGTCTACGTTAAACTCACCACTCCCTCCTCAGCCGGAGCGTTATCTCCAACAACCAGCATCACGGGACACCTGCAGGAATCAGCAGCAAAACAGAATATTTAATTTATGTGACACAAAGAAAACAGCAAATGTCAGAAATCAAACATCAAAAATCTATCAAACCACTGACCCCAACTCCAACCACTAACCCCAACCACTGACCCCAACCCCAACCACTAACACTAACACCAACCACTAACCCCAACAACTAACCCCAACCCCAACCACTAACACCAACCACTAACCCCAACCACTAACACCAATAACTAACCCCAACCACTAACACCAATAACTAACCCCAGCCACTGACACTAACACTAACCCCAACCCCAACCACTAACCCCAACCACTAACACTAACCCCAACCACTAACACCAACCACTAACCCCAACCACTAACACCAACCACTAACCCCAACCACTAACACCAACCACTAACCCAACCACTAACACCAATCACTAACCTCAACCCCAACCCTAACCTTCCATCATAGAAGACTCTTAGCTGATCCTCCCTTCATGTAGGAACTTATGGACAGAAGACTTTCAGCTGATTCTGTCCAGAAGTTCCTACATGAAGGGAGGATTCACCTCCATCTTCACGTTTTATTTCCAGTATTATTGCGTCTCCAGACTCACTTTAAGGTCTTTGCGTTGATCGCCGTCCCACTGCGGTTCATCTCCAGATCCCTCCGACTGAAACACACGACAGAAGTTTAAACTGAGCTTCAGCTCAGACTGTGGGAGGTGGAGATGGTTCAGATCTACTACCTGTTGTACATGTTCCAGAAGAGCTGCAGGTTGAACTGGTTGACGGTGTTGTTGATCTGCTGCCTGTAGCTCTGGACCAGCTCCGTGTTGTTCATCAGCTCCTCCTGCAGGACAAATGTTCAGGTCATGAAGTTCCACCAGGAAGAAGAAGTTCAGACCACGACAACAAAACTAAATGAGAGTTTTGACTCATTCTGGGGAACTTTCAAGTCATTTTAGAGTCATTATCAACACATTTAGGACAACTATTAATCAAGTTAGTCAAGTTGTTATACAAATGGACATTTTTATTGTCATTTCAGCACAAATGTTGTCGTTTCAGACATATTTTTTAGTCATTTTTTGAAAAAATAATTGGGTTGGCGGTCATGAACCTCCTCAGAAGTCTTTGTCATGGTGCCCATCGCTGCTAAACTCATCCAGGCCCCCCTGGTGATCGAAGGAGCTTTAGGAGAAACCAGCCGGACTTCTCTGGAAGACGTTTCAAGAAACGTCTTCCAGAGAAGTCCAGTTGGTTTCTATTGAAGCTCCTACAATTAAAAGGTGGAACAATTCAGGTCATTAACTTCCTCAGGAATCTTTGTCATGGTGCCCGTTGCTGCTAAACTCCCACATCCCACAAATTTTGGACCAATTTTAAGTAATTTTGGACTAATTTTAGATCATTTTAGAGTCATTTTAAGTCATTTTGAACAATTTTTAAAATCATTTTGAACTAATTTTAAATGTACTAATTTTGGAATTGTCATTTCTGAGGTATTTTTGTCATTTTTTGAAAAAATTTTTGGTTTTTGGTTGTCATGGTGCCCCTTGCTAGCTAAACTCCCACAATGCTCTCTGCTTTAACGTCCTCTGGTATGTACAGGATTAAACAGGAAGAGGCTCCACCTGCTGGAACAACCAGGAACTACAGAAAAATTAGGTTCTAGAATTAAGTTAAAAACTGGTTAATAAAAACTGCATGTGGAAACTTCATTAGGTTGCCATAGCTTAGCAATTAGCCATTAACGGCTAATGGTGAAATATCAAAAATCAAATGTTTAAAAAAGAAGTTAGTTTTTATCAACAAATTTAAGTGATAAATTAACTTTGTTTTTATTAACTTTGAAGGTTTTGGTTTTATGTACAGGAAGCATTTTTCTTCCTATTTTCTGAAAGTTCCACAAAAAGAATCAAACTAGAGCTGAAGAACTGTTGATGCTGTCTGGTTTTTGTCTGGTGTATTTGGTGTATTTTGGTTTTATTTGGTGTGTTCTGGTGGACTGGAGGCTCACCTGGCTGAACAGGTGAGGCAGCACAGTATCGGGCAGAGCGCTGGTCAGTCCAGACAGCTGGAGGTTAAAATAAACCGTCAGAAAACACATCTGGACTCACAAATGTGTGAACAAGCCACGGTTTAAAGAGGCACCTTGGTGGCGGCCCAGTCGATCCATCCTTTACCGTTAGGGTCGATGTTGAGCAGAACCAAACCTTCCACCAGGTCTGGAAAGATCAGCTGGAAACACAGAAACACATCGGAGAAGAGCTGAATCTGGTCTGAAATGACTGGAAACTTTCCAAAAGATCTAAAATATGTGAAAAACTAGATAAAGATGGTCGAAAACAACAATAATGAATTATTATTGGCATTGAAAAGTATGGAAATTTTCAAAATAAAAGCGGTCTAAAATTAATCAAAATTATCCAAAATGGCAATAATTAGTAAGTATTGGCCATTAAAATGGAAAAAAAGGGCAAAATTTCCATTTGAGGCTGGTCTAGTGTCTCCATAAAGTTCCAGTAGGTCTCTAGATATGGATGCATCCATGTTTCTACTAAAATAGTATTTGAAACTGTGTTTCCACAGTTTCTTTTTGTGTTCGTTGCTGACAGATTTTAAATTTTTTTTATTAGCATTATTGTTTTTTCCAGTGCAGCAGTTTATAAAAACAGATGCAGGTAAAACTCCTGAAAACAGAATATTTCTCAGTAAAAACTGATTAAAACAGAACATTTCTCAGACTGTCAGCAGGTTTTTGTGCGACTTACAGCGAACTTGGCCAGAATAAAAGCTCCAGCTCCGACTCCGATCCCCACGATGCTCTTAAACCTGAAGCAGATAAATGATGATTACATCCCAGAATAATCCCAGAACACTACAGGATGCTCATTATAAACTAGAACAAAATAAAAGTTCTGTATTAAAATAAAAATGAAGACGGTTAAAAAGGAGATAAACTAGAAGCTCTGAGTGTTCAACAGTAGATTAAAGAGAATTAAAGACCGACCCGAAGTGTTGGACCACCGTGGGCAGCATCCCGGCCAGCTGGTCCATGGTGGGGTACTGGAACCTGTAAACAAGCAAACAAACAAACAAACAAACAAATAAATAAATAAATAAATAAATAAATAAATAAATAAATAACAGCTGGTCCATGGTGGGGTACTGGAACCTGTAAACAAACAAACAAACAAACAAATAAATAAATAAATAACAGCTGGTCCATGGTGGGGTACTGGAACCCGTAAACAAACAAACAAACAAATAAATAACAGCTGGTCCATGGTGGGGTACTGGAACCCGTAAACAAACAAACAAACAAATAAATAAATAACAGCTGGTCCATGGTGGGGTACTGGAACCTGTAAACAAACAAATCAATACATAGATGGATAGATAAATAAATAAATAAATAGGGTTAAAGTGTCAAAGTGCAGGTTGATAAACTGATGATCTGACCAGAAGTTTATCAACATTAACTTTTATTTCATCATTATTTATTTCTATAATTCTTCATGATAAATGTTGATAAAAAGTGTTGTTTATTTTACCCCTGTGGAAGCTGAGAAGCTCCGATCTGCTGTCCTGGAGCATCCACGTGACAAACCACGAAGTGTTTGGTGATCTCCTGCATGTCCTCGTTGTTGAAGAATGTGTTGAAGCACAGCTTGTCTGCAGAGAAAACAGGAAGAGGAGGTTTATCTGATCTAAAGTTCTACCTGGACCTTCATCTACCTGGACCTTCATCTACCTGGACCTTCATCCACCTGGACGTTCCTACAGGTGTTCCACATTTCATCAGAAGCTCAGAGCTATTTCTGAGGTTAGAGGAACATTTTAGATGACAGTGGTCTCCTAAATCTGTCTTCCTGAATGGAACCAGGTTACTCCACAGGTGGTGAAATTAAAATCTGGCTTTAAAAAAAATGTGCAAAATCAGCCAGAAACTGCTCAAGAAGACATAAAAGTTTCACAAAATTACAAAAAAATTACTCAATAGATATATAATAAATATAATAAATACATAATTGGATAAATAGTTAAATAAATATATGTATTCATAAATGAATAAATATCTAAATAGATAAATAATTTAATTACATAGATAGATAAAATAAATAAATAAATAGCTGCTGGGAGTTCAGAGGGTTAAAATGTCAAGCTGCAGGTTTTAAGTTTCACTAAATTAATTATTATAAACTCAGAAATGGTCAGAAATGATACAAATTTTTCCAAAATAAAAGCAAGGCCTGTAACTGTTTAGAATTCTGACGGTCATGGATCAGTTCAATGTCCTGAAGAACATTTTATTACATTCTGTTAAACCATTAACAAGGTTGTTATCAATTGGGTCCTGAAAGTCACTGAACTGAACAGAAAGTCCGCTTTTATTCTGAAACATCTTCAGTCCTGCCTCACTTCCTGCTGCCACGTTAATTAAACGGACCAATTAGCAGCAGATCTGGAGACAAACGATGGGAGGTTCTGGAGAATCAGAGCCGACCCGCTGACCTCCTTTAGAAACATAAACCATTTATTCCAGAATCATCTCTGAATGAGCTCCAAGAGAAACTACATGAATTTCTGCTTTCAGAGTCAAATTAATAGATTTTTAATCTTCTTAAATAAATTTATTATTATTAATAAAGTTTACTGCCTACTATCAGTTATTTTATTTTATTTTTTAAGAGATTTTACATGTTTTGTCAAATTACAGGTGAAATCCAGTAAATTAATTAAAACGTCAGAATTAAAAATAATAAATAATAATTCTGTAAATAATGTGCACATTAATTAGAAGCAGTCATTTGTTCTTTTGTGTTTTACTGAATTTAAATCAGCAAAAATACATTTTTTTCAGATATTTGTTGTGATGTGGAAGAAAAATGATATTTTATCATATCCATTTTTTAAATTTACATTTTTGTAAATTTGTTTTGAAATGTATTAAATATTATATTATACATAAAATCATTATTGTATACATTTTAAATATAATAATATATTATATATAATGTCAATAATAACATATTTATTGTATATTATATATTCTATTATTAGATGTGTTTTGTTAAATTGCAGAAATATAATTAAACACGCTGTCTGTAAACTGTAAATAATTATCACAACAAAAATCTTTTTTTTTTCACTGTATTTAAACCTGCAAAAACCCAAACAAACAAACAAATGAAGACAATAAAAGACGCCATTTTATAATTAAGTATTATTATAATTAATTTTATGGATCTTTGTTATTGGAAAGAAACATGATTTTATTAAAGACTGAAAAATGATGAATTATTATTTTAACTGCAGTAATCTGACCTGACTGACTGCATGCTACAGGAAATGCTGCAGTGATGCGGTGGCCAGAGGCTCCACCCACCATCTCTGCAGGATGTTGTTGTGACCTACATTCATGGAGGCCTCTGATTGGCCGTCTGCTCCTGCTTCTATTTCTGGACTCTGCTGGTTGTTGAAGCTGTGAGCTGATAAATGCCCCGATAGATGGCTGCTCACGTAAAAAATACACCTAGAACCTTAAAAAATACATCTAGATCCTTAAAAATACATCTGGAACCTTAAAAATATATCTGGAACCTTAAAAAATACATCTAGAACAATAAAAAAAATACACCTAGAATCTTAAAAAATACATGTAGAACCTTGAAAATACACCTAGAACCTCACAAATACATTTATAGATTTAAATAAATCTAGAACGTCACATCAGGATTCTCTCAGGTTCTCATTTTATCTCATTCTTCTGGTGTATTTTGTGGTTTCCTAGTTTTATGGGGTTTTTGCAGCATCTGGAGTTCAGGGCTGGAAATGAGCAGATCTGGATCAGATGGTCTGAATGATCTGGATCTGTGGTGGAGACCAGACCTGGATCTGTTAAGACCAGACCTGGGTCCGTGTAGTGGTTTAAATAATAACAGGAGAGTGGAGTCAGACTAGGACACGTCTGGATGGGTTCTCTGGAGAACATGGTTCAGCAGAAAAATGGCATTTAAGGGAACTCCGGACTTTTAAAAATATTTTAAACATTCTTTTCTCCCAGTTTTTCCAGATTTGGTCTGAGAACCAGAACATGTACACACTACTGATGTTTTAGGGTTGAATACGTGGATTATGGGATGTTAAACGTCCTCCAGCTCTGGACTGACCCGTATTATTTCTGGCAGCGCTGGAAGCTGCTCAGAACTCCTGGATCTTCTGTGGACTGTAACCTCTGAGAACTTCTTCTCTGAAAATCTTTAAAGAACCCTTCTGGACCTTTGAACTGGGTCAGGTCTTAGATTCTGGGACTCCGTTTCCACGTCATGATCAGCCGAACCAGATTTACTCCAATAGCGACTACAGGAGGAGATCAGCTGATGGGCTTCATTTAAAAGGAGAAAAAAAAAGATCTCCACCAAACTGTAAACCAGAACCAGATGTTGGACCTTCAGGACCAGATGTTGGACCTTCAGGAGACTCTCTAGTTCTGTTCAGGAAGATTTCTTCCAAACCAGAGAAGAAATCTGCAGAAACATTAAAGTTCCTCGTGGAGTTCTCAGGTTCATGATCTCCTCATCTTCATGGTGGAAACGGAACTTTTCTTTAAGTGGAGACGGAACTCGAGCTTCTACTGGAGGTTTTTTTTTTAGAAGCAGTTTCTAGAATATTTCCAGATAATTGGATCCAGTCAGTTGGTTTTTGGTTCAATAATAAATCTTCAGTTTGAGTCTTTAATTGTGAGAAGATTAAAAAATGAAGATAAATTAAAACCATGAAGATCATTTTCCTCCAAGAGAACCAAAGACAAACGTTGTATTAGAATCTGATCAGTTAATCTGGATTCAAACTGAAGCTCTTCAGAACCTGGACCTGGACCCCAGACCCTGAATCCCAGACCCTGGACCTCAGACCCTGGTCCCCAGACCCTGAACCCCAGACCCTGGACCCCAGACCCTGGACCCCAGACACTAGACACCAGACCCTGAACCCCACACCCTGAACCCCAGACCCTGGACCCCAGACCCTGGACCTCAGAACCTGGACCTCAGACCCTGGACCCCAGACCCTGGACCCCAGACCCTGGACCTCAGAGTCTGGACCTCGGACCCTGAACCCCAGACCCTGGACCCCTGTGGACTCACGGTTCAGTCCCACGTCGTGGTAGGTCAGGATGGCCGGTTTGTTCCCTTTAGGAGCTCCTCGGATCACAACATGCAGAGACCCGTAGGGGGTCTCCACATCGTGCTCCTGCAGACACACAAACACACAAACATCAGACACACAATCAGCAACACAAACAACAAACACACAATCAGACACAAACACACAATTATCAATACAAACAACAAACACAGTCAACAACACAAAAATAATATAAAGGACAAATAAAACTCACAAAAATGTTTTCTAACGTTGCAACAGAATAAATAAATGAACAAGCAAACAAATAAATAATGAAGTCTTTCATCAGCAGCTTTTATTTAATAAACTCTGATTCTGACCCACATTTTATAGAATCCAGTCAGAGACAAAATGGAGGAGAGAAGCTACGCAATAACACACAATAACACACAGTAACACACAGTAACACACAGTAACACACAACACAGTAACACACAACAACACAGTAACACAATAACACACAGTAACACACACTAACACACAACAACACAGTAACACACAATAACACACAGTAACACACACTAACACACAACAACACAGTAACACACAATAACACACAATAACACACTAACACACAGTAACACACAACAACACAGTAACACACAATAACACACAGTAACACACAGTAACACACACTAACACACAACACAGTAACACACAACAACACAGTAACACAATAACACACAGTAACACACACTAACACACAACAACACAGTAACACACAATAACACACAGTAACACACACTAACACACAACACAGTAACACACAATAACACACAGTAACACTAACACACAGTAACACACACTAACACACAACACAGTAACACACAATAACACACAGTAACACACAATAACACACAGTAACACACACTAACACACAACAACGCAGTAACACAAACTAACACACAACAACACAGTAACACACAATAACACACAGTAACACTAACACACAGTAACACACACTAACACACAACACAGTAACACACAATAACACACAGTAACACACAATAACACACAGTAACACACACTAACACACAACAACGCAGTAACACAAACTAACACACAACAACACAGTAACACAATAACACACAGTAACACACACTAACACACAACAACACAGTAACACACAATAACACACACTAACACAGTAACACACACTAACACACAACAACACAGTAACACACAATAACACACAGTAACACACTAACACAACAACACAGTAACACACAATAACACACACTAACACACAGTAACACACTAACACACAACAACACAGTAACACACAATAACACACAGTAACACACAGTAACACACACTGACACACAACAACACGGTAACACACAATAACACACAGTAACACACAGTAACACACAACAACACAGTAACACACAATAACACACTAACACACAATAACACAGACTAACACACAATAACACACACTAACACACAACAACACAGTAACACACAATAACACACTAACACACAATAACACAGACTAACACACAGTAACACACAGTAACACACAACACAGTAACACACAACAACACAGTAACACAATAACACACAGTAACACACACTAACACACAACAACACAGTAACACACAATAACACACAGTAACACACACTAACACACAACAACACAGTAACACACAATAACACACAATAACACACTAACACACAGTAACACACAACAACACAGTAACACACAATAACACACAGTAACACACAGTAACACACACTAACACACAACACAGTAACACACAACAACACAGTAACACAATAACACACAGTAACACACACTAACACACAACAACACAGTAACACACAATAACACACAGTAACACACACTAACACACAACAACACAGTAACACACAATAACACACAGTAACACTAACACACAGTAACACACACTAACACACAACACAGTAACACACAATAACACACAGTAACACACAATAACACACAGTAACACACACTAACACACAACAACACAGTAACACAACTAACACACACACACAGTAACACAATAACACACAGTAACACACACTAACACACAACAACACAGTAACACACAATAACACACACTAACACAGTAACACACACTAACACACAACAACACAGTAACACACAATAACACACAGTAACACACTAACACAACACACAGTAACACACAATAACACACACTAACACACAGTAACACACTAACACACAACAACACAGTAACACACAATAACACACAGTAACACACAGTAACACACACTACACACAACAACACGTAACACACAATAACACACAGTAACACACAGTAACACACAACAACACAGTAACACACAATAACACACTAACACACAATAACACAGACTAACACACAATAACACACACTAACACACAACAACACAGTAACACACAATAACACACTAACACACAATAACACAGACTAACACACAGTAACACACAGTAACACACAACACAGTAACACACAACAACACAGTAACACAATAACACACAGTAACACACACTAACACACAACAACACAGTAACACACAATAACACACAGTAACACACACTAACACACAACAACACAGTAACACACAATAACACACAATAACACACTAACACACAGTAACACACAACAACACAGTAACACACAATAACACACAGTAACACACAGTAACACACACTAACACACAACACAGTAACACACAACAACACAGTAACACAATAACACACAGTAACACACACTAACACACAACAACACAGTAACACACAATAACACACAGTAACACACACTAACACACAACAACACAGTAACACACAATAACACACAGTAACACTAACACACAGTAACACACACTAACACACAACACAGTAACACACAATAACACACAGTAACACACAATAACACACAGTAACACACACTAACACACACACAGTAACACAACTAACACACAACACACAGTAACACATAACACACAGTAACACACACTAACACACAACAACACAGTAACACACAATAACACACACTAACACAGTAACACACACTAACACACAACAACACAGTAACACACAATAACACACAGTAACACACTAACACACACACAGTAACACACAATAACACACACTAACACACAGTAACACACTAACACACAACAACACAGTAACACACAATAACACACAGTAACACACAGTAACACACACTGACACAACAACACGGTAACACACAATAACACACAGTAACACACAGTAACACACAACAACACAGTAACACACAATAACACACTAACACACAATAACACAGACTAACACACAATAACACACACTAACACACAACAACACAGTAACACACAATAACACACTAACACACAATAACACAGACTAACACACACTAACACACAATAACACACAATAACACACACTAACACACACTAACACACACTAACACACAACAACACAGTAACACACAATAACACACAGTAACACACAGTAACACACAACACACACTAACACACACTAACACACAATAACACAGTAACACACAATAACACACACTAACACAGTAACACACACTAACACACAATAACACACAGTAACACACACTAACACAGTAACACACATTAACACAGTAACACACACTAACACATACTAACACACAGTAACACACAGTAACACACAGTAACACACACTAACACAGTAACACACATTAACACACTAACACACAATAACACACTAACACACAGTAACACACTAACACACAGTAACACACACTAACACAGTAACACACACTAACACACTAACACACAATAACACACACTAACACAGTAACACACAATAACACACTAACACAGTAACACACACTAACACAGTAACATACAATAACACACACTAACACACTAACACACAGTAACACACAATAACACACACTAACACAGTAACACACAATAACACACACTAACACACAGTAACACAGTAACACACAATAACACACACTAACACAGTAACACACAATAACACACACTAACACACACTAACACAGTAACACACAATAACACACACTAACACACAGTAACACACAATAACACACACTAACACAGTAACACACAATAACACACACTAACACACACTAACACAGTGACACACACGAACACAGTAAGACACAATAACACACACTAACACACAATAACAAACACTAACCCTGCTGGTGTTTATCAGCTGATTGTTGTTAACATCTGAAACCACAAACCTAATTACACACCCACAGCCTGGAGGACCAGAGCCACTAGAACCAGAACCACTAGAGCCAGGACCAGAAGCAGAACTAGACCTAGTAGAACTAGAACTAGAACCAGAACCAGACCCGGTGTGTTTGTGGTTCTTGTTCTGCAGCGTCAGAGCTGCTGCATCTTTAACCCACTGACACAGATCTGATGCTGCAGCCATGATCCTGCAGAGGCTGGAACCAGGACCGCTAGAACCAGAACCAGTAGAATCAGAGCTAGTAAAATTAGAAACAGTAGAACCAGACCCAGCAGAACCAGGTTCTAGTGGTCCTGGTCCTGGTTCCAGCCTCTGCAGGATCATGGCTGCAGCATCAGATCTGTGTCAGTGGGTTAAAGATGCAGCAGCTCTGACGCTGCAGAACAAGAACCACAAACACACCGGGTCTGGTTCTGGTTCTGGTTCTCCCGAGGACACAGAAACACACCGGTTCTGGTTCTGAAAGCAGAAACGAAGCGAGCGGCTGAATCCCATTGAGAGCAGCAGAACCAGGAGGTTCTCCAGAACTCACCCCATCCCAGCACTCAGGCATGACTCCTCAGAACCAGAACAGAACCAGAAGAACAGGAGGAAGCAGGAGGAAGAGCAGCCAGACCTCTCCTGGATCAGGACTAGGACTAGGACTGGACTCTGCAGGTCTTTGTCTGCTCTCATCATCAGCTCCTCCATAAGCTGCAGTCAGGGGGGCGGGGCAGGCCGCAGCTCATTGGCTCACAGCGCTGCCTCCCCAGCCTCTGATTGGCCAGCTGCCCTGTCCGTCACAGTATCTCTCCTCAGCACCACTGCTCTAGTTTCTGATTCAGACAAACTGACGGACGGGAACAGGAATATACAACTACACAACTACACAACAGGAATATACAACTATACAACTACACAACTATAACACCACTACAACACAACTACACACCACAACAGGAATACACAATATAACTATTATACAACGACAACACAACAGGAATATACAACTACACAACTACACAACAGGAATATACAACTATACAACTACACAGCTATAACACAAGTACAACACAACTACACAACGACAACACAACTACACAACAGGAATATACAACTATACAACTACACAACTATAACACCACTACAACACAACTACACGATACAACAGGAATACACAATACAACTATTATACGACGACAACACAACAGGAATATACAACTACACAACTACACAACAGGAATATACAACTATACAACTATAACACAACTACAACCCAACTACACAACTACACAACAGGAATATACAACTATACAACTACACAACTATAACACCACTACAACACAACTACACGATACAACAGGAATACACAATACAACTATTATACAAGGACAACACAACAGGAATATACAAATACACAACTACACAACAGGAATATACAACTATACAACTACACAACTATAACACAACTACACAACGACAACACAACTACACAACAGGAATATACAACTATACAACTACACAACAACAGGAATATACAACTACACAACAACACAACTACACAACAGAAATATACAACTACACAACTACACAACACGACAACACAACAGAATTGTACAACTACAACACAACACAGCTACACAACACAACGACAACACAACAGGAATATACAACAGCACAACTACACAACAGGAATATACAACTACACAACGACAGCACAACACGATGACACAACAGTAATACACAACACAATGACAACACAACACGACAACACAACACACCTACACAACGACCACATAACACAACATGAATATACAACAACACAACGATAACATGAATATACAACACAACACGAGCATACGGCAACACGATATGAATATACAACACAACATGAATATAAAACAACACAATGACACAACATGAATATACAACAACACAACTACACAATGACAACATAACATGAATATACAACAGCACAACAACAACACTACTATACTGCCACAGAACAGAACCAGGTTCTGATCAGATCCACTGATATCCTCCAACAGAACCAGAAGCCTGAAGCTAGCATCCCTGCGCTACTCATTAGCATTTCTAGGACAGTCATCTGCATTAAAGAACAAAAATTTATTTCCTCTTTCAGATTTAAAGATCTAAATGGCACAGTTAGCCAAGGCTAGTAGCTAGCATCCTGAGGCAAAGCATTCGAACCGCCCAATGAGTGACAAGCATTCCTGACATCACAGCTAGCTTACCTCAGCTATCATCCTGAGCTAGTCACTGTCATCTCTTAGCTAGTCACTAGTATTCATAGGATCCCTAGGCTAGCAACTAGCATCCATATGCTACTAACTAGTATTCCTAGTCTATTCACTAGCATTTCTAGTCAAGCAATTAGCATTCTTAGGCTACTCACTAGGATCTCTCAGCTAGTGGCTAGCATTCCTATAGTAGCTACTAACATTGCTGGGCTAATCAGTAGCATTCCTTGAAGTCCCATACCTTAGGAACATGAAGGAACATTTAAATTTATATTACAGTCACTAGCATTCCTAAACTAGCAACAAGCATCACTTGACTAGGCACCGTGACTTCTAAGCTAGTCATTAGCATCCCTAGGTGAGTGACCAAGACCCCTAGGCTAGCAAATATATCCATAACTTAGCAACTAGCATCCATAGGGTAGTGACTAGCATTCCTGTCCAAGTGACCTGAGTCCTAGACTAGCAATTAGTGTTGTTTCTAGCATTCTAAGGATGCCATTTGCATCCCTAGGCCAGTTATTAGCATCTCTCACCTAGTGACTAGCCTCCCTAGCTAGCATCCAAAGGCTAGCAGCATTCTTCAGCTAGTCACCACCATCCCAAGGCTAGCAATTAGCATTCCCACACTAGTCACTAGCATCCCTTACGGAGACTTGAGCTTTCCTGGGCTAGTCATTAGTTATGGTTTTATCTACAGTTCTATCTCCAGTTGTGCTTCTATCTCTGGTTGTGATTTTAACTATAGTTGTGGTTCTATCTCCAGTTCTATCGCGAGGTGTGGTTCTATCAGTTGTGGTTCTATCAGTTGTAGGTTCTATCAGTTGTAGGTTCTATCAGTTGTGGTTCTATCAGTTGTAGGTTCTATCAGTTGTGGTTCTATCAGTTGTGGTTCTATCTCTGGTTGTGATTATAACTATAGTTGTGATTCGATCTCCAGTGGTGGTTTTATCAGTTGTGGTTCTATCAGTTGTGGTTCTATCAGTTGTGGTTCTATCAGTTGAGGTTCTATTAGTTGTGGTTCTATCTTGGTGTGAAGGTGCAGTCTGAAGCCTACGTGCTGCTGCTCATGTTTCTGATGGAGGTTGATCCTGCTGACTGTCTCTGAAGCCTTTGTCCTCCCTCCTATCTCCCCTCCATCTCCCCTTCCTCCCCCATCCGCCCCGTTTCCTGCTGAATGCTGACTCTAACCTCCACCAGCAGATTAACCCTCCGTCTGCTGTTTCTGCTTTAAACACACAGACTGCTGCAGACATGACATGAACATCTACGTGTGATTTAGAATGTCTGTTTCCATCATGTTAACCAGAATAAATGCAGCGCTGCAGCTCTGTCACACTTTACCGCTGGATCACCAGAACTTCATCAGTCCAGCAGATAGAACGCTAACCCTACATGACGTTTAGGAGGAGAAACACATCAGAAATCTGGTAAAAACTGACCCCAGATCAGTTTAATTAATCCAGGTGTCTCAGTCTGAAGATAATCCAGATTTCACCAATTCTGGACTGTTTTTGAGTCATTCTGGACAAATTTTCAAGTTTTTTAGAACATTTTTGGAATAATTTGGGGAAATAATGAATCATTTTGGAAGATTTTTGTCATTTTTGGACAAATTTGAATAATTTTGGGACAAATGACTTGAAATTTGCTTAAATGTGTTTTTCTTACATGAAAGTTGTCCAAAACTACATGAAACATGTCCAGACTTTCTCAAAATTTGTCCACAATTAATCACAAATTGTTCAAAATAACATGAAACTTTTGAAAATGACACAAAAAAATGTTCAGCTGTGTTTCTCCTCCTAAATGTCATGGTTCTATCTGCTGGACTGATGAAGTTCTGAAAAAGTCCATTAAAAAGTGATGAATCTGGACTCTATGGACTTCAAGAACCTGGAACTCTGAAAATATTCCCAGTCTGAAGGTAGAACTCTGATGATTGATAAAGTTACTGCAGATGAAGAACCAGTTTTATTTGCTGCCTTTGTTCTCAGAAAGGTTTCCTAGCAGCTGCTCAGAGTTCCGTCAGCGTTTGAACGTCTAATTGAAGATCCTCAGGAGAATCTCAGCTGAAAGTCAGACGTGTTAAAAAGCAGCGTGTTCTCAGAACCTGTCGGTTAAAGTGTGACCGAAGGTGTTTGATCCTCTGAGCACTGAGACTAAAATAAAGCATCTGTTAAAGTGAGGAGAAACTTGGAGCTTCGTCAGCTGGTTAACGGACTCTGAGCTGCAGATTTCAGAGTTTATTATTATTTATGATCATTATGTTGAATTTTAACTCCATGACCTCAGAGTTCTGTTAGGCGAAGCCGGGCCGACAGATCCAGACTTTCTTTAACAAAACTGAAACTCAGTCAGAGACATCAGGAGGACCTTAACGTGTCATGTGATTCCTCTGCAGTAAATGGACCAATCACGTTCCTCCTCCAGTCTACTGGTTGTTTAAATTAGGGAACAACGAGGAAAACAAAAAGCTGCTACCAGGTTAGCTCCGCAGCATCAGGTACCATGGAGATCTAGCTGTGTAACATCAGTTACCATGGAGATCTAGCTCCTCAGCATCAGGTACCATGGAGATCTAACTGTGTAGCATCAGTTACCATGGAGATCTAGTTCCTCAGCATCAGGTACCATGGAGATATAGCTGTGTAGCATCAGGTACCATGGAGATCTAGCTGTGTAACATCAGTTACCATGGAGATCTAGCTCCTCAGCATCAGGTACCATGGAGATCTAACTGTGTAGCATCAGTTACCATGGAGATCTAGTTCCTCAGCATCAGGTACCATGGAGATCTAGCTGTGTAGCATCAGGTACCATGGAGATCTAGCTCCTCAGCATCAGGTACCATGGAGATCTAACTGTGTAGCATCAGTTACCATGGAGATCTAGTTCCTCAGCATCAGGTACCATGGAGATCTAACTGTGTAGCATCAGTTACCATGGAGATCTAGCTCCACAGCATCGGTTACCATGGCGATCTAGCTCCTCAGCATCAGGTACTATGGAGATCTAACTCCTCGGCATCAGGTACCATGGAGATCTAGCTGTATAGCATCGGTTACCATGGAGATCTAGCAGGTTAATGGAGAATAACCTTTGTGATCTGAAAACTCTGACTCTAACATTCTGCTGACTCACTGATCTTTGTGTTCTTTCCATGCTTAAATGGAATGACTCAGCATGGTGAAGGTGTTATCATCAGCGTCTTGTAACATTCATCTCTGAAATCCTTCACCCAGCCATCGTTTGCTGCTTCACCTTGACCAAGCTGAGTGGTCTGGATGAAGAACAGAACCAGAGTAAAGAGAACTTCACATTGTTCGTACCTTCCAGTCTCCCACCGGCATCAACTGCTCACAGCTCTCCTGGAACACAGACAGGAAGAAGGAATTAAAACAGGAAGCAGGTCAGTCTGAACTGTCACAATAAAGGTTCTCCAGGAGAGCTCAGTGCTGAAGGTCCAAACCAGACTAACATCAGACTTAAATCCTACGTTCTATCCAGTAACTGGTCGGTTGATGGACCTCCCTTTAGAACAGGTTTTTATCTACTGTTGGGGCTCAGTCTAACCCTGACCTGAACTCTGACATTTACCAAAGACGGGAAACTGGGAACCAATCAGGAGCCAGAAGAGAAACAATGAGAGGACAGCCAGAGTCCTTACAGAACCTGAGTTAACTTAAGTTAAACTGAGTTAAACCGAGTTAAACTGAGTTAACCCAAGTTAAACTGAGTAAAACCGAGTTAACCCAAGTTAAACTGAGTTAAACTGAGTTAACCCATGTTAAACCGAGTTAAACCAAGTTATACCAGGTTAAACCAAGTTAAAATGAGTTAAACTGAGTTAAACCGAGTTAAACTGAGTTAACCTGAGTTAATCCGAGTTAAACTGAGTCAACCCAAGTTAAGCTGAGTTAAACCAAGTTAACCAGAGTTAAACTGAGCTAACCCGAGTTAAACTTAGCTAACCCGAATTAACCCGAGTTAAATTGAGTTAAATCGAGTTAAACCAAGTCATACCAGGTTAAACCAAGTTATACTGGGTTAAACCAAGTTAAAATTAGTCAAACTCAGTTAAACCGAGTTTAACTGAGTTAAACCCAGTTATACCGGGCTAAACCAAGTTAAAATGAGCTAAACTGAGTTAAATTGAGTTAAACCGAGTTAAACTTAGTTAAGCTGAGTTAAACCAAGTTAATGCGAGTTATACTGAGTTAAACCAATTTATACCAGGTTAAACAAAGTTATACCGGGTTAAACCAAATTAAAATGAGTTAAACGGAGTTAAAATGAGTCAAACTGAAACTAAGTTAAACTGAGTTAAAATGAGTTAAGCTGAGTTAAACTAAACAAATTGGAGAATTCAGAGACGTTCAGTCTGCAGCTTTTTCAAAACTTTAAATTCACGGAATAATAAATAAAATAAAATTAATGAAAGGCTGCAGGAGAAACTATTATGGGATGGAGGGATGGAAACACTGAGAAAAAGTTAGTATGGAAGCCCAGAGAGCTCAAGATTAACACAGGACTTATTAATAATAATAATAATAATAATAATAATAATAATAATAATAATAATAATAATAATAATAATAATAATAATAATAATAATAATAATCTAAAATAAATAAAGTGAATCAAAGACAGAAAACCTGAAAACATGAAGCTTCCAGTCACATCTGTCAGGAAAAGTTATTAATAAATAAGATTATTTCTGAATAAAAATCAGGTGCTACTTTTAATTAAAAATTACATTTATAAATAAAAAATATTTTTACATTTAGAAAAGTTCTATTATGAAATTATTATTATTATTATTATTATTATTATTAATGCTATTATGAAATATAAAGTGTTGTTTTGTAAATAGAAAGGTGACTTTAATAAATTGTATATATATATATATATATATATATATATATATATATATATATATATATATATATATATATATATATATATATATATATATATATTTAAATAGAAAAATTAAATTATTAAATTAAATATATTCTTACATTTAATAAAGTGTTATTATAAAATAATAAGAGCTGAAATAATGTTTTTAAATAAGAAAATGACTTCATTGAATTAACAAAGTAAAATACAAATTATCAAATAAAAAATATTTTTTTAATTGAAAAAAATAGCGTCAATAAATATAAAAATTCAGAACAGCTGGAATGAAACGTTTTGGAGTTAATGGGGTAAAAACGTCTGTGATTATTGATTATTGATTTCATATTTGGAGCTTCTCAGGTTTCAGTTTTTCTTCCTGTTTCAGTCTAAACATTAAAAGAAACAAGTCGATCAATAAACGATGCTCCAGAAAATATAACATCTAAAACCACATTCAGAGGTTTATTCAGTCACTTCCTGAGTGATTTCATTTTTATCTGAGCGATTTCATCTTTTATCTGAGTGATTTCAGCTCATTTATCTGGTGATTCTTCTGCTCTGATGCTTCGTTGAGCTCACAGCTGGAACATCTGGAAATCTGGGCCACAAAGGAAAAAAAATCAAACATGAGGTCAGAAAAACATCCAGAGACTCTGAAAGGAAACGGATTAAAGATGGAAACAGACCAGATTAAAAGAGGAAAGTTTTCAGGAATTAGAGAAACAAGAAGGAAAGTCAGAGAAACGTCAGGAAAACATCAAGAAAACATCAAGAAAACATGGAGAGAAAAATCGAAGAAAATGAAACTGAAGCTGCAGCTTCACACCTTTAATAAATATTTTATTAAATGCTTCAATAAATATTTTAATAAATGTTTTATTAAATGTTTTACTAAATGTTTTAATAAGTGTTTTAATAAATATTTTAATGAATATTTTTATAAATATTTCAATAAATGTTTCAATAAATATTTAATAAATATTTTATTAAATGTGCTGCTGAACTCTGATCCATCACTGAATTAATACAGAATTTGAATTTATTGATTTAAAAGCATCACTTTAATATTTTTAATTTCTGCAGCAGTTGATATTAAACTAAACTAAACTTTTATTTTTATTCACCTCCAGTTCAGACCTGCTGGAAGGATTTATCTGTATCAACATTTAATAAAAAATATGATTTAAAAATACTTTTAAATAAGTGGAAATACTCAGAATAAAATCATTTATATGAATAGTCTGCTGAAAAGTTTGTGTTTGAACTGGAAAAAAATAACAATTAAAAAAAATAAAAAGGTGACTTATTTTTATTCATGAAAAAAGTGACATTAATAGATCAAACAATACAATAATAAACTAAAGGCTATATTTTATAATAATACTAATACTAAGATGATTGAATCTAAATATTATCAGAGGTTTATTAAATCTAATAAATATCAGTTTGTAGATGATTGAATCTAAGTATTTTCAGCATGAAGAGCTTCAGTCTGATGCAGATGGACGTTAGTGACCAGCAGGAGGCGCTCTCCTTCTTCTATCAGCTCCCAGTAATCTGGAGCTGAACCCAGAGAGGAAACCAGACAGAAACCAGTTCATAATGTCCACCTAAACCACTTAAACCAGTTCCTAACGTCCACTTACAGCATAAATAATATATATTAATAATACATGTTAATATAATTATAAATATTAGAACGGGTTAACATAATTATAAATATAAATGGTAGAACATGTTAAAATAATTATAAATATAAATAGTAGAACGTGTTAATATAATTATAAATATAAATATTAGAATGTGTTAATATAATTATAAATATAAATAATAGAACGTGTTAATATAATTATAAATATAAATATTAGAACATGTTAATATAATTATAAATATAAATGTTAGAACGTGTTTAAGAGGGTTTATTTTACTGCTGAGATTATTTCTGTGTTTAGGTTCTGAAATACAGTAAAGTTTGATAAAACAGACTCAGAGGTGGACCAGATAATGACACCAGATGGTCACCTAAATAATCATTTATCAGCCAGAAACAGTAGAAACAGAAAGAATTGTTTCAGTTATCGTTTCTATTTTGGAGTAAAAACCTCCGAGTCTGAGCCTTAAAACCGGGACAATTCGTTAAAATCATCTCGTTTTAAATGTCTCTTTTTAAATTCATAAAAAACAAACCGTTTTAACTAACAAGATTCTGCTATTAAACATAAATAAATACATTTTAATAAGCTGGTTCCAACAGAGCAAACTAAGTAAAACTGTAAATAAAATGTTTAATATGTGAGAGTTGGAGGATTTAATCTGTTAAAATGTCTCTATGGACAGAAAATGTTCTGATTTATTCTCTCCTTTAACTTCTGCAGTCAGACTCTGCTAGCTAGGCTAGTTAGCTTTTAGCCATTTAGCTTACAACTAGGCTAGTTAGCTTATAGCTAGGCTAGTTACCTTACAGCTAGTTAGCTTATAGCTAGGCTAGTTAGCTTTTAGCTAGTTAGCTTACAACTAGGCTAGTTAGCTTATAGCTAGGCTAGTTAGCTTACAGCTAGTTAGCTTTTAGCTAGGCTAATTATCTTTTAGCTAGTTAGCTCACAGCTAGCCCAGCTAGCTTATAGCTAGTTAGCTTATAGCTAGGCTAGTTAGCTTATAGCTAGGCTAGTTACCTTTTAGCTAGGCTAGTTAGCTTACAACTAGGCTAGTTAGCTTTAGTTTCTTCTTTTCATCCAGAATAACTGAAGGTTTAACTTTTATCTCTGCGTTCTCTGACGTTTACATCAAATGTTTTTTTCTCTAACTTTAACTGTCACTAGCTAACGAGCTAACTAGCTAACTAATTAATGATAATTAACTGTTAATAATGTTTATCTCTGTGGTCTAAAGTTTATATTTGAATGTCTGATTTCTAGTTGGATAGTTTCTCAATAATTCTTTGTTTCTGTGATTTAACAGCTGTACTAAGGTCAGTTTAATGAGGTTTTATTTGTGATCTACTCTGTTCTTCTACTTTAATGATTTAATGAGCGTTTATTTATCATCTACTCTTTTCTTCTACTTTAAAAATTTAATGAGGTTTTATTTGTGATCTACTCTGTTCTATTTTATTAATTTAATGAGGTTTTATTTGTGATCTACTCTGTTCTATTTTATTAATTTAATGAGGTTTTATTTATCATCTACTCTGTTCTTCTACTTTAATAATTTAATGAGCTTTTATTTATCATCTACTCTGTTCTTCTACTTTATTAATTTAATGAGGTTTTATTTATCATCTACTCTGTTCTTCTACTTTATTAATTTAATGAGGTTTTATTTATCATCTACTCTGCTCTTCTACTTTATTAATTTAATGAGGTTTTATTTATCATCTACTCTGTTCTTCTACTTTATTAATTTAATGAGGTTTTATTTATATCTACTCTGCTCTTCTACTTTATTAATTTAATGAGGTTTTATTTGTCATCTACTCTGCTCTTCTACTTTATTAATTTAATGAGGTTTTATTTATCATCTACTCTGTTCTTCTACTTTATTAATTTAATGAGGTTTTATTTATCATCTACTCTGTTCTTCTACTTTATTAATTTAATGAGGTTTTATTTATCATCTACTCTGCTCTTCTACTTTATTAATTTAATGAGGTTTTATTTATCATCTACTCTGTTCTTCTACTGCAGTATTTTTCTGCAGTATTTTATCCTGTAGATTCAGAACCTCTTCATCTGGTTCCATAGAAGCTGAATCAGTTTTAGTTTTTTACTTTAGTAAATGTTCAGGAACATTCAGATCATCAGTTAGTGGTTCTATAATTTAATAATCTTCAGACACTTCCTGTTATCTGATGCTTCCTGTGATGATGTAACAGGAAGCTGCAGGTTCCAGGTGTAGTGGTTCTGGTTCTGGTTCCTACCTGAGGAACCCCGCTGGTCCGACGGCGGGTTTGGCGTAACCAGTGTCGTGCCATGACGTGCCAGCGGTGGGCGGGGCGGCTGGGGGGAGGGGCGTGGTTAGAGGGGGCGGGGCCAGCAGGGCCCTGAGGCCCCCCAGAGGGCTCCTCAGCTTTATCCTGCTGGTCCAGGACAACAACAACAACAACAACAGGTTAAACAGCCCAGCAACCTGCATCACTGCTGCATCCAACCAGCTGCATGCAGCTGATCAGCTGATAGGAACGTTTGCCAGATTTAAATATCTTCAAATCCACGGTTTATCATTTCACAAAGTTAATTATGAATTCAGCTGCTTCATGAACAAACATGAAAAACAAAATCAGTGAAGGAAATTAATGGAGCAAATTAACTAATATTGGATCAAACCTCTGAATATAAAAAGGAAATTAAATAAAATCATGTTTTCATATGTTTTATTATTTTTATGAAATGAAATGTGAGGAGAAATACTTTTAAAAAACATGAAATGAAATATTGTGTTAATTTAGAAAAATTTAATATTAGAATATTTATTATATAAATATAATATATATTTATTATATTATATAAATGTACTATATAAATATTATTCTGACTATTAAACTATATATATATATAGAGAGAGAGACATATATGTATACACATATATATGTTTCAGGACAGAATGAAGCGTGAATCTTCATTTGCTGTCCTCCATGTTTGTTTCCATCCCTGAACGTCTGTTTAACTGAATCTTCTTTCTCTCCTTCCTCCATCAGATCCTAAACTGACCCAGGAACAGCAGAATCTACTCACCAAGTCCGACTCTCCTCCTCTCTGCTCCGGCAGCAGAGGCTTCTCCTCCGTGAACTGCTGCTCCTTCATCGCCGCCATCCTGGACAGCAACCTGCAGTTACCGTGGCAACAAGGAGACATGAGGTCACCAGGAGACAACTTCCTGTTCAGCAGCGTTAATTCACTGTAGGATCATTTTAACTCAATCTGCTCCAGAGAACATCCATGAATCCTTGCTTCCTCCCAGCATGACGTCCTGATTGAATCCCTTTAATAAGTGTCACTGTGTGAGTCTGCAGCACCAACATGTCAGAAGAACAACTAGTTTTATCCTTAAAGTTTGTGGTGTTTTGTTCCTGAACTTATCCAGTAACTAGAACCTTCCAGAGGCTCATCGAGTCGACGGTGAAGCTCAGTGACCAGAAAGACGAGGAGATAGCGAGGCTGTGATTAGCTGGAGTGGAGTACGGTAACACAACACGACAGTCCAACAACACACTGGAACACAACACGACGGTCCAACAACACACTGGAACACAACACGACGGTCCAACAACACACTGGAACACAACACGACGGTCCAACAACACACTGGAACACAACACGACAGTCCAACAACACACTGGAACACAACACGACGGTCCAACAACACACTGGAACACAACACGACGGTCCAACAACACACTGGAACACAACACGACGGTCCAACAACACACTGGAACACAACACGACGGTCCAACAACACACTGGAACACAACACGACGGTCCAACAACACACTGGAACACAACACGACGGTCCAACAACACACTGGAACACAACACGACGGTCCAACAACACACTGGAACACAACACGACGGTCCAACAACACACTGGAACACAACACGACGGTCCAACAACACACTGGAACACAACACGACAGTCCAACAACACACTGGAACACAACACAACGGTCCAACAACACACTGGAACACAATTCAGGACCCTTCAGCCTCCAACCCTGAGCTGCTTCATTCTGCTGCAGTAAAACAGGATGTAACGCTTTTAATCTGAAGTCAGGAACGCAAAGAAACACAGGACGACAAAAACAGACAAACTCTACACATTCATCCTCCGTTAATTAATAACAACACGTCTGAAGGATTTAAGACTAATGTGGGAAAAACTGATTAAAAGTTTGGTTGATGGAAAAGATGGAAAAGATAAACACTGGAAAAAAAACAACAGACTAAAAAAATTAATAAAGACACACAAAGCCACAGTAAAAGAGATGTGAAAGCATTAAAAGACACAACACCAACACAATCTCACTGACGTAAAAAGAAAAAATACACAAAACAACCACAAAGAAACACAACCACAAAAATACACAAAACAACCACAAAGAAACACAAAATGACCACAAAGAGAAACAAAACAATGACAAAGAGACACAAACAGACACAAAACTGTCTCTGTCTTTTTCCTGGTTCTGGTACTATCCTGGTTCTGGTTCTATCCTAGTTCTGGTACTATCCTGGTTCTGTTTCTGGTTCTGTCCTGGTTCTGGTACTATCCTGGTTCTGGTTCTGTCCTGGTTCTGGTACTATCCTGGTTCTGGTTCTCATTCTATCCTGGTTCTGGTTCTATCCTGGTTCTGGTTCTGTCCTGGTTCTGGTTCTATCCTGGTTCTGGTTCTATCCAGGTTCTGGTTCTGTCCTGGTTCTGGTTCTATCCTAGTTCTGGTTCTGGTACTATCCTGGTTCTGGTTCTGGTTCTATCCCTGTTCTGGTTCTATCCTGGTTCTGGTTCTGGTTCTGGGTCTGGTTCTGTCCTCTACAGTCCTTCAGTTATTCTGGACATTTTATCTGACACACTGACGAAGTCCAGACGCCACCAGCACTCAGTGATGAAGTGTGTGTGAGACACTGACAGACAACACACACTTCCTGCCAGCAGGGATTTTCAGAATAAAGAGCCGATACATTTATATTTACATTTATATTTATACTTATATTTACATTTATATTTACATTAATATTTATATTTACAATAATGTTTATATTTACATTAATATTTACATTAATATTTATATTCATATGCCACATTTAAAACAACAGGCGCTGCTCTAAAGACGTGTAAAAGCTTCTGACTGGTTTTATGAAACCATCATAAATCCAACTGTGAACACATCAGTCTGTTTTATGAAACATTATTAACATTAAACCAGACGCCTGCTGCTGCTTTAACCCTCATCTCTGACAGAAATCAGAATAATAATCACTGAATATACTTCATTTTACCTCCAGTTCAGTCAGCAAACTATAAGAATCAGATCTAGATGTGGTTAAAAATACATTTTATTCTTGGTGTTCTTATGTTTCCAGGTTCTCTGTGTAAATATCCTTCATTAACTATAAAAAGCTAAAAGATCCGTCCGTCTGGATGGGAAGCCACAGATTTAAAGAGATTTAAAGAGAAGCAGCTGTGAGGAAATCACTAAACTAAAAACACCAGCGTGGACAGCAGCAGAGCGCCACCTACAGACTCTCAGACGTCACTGATGATAATCCAGAGACAATAAAGCTGAACACAGACCCACAATAAGCTCTGAGAGAAGAAGAAGGATTAAATCTTTATCCTCATCTCACCTCAGTAAACCCACAGTCTACCTCCGTCCTAAAGATTTAAATTCTGCCTTCAGGAACATCTGTGTTCAGAAAACTGGATTTAAAAACGTCTCATCACCCAGAGTTACAGGATCCTCCAGAGAAGAAACATCCAGCAGGAAACTAGAAAGAGACTAGAGAGGGAGGCCACCAAAACTCTATGACTCCTCTGAAGCAGTTAAATCTGGACTAGAGTTCACCAGAAGACATGTGGAGACTCTGAAGACACCTGGAAGAAGGTTCTTTGGTCTGAGGAGACCAGGATGGAGCTTTATGTCCATCAGACTAGATGATATGTTTGATGGACACCAAAAACTGAACATCATCAGAAACACACCATCCCCACTGTGAAGCACGGTGGAGGCAGCATCATGATATAAAGCATGGTGGAGGCAGAGTTTTGGTAGTTACAGTTTTGGCTATTTGTTTTTGGGGGTTTGGCCAGATGTTTTCATCTGTTATGTTTATTTTGTGTCTCTTTGTGTATATTTTGGGTGTCTGTAGTTGTTTTGTGTGTCTGTGGTTGTATGTAGTTGCAGGTGTTGGAATAAACTTTATTTCCAGCTAAATCTGTTCTTCTATTTCTGGTTTTATAATGTGTTTCTGCTGTTTAACAGTTAGCTGTATTCTCTCCTTCTTCTTCTTGTCCTCCTTCTTCTCCTTCTTCTCCTCCTGTCCTCTACCCCTCTCTCATTCGTTGTTTGTCGTTCTTTCACACCTCTGTTGGCCCTCCGTCTCTGATTATGTAACTGAGCTGCTGGTGAAATCAATTATCATCACATTAGGACGTCTATATTTGGCTTCCTGACGCCAGCGGAGGACAGATCTGTCTGCAGCTAAACATGGAGATGCTGCTGCTGCTTTATCAGGGAACCTTCAGAGAACCTCCAGAGAACCTTCAGGGAAGCTCCAGGGAACATTCAGAGAACCTTCAGGGCCTTTAAACCGGTGCTGGATCATGATCCCCAGAGGATGTCCTGGTCGTAGTAT
>CM049570.1:39230109-39417609 GCA_027123335.1 Amphiprion clarkii | reverse complement strand
TTTTCTCATTTTTAGACAGTATTGTGCGTCGTTATTTTGTGTTTGCAGCTAGTTTTGCATCCCTATGTGGTGGTTTTGTGGGGATTGTTGGTAGTTTTGTGTGTTTGTGTGGTGGTTTAGTATCTTTTTCTAAATGAGCAGGTGTAACATAAAACATTAGGAGTTGAAGGGTAAAGCGGTGTCATCAGCGTATTGAAAAACAACAGATCATCAGTTACTGGTTGTTGAAGCGGCTGAAGATCAGTGAAGGAAACTGTTTAAACCCTGCATCCTAACTGGGTTTGGACTTCATGCCTCCAGTTGTTAATGTGTTTGTGTGTCTCTGAGGTTTCTGTCCTGTTCAGGTCTTCTTCCAGTCGTATCTTCACCACTATTTCACCTCATTATTGCTGCTTTAAATCACACATAATGTCCTCTTCTGTTCTCCGTTCACATCTCCCCAGATCACACATTTCTCTGCAACTCCATAGTAACCTGTTCTCTGGGTTCACACAGAATAAAACTCTGTTCAGCTGTCTCTGAGTTCTCATGAACAGAAGCTGATTAAAGGCTGCACAGTGATCGGAGTTTAAATATGGAGGTTTTACGTTTGGTGTTTCAGAGCTCAGCATGTAGGTGAGACGGATGAGACGCTAAATACCAAAAACTACACACAAAACCAACACAAGTAGATGAGAAAGTACTGAAAAGAGAGAAAAAACAACCACCAAAAGACACAAAACAACCAAAAAGAGACATAAAGCAACACAAAAAGACACAAAGCAACTACAGAGACACAAAACAATCAAAAAGTGACACAAAGCTACAAAGAGACACAAAACAACCACAAAGAGACAAAATAACCAAAAACCGACACAAAAAATACAAAACAACCAAAAAGAGACACAAAACAACCACAGATTAAAACATAACAAATGTAAAACTAGCTACAGACAGAAAACAACACTCATCAAAACCAGACTCAAAACGCCAGAGACAGAAAATGATCACAAATAAAACACAAAAAGACAAAAAAAACGAGACAGCAACTATTTTGATCATCCATTAATCAGTTCAAGTAATTTTAAGTAAAAACATTCTAAACTCTGTGATTTCAGCTCCTACATGTGAATATTTTCTGTTTTTTTCCCTCTCTGACAGAAGATCTGTGGACGAAACATGACATCTGAGGAAACTCTGACCCAGATTTTAGAAACCAAACAACTGATCAACCACAAAACTGATGGACTAAACCAGAAAATAACCCAAAGATGAATGCTAATGTTACTAATGCTAAATGCTAACAGGCTAGAGTACAGACGGTTGTGTGTCTGTGGTGTCTGATCGATTCATTCATGTGGAGGGAAACATCTGATGTCCAATCACTGATTGATTCCTGGAAACTGGGACACTACAGACTGGATGGACTGGTTTATAGAGAACCAGTAGAACCAGTAGAACCAGTAGACTGGATGGACTGGTTTATAGATAGAATCAGTAGAACCAGTAGCAGCTGATCCCAACAGGAAGTTGTGATGCTGAGCTTCTCTTTAAGCTCTCCGAGGAACCAGACAGATGGAGCTCCAGCAGAGACGTGAACATGACCTTCACTGAGCACACACGCCTGATCTGACCTACCTAACCTACCTAAATTATCTCATCTAACGTATCTGATCCAACCAACCTAAACTAGCTAAACTATCTGACCTACCTAACCTACCTAAAATAGCTGATGTACCCTATCTGACCTATCGGATCTGAATGTCTGATGGACCAACAGAAAGCTACAAGGGTTTTACTTCAGAACATAAAGAACAGACAACATGTAGAATAACAGGACGACAGTGAGGTACAGTCAGACCATTCTACATGCAGAATAACAAGACGATACACTGACACAAAGTGAAAGGTTGTTGGTGTTTAGTTTAGTGTCCACCTGTCTGCCTTTAACACACCTGTCTACCTTCTACACACCCGTCTGTCTTTAACACACCTGTCTGTCAAAACAAAAAAAGACAAAACAAAAAATCCACAAAAGAAAAATCACAAAAAGACACAAAACAAACAGAAAAAGAACTGAAATGAACACAAAGAAAAAAAGTGACGCAACACAAAAATTGGCCAATGATTACTTCATGTCTCTTTCTGATTGTGTTTTTTTTTGTCTCTTTGTGGTTCTGTTTTTTTTGTGTGTCTCTTTCTGGTTGTGTTATGTCCCTCTACCAGTCCCTGACCTCCTGCCGACAGGTGAGACTGTAGCCCCTCAGCTAGCATCATGCTAACAGCAGCAGCTTGGTTCATTTGGCTGCAGCTGAATGGATCAGTGCTGAAAGATGCACCCAAGCATCCCTTCTGGTGGTTGTGTGTCTGTTGTGTGTCTGGTGTGTCGTCAGGGCTTCAGCACTGATGCCAGCAGGGCAGACGGAGGACAGTGTGAGTCCAGCAGCGTCCACCTGACCGGTTTCACCGAGTTCTTCCTGACCGACCGAGAACCAGACGTCAGAACAGATCAGTGGAGCAGAGAGAGGACGAAGGACACACAATCTATCACAACGGACACACAATCTATCACAACGGACACACTATCACAGAGGACACACAATCTATCACAACGGACACACACTCTATCACAACGGACACACAATCTATCACAACGGACACAGTTTATCACAACGGACACAGTTTATCACAACGGACACAATTTATCACAACGGACACAGTTTATCACAACGGACACAATTTATCCCAGAGGACACACAATTTATCACAATGGACACACAATCTATCACAACGGACACACAATCTATCACAACGGACACACAATCTATCACAGAGGACACACAATCTATCACAGAGGACACACAATCTATCACAACGGACACACAATCTATCACAACGGACACACTATCACAGAGGACACACAATCTATCACAACGGACACACAATCTATCACAACGGACACACTATCACAGAGGACACACAATCTATCACAACGGACACACAATTTATCACAATGGACACACAATTTATAACAACGGACACAATTTATCACAACGGACACACAATTTATCCCAGAGGACACACAATTTATCACAATGGACACACAATCTATCACAACAGACACACAATTTATCACAACGGACACAATTTTTCACAATGGAGATGCAATTTTTCACAATGGACACACAATCTATCACAACAGACACAATTTATCACAGCAGATACACAACCCGACCAGAAAGAGACACAAACCCACCTGAATTAATAAACACCATCAGCCAGAAACATCTCCCAACGTTCTCCCAACGTTCTCCCAGTGTTCTGGACTTAATCATCTCTGACCTCCGTCTGGAAAACTTCACCTGATATCGCACCAAAACCACTTTGTTCTACATTCTCACCACAGATAGACTGTCTGAACCAACCAGACTCTGTAGAACCAGAACCTTCCTCCTGGTTCTGGTTCTGGTTCTACAGACTCGTTCAGGGAGTTGTAGGTTGAACTGCAGGCAGTGTTTCAGATCAACAGAATAAACGCAGCAGAAACAGAGAACAGAGGAGCAGCGTTCCGTGTGGTGGAACATCTTCTACTGTCATTCTGAACTAGTTTCATATAATCATGGAGAGTTTTCAAGTTATTTTGGACGATTCTGAAGTAGGTTTGGACAAAATTTGAGTCATTTTTGACATTTTATGTTATTTTGGACAAAATTTGAGTCAATATTGGACAGTTTTATATTACTGTGGAAAGGTTTTTAGTCATTTTGGACAATTAGACAGAATGAAGTGTAGCATGGCTTAGAAACAGTGAACAGAGGAGCAGGATGCTGGAGACACATTCAGCATGGAAAACATCTTCTACTGTTGTATTATTCAAAATGACATAAATTTGTACAAAATCAGTGTAAAAAAAAAACCTCAAACTGATGGAAATTACATGAACTCGCCTAAAATGACTCAAATGTCTGCAGTTGGTTTTTTTTTTTTAAAGTCAAAATGCTTCAAAAATTATCCAAAATGACAAAACTTTTTTTTAAGTGCAAAAATGACAAATTGTCTAAAATGGCACAGATTTGAGCAGAATTGTTGAACAAAAATGGTTCTAAATGTTTCAAAATTTGTTCAAAGTTAATCTGTGAGGAAAACCAAAGATACTGGATGAATAAAATAAATGCAGCAGAAACAACAGAGGAGCAGGTTGGAGATCCATCCAGCATGGTGAAACATCTACTGATGATGAGCAGAGGAGTGTTTTTAGAGGCTGGAATAATGAAAATGTGATTTGAAAGTTGTCCAAAATTAAAAAACTGGTCTAAAACAACTAATTGCGGCATCATGGGCACGAAAAAAAGCATCTAGAATGACTCAATTTGTCCAAAATGACCTAAAATCTGTTCAAAATGACATTTAGTAGCCAAGATGATGACGGGAGCAAAACAAGACAGACTGGATCAATAAAAAGTTAGTAGATGCTGTAAAAATGCAAACACTCAGAATCAAAGCAACTCAAAATCTGTCCAAAATAAAAACTAGTGAAAAAAGCATCCAGAATACTGAGTCTGTCCAGAATGACACGAACCAGAAAAAACACAATACTCAAAGTGACAGAAATGAAAAGACAGAAATGAAGTGTTAAAACTGAGGGGAAACAAAGAAAGCAACACAAAAATTGAGTCGCGTAACAAAGAAGAGATGAAATGATAAAAGCAAGACACACAATCAGAAAAACACCACTGTGGGTAAAATGAGTTCATATTTAAACCATGAAAACACAAAAACAACAGATCAGAGAGAAATTACATGATATTTAACCCTCCTTTTGTCTTCATTTACGGGCTCCAAAAAATATTGTTTCCTTGTCTGAAAAAAATCCAAAAATTCAGCAAAAAAATTCTCCAAATTTCTGAAAATTTGCAAAACCTTCAGGAAGAAAATTCCAATGATTCCTTAAAAGTTTCCCTTAAAAGTTTGATTTTAATAAAAAAATCCCCCCCCCCCCAAATATGGCAAGAAAATTCTTTTCAGAAAATGAGTAGAAATCTTCCAAAAAATCCTAAAAATATCTAAAGTGATTCCATATATATCAGTAAAACTTCTAATATTTTCTTTAAGAACATTCACATAAAAATCAACCAAAATCCAGTGAAATTTGCTGGATTTTGGTAATTTTTTTTTGTGAACGTTCTTAAGAAACATTTTTAACATTTCTTTTTTTCCACCAAAAAATATTCAAAGATTTCCCAAAAATGTGGACATCAGAAGTTTCACTGTGAAAATATATTTTTTTCCACATTTTCAAACCTTAAAACGGGTCAATTTAACCCGCAGGACAACACGAGGGTTAAGTCAACGTCAACAATTAAAATAAGATTCCAGCCTGAAGAGTTTGATCTAAATCGGTACGTTTCAGTTTTTAAATAATGAATGCTGTGTTTCCTGGAAGACGTTTTAAATCTGTGCTGCCTGAACATTTTAATGCAGCTGATATCTGACCAACAGTTATTGATAATCCTGCTCCTGAAAAAGCGGAATCACTGCAGCTGCTTTCTGAATAAAATGGCATTTAGCCTGCAGCTAGCATCGATAAGCTAACGGTTAGCCACGGAGGTTATTAAAGGTAATTCTGTTCAGTTAGTTTCATATCAGTGCAAGTTTTAGAGCTGCTTCTAAATTAATATTTAAAAGCAATATGATTAATTTAAATTAATTGATTTTATATTAATCATTAGCATCAAGCTAACGTCAAACTGAAGCTTTACAGTTTATTCCATTTCTGTATGTTAAAATTAATCTTTCTGCTTTCTGTCTCCATGAATAAGTACAGATTGAGAATGAGACAGAAAATGACAAAAATGAGACAAAATTAAAAACCACATCCTTTTGTAATGCATTATGAATTAGTGCAGATTAGCGGCTAATTTTGAAGATAAAATGTCTCATCTTTCTTACTCTGTCATTTTTTTTACTCTTTGTTTCATTTATTTCTCTTTTTTCCAATGCATCTCACATTGTGTCTTGTTTTTTTTGTTTTGTGTCTCATTTTTTCTTTTGTCATCATATTCTCATTTTTCTCATCTTTTCTCATTTTGTATCTCTTTTTCTCATTTTTCTCACTTTGTCTCATTTTTTCTCATTTTTCAAATTTTGTGCCTTGTTTGTCTTGTTCTGTCTCATTTCTTATTTTCTTGTCATATCATTCTCATTTTTATCATCTTTTCTCACAGTGTCTCATTTTTTCTCAATTTGTCTCTTTTTTCTCATTTTTTGTCTCATTTTTTTCTCATTTTTCTCATTCTGTCCCTTGTTTCTCTTGTTGTGTCTCATTTTTCTTTTCTCGCCATATTATTCTCATTTTTATCATCTTTTCTCACTTTGTGTCTTATCTTTTTGTAGAAAATTACACAATTTTTTATGATTTGTTTTAAAGATAAAATGCTTTATCTTTTAAAAAAATCGTAGAAAATGATGTAAATTTCTGCAATTTTTAGGGGATTCAGAGTATTAAAACATTGAACAGAGAGATTTTTGGTCTTTTAAAACCACAAAATACATCCAAAGGAAGTGACGGCAGCTAAAAACAAACACTAATAACTCGACGACAGCTCCATTGAAGCTGCTAAAGGATGGATCTGGTGAATGCAGGAGCTGAAATGATTCCAAATAAGGCCTAAGTGGAGCAGCGCTGAGGCTGGAGTTGGAACAAAAGCAGCAGTGTTTGGCTCGTCGTGGATCTATTTATAATCCGGAGTGAGAAACAGACTCCCAGAGGAAGGACGGATCTGCTTCAGAGCATCTTTCATGTGTCCAAGTTTCAGAAATGATAAGAAGCTCCGGATACGACGACAGGTAAAATAATAGGTAAGAGCAGAGAATAAAACCAGGACGCTGATTCTACTGCAAGACGCCGAATAATGCAACCAGAAATCAACTTTATCTGGAAAAGAAAGACAAAAAAATCTGAAAAACAGGACACAATGAGAAGAATGAAACGTGAAATAAAAGGTGCTACAGAATGAGAAAAATGCGAGACTATAAGAATAATGAGAATAATATAATGAGAAAAGAAAAAAATGAGACACAAAATGATAAAAATGAGACAAAGTGAGAAAAATGAGAAAAAAATAGACACAACATGAGAAAAATTAGAATATGACAAGAAAAGAAAAATTGGGAAATTAGAAAAATGAAGCAAAAGAAACATGCCAAAATATGAGAAAAATGAGAAAAATTTACAATAATGAGAATATGAGAAAAGAAAAAAGAGATACAAAACAAGATAAAATAGACAAAGAGAGAATAATGAGAATACTATCATGAGAAAAGAAAAACTGAGACACAAAACAAGAGAAACAAGACACAAAATGACAAAAATGAGAAATGAATGAGACAAAGAGCAAGAAAGATGAGAGAAACGAGAATAATGAAAATAATATGATGAGAAAAGAAAAAATGAGACACAAAGCAAGAAAAACATGAAACAAACTGAGAAAAATTAGAAAAAATGAGTTAGAAAAGAGACAAAATGAGAATAACAAGAATAATGTGACGAGAAAAGAAAAAATGAGACAAAATGACAAAAATGACAAAAAATAAGCAATGAATCAGACAAAGAGCAAAGAGAAAAAATGAGGATGAGAATAATATGACAAGAAAAAACGAGACACAAAACAAGAAAAACAAGACACAAAATAAGAAAAATTTGAAAAAATGAGAAATGAATGAGAAAGAGTAAGAAAGACAGATGAAGTGAGAGAAATCAGGAAAAAAATGAGAAAAATAAAAGAAAAATGTGTCGCAAAATGAGAAAAATGAGAGAAGAAAAACAAGACAACTTGGAAAAAGCAAGACAAAAAGTTTCAGACAATGGGACACAATGAAAAAAATTAAACACAACATGAAATAAAAGGTGTCACAGAATGAGAAAAATGAGACAATATGAGAATATGATGAGAAAAGAAAAAATGAGACACAAAATGAGAAAAACTAGACAAAATGAGAAAAATGAGGACAATATGATGAGAAAAGATAAAAATAACATACAAAACAAGAAAAACAAGACACAAAATGAGAAAAAAATGAGAAAAACAGACAAAATCAGCAAAATTAGAATAATATAACAAGAAAAGAAAAAATGGGGAAATTAGAAAAATGAAGCAAAAGAAAAATGTGACAAAATATGAGAAAAATGAGAAAAATTGAGACTAATAAGAATAATATTACGAAAAAAGACACAAAGCAAGAAAAACAAGAAACAAAGTGAGAAAAATGAGAAGAACATGAGACAAAGTGAGAAAAATTTGAAAAAAATGAGACAAGAAAAATTTGGATAATATGGTGAGAAAATAAAAAATGAGACACAAAACAAGAAAAACAAAACACAAAGTGAGAAAAATGAGAATAATATGATGACAAAGGAAAAATTAGACAAAGTGTGAAAAATGAGAAAGAAATGAGAAAATGAGAAAAAATAGATGCAAAATGCGAAGAATGAGAATATGACAAGAAAAGAAAGAATGAGAAAAATTAGGAAAATGAAACAAAAGAAAAACATGACAAAATGTGAGAAAAATTGAGAATAATGAGAATAATATGACGAGAAAAGAAAAAATGAGATACAAAACAAGAAAAACAAGTTAAAATGAGAAAAATGAGAAAAAATAAAATGAATGGGACAAAGAGTAAGAAAGATGAGACAAAGTGAGAGAAATCAAAGAAAAATGAGAAATGAGAAAAAATGAAACAAAAGCAAAACATGACAAAATATGAGAAAAGTGAGAGGCAGAAGGAAAAACCTGATACAACTGGAAAAAACAAGACAGAAAATTTCAGACAATGGGACACAATGAGTGGGCTGTACAGTGGCGTAGTGGTTAGCGCTTTCGCCTTGCAGCGAGAAGGTCCCTGGTTCACGTCCCGGCTCGGACCTGGGATCTTTCTGCATGGAGTTTGCATGTTCTCCCTGTGCATGCGTGGGTTTTCTCCGGGTACTCCGGCTTCCTCCCACAGTCCAAAAACATGCTAAGGTTAATTGATCATTCTAAATTGCCCATAGGTGTGAATGTGTGAGTGCTTGTTTGTCTTTGTGTGTAGCCCTGCGACAGACTGGCGACCTGTCTAGGGTGTCCCCTGCCTTCGCCCGAGTCAGCTGGGATAGGCTCCAGCCCCCCCCGCGACCCTAGTGAGGATTAAGCGGTGTATAGAAAATGGATGGATGGATGGATGGGACACAATGAGAAAAATGAAACCCAACATGAAATAAAAGATGTCACAGAATGAGAAAAATTAGAATAATATGATGAGAAAAGAAAAAAATGAGACACAAAACAAGAAAAACAAGACACAAAATGAACAAATGAGACAACAAATAAGAAAGATGAGACATAAAATAAGAAAAATGAGACACAAAATAAGCCATAGGTAAAACTAGACAACTTGGAAGAAACAAGACAAAAAATATATGAAAAACGGGACACAATGAGAAAAATAAATAACCGAATAAACAAATAAAACCGGTACAGTGATTCTTCTGTGAGACGCCGACTGATGCAACCAGAAATCTGCTTTATCTTCTGGTAAAACCTGAGACGTAAGATGTCAAGAACCCTGTCTGCTGGGTTCTTGACATCTTCCTGCAGCTGCACTAAATTCAACCAACCTTTATCACCTCCAGAGATTCAACCTTTTCCTCAGCTCCACTTCCAGACCAGATGTGTCGTTTATCAGCCCTCTAGATGCCTCAGACTAAACTAAAAAACTAAAGAACCTGAACTAAACACGTGTTCTGTCTGCAGAAAGACCCAAACCTGAGAGCACTTTATTCCACACGACTCCTTTATATAGATAAGACCACCACAAAGAGGGAAAAAAGCAAAAATACCATGATTAAATAAACGAGTGAAAATGATCCTACAGTGACTTAAAATGATCCTACAGTGACTTAAACCCTCCTGTTGTCCTCATTTATGGCACCAAAAAATATTGTTTCCTTCTCTGAAAAAAAACATAAAAACTTAGCAAAAAAATTCCCCAAATTTCTGAAAATTTACAAAACTTTCAGGAACAAAATTCCAATAATTCCTTAAAGGTTCCCCTTAAAAGTTTTATTTTTAAAAAAAGAAAAAAAAAATCCCCCAAATTTGGCAAGACAATTCTTGGAAATATTTTCAGACAATGAGTAAAAGTCTTCCAAAAAAATCCTAAAAATATCTAAAGAGATTACATATATATCAGTAAAATTTCTAATATTTTCTTTAAGAACATTCATATAAAAATCAACCAAAATCCAGCGAAATTTGCTGGATTTTGGTTGATTTTTATGTGAATGTAATTAAGAAACTTTTTTTTCACATTTCTTTTTTTCCACCAAAAAAATGTTCAAAGATTTCCCAAAAATGTTGAAAATGTGGACATCAGAAGTTTCACTGTGAAAATATTTTTTTTCCACATTTTCAAACTTTAAAATGGGTCAATTTTGACCTGCAGGACGACACAGGGGTTAAATGATCCTACAATGATGATAAATGAACCTACAGTGATGATAAATGATCCTACAGTGATGATAAATGAACCTACAGTGATGATAAATGATCCTACAGTGATGATAAATGAACCTACAGTGATGATAAATGATCCTACAGTGATGATAAATGAACCTACAGTGATGATAAATGAACCTACTGTGATAATAAATGATCCTACAGTGATGATAAATGATCCTACAGTGATGATAAATGAACCTACAGTGATGATAAATGATCCTACAGTGATGATAAATGATCCTACAGTGATGATAAATGAACCTACAGTGATGATAAATGAACCTACTGTGATAATAAATGATCCTATTGTGGGTAAAACGTCCAGAAGCTGCTGCTGGGAGCTAAAAGCTGAACAGAACAAATGTTTCCTCTCAGACCTCCGGTTCTAATTCAACACAATCTGCTACAGAGGAGAACAACTTCAACATCTGCTGCCTACCTGAGCTGCTGGAGGCCGTCTGCTGATGATGGTCCTGTTGCTGCTGTTATTGTGTTGTTATTTCTGTTTCCGTCCTCAGGCTGGGCGGTTGTGAGTCTGTCTTTTGTTCTTGTTGTGTTCCTGTTGTGTTGTTGTTGTGCGTCCTCAGGCTGGGCAGTTGTGAGTCTGTCTGAGCTCGGCGACACAAAATGAGAGATGGCTGCTCTGCTCCTCCTCCTGATGATAAACACAGAACACGTGGCCTCAGCAGTGATGCAGCACAGAACGTAGAACACAGAACGTAGAACACACAGAACGTAGAACACAGAACGGAGAACACACAGAACGTAGAACACAGAACGGAGAACACAGAACATAGAACACACAGAATGTAGAACACAGAACGGAGAACACACAGAACACAGAACGTAGAACACAGAACGGAGAACACAGAACATAGAACACACAGAATGTAGAACACAGAACGGAGAACACACAGAACATAGAACACACAGAATGTAGAACACAGGACAGAGAACACAGAACATAGAACACACAGAATGTAGAACACAGGACAGAGAACACACAGAACATAGAACACAAAGAATGTAGAACACACAGGACAGAGAAGACACAGAACACACAGAATGTAGAACACAGAATGAAGAACACAGAACACACAGAACCTACAAAACACAGGGCATAGAACACACAACATAGAACACAAAGGACAAAGAACACACAGACCATAGAACACACAGAACATAGAACACACAGAATGAAGAACACACAGAACCTAGAAAACACAGGGCATAGAACACACACAACATAGAACACAAAGGAAATAGAACACACAGAACAGAACACACAGAACATAGAACACACAGGACGTAGAATACACAGAACATAGAACACACACACAACATAGAACACAAAGGACCTAGAACACACAGAACACACGGGACATAGAACACACAGAACATAGAACACAGAACGTAGATTACACAGGACACACAGAACATAGAACATACAGATCGTAAAACACACGGGACGTAAAACACAGGACATAGAACACACAGAACATAGAACACACAGAACATAGAACACACAAGACATAGAACATACAGAACGTAGAACACAAAGAACATAGAACACAGAACAGAACACACAGAACATAGAACACACAAGACATAGAACATACAGAACGTAGAACACACAGAACATAGAACACACAAAAGTAGAACACACAGAACATAGAACACACAGGACATAGAACACACAGAACACACAAAACATAGACCCAACAGATCATAGAACACACAGAACATAGAACACAGAACATAGAACACATAGAACATAGAAACCACAGAATATAGAACACACGGAACGTAGAATTAGAACATACAGAATACATAGAACACAGAAAATAGAACACAGAACAAAAACATAAGTCTAAACAACTAAACCTAAAGGAACAGAAACAGATTCAGTGTTCAGACTGAGACACCTGGATGGATTTAAACTGATCTGGTGTCAGATATCTAGACCTCCATGAACATCTAGACCCCTATGGACACCAACATCTAGACCTCTATGAACATCTAGACCTCTATGAACACCAACATCTAGACCTCCATGAACATCTAGACCTCTATGAACACCAACATCTAGACCTCCATGAACATCTAGACCTCTATGAACATCTAGACCTCTATGAACATCTAGACCTCTATGAACTCCAGGTTCTGGTTCCTACCAATGAGTCCACATCAACATTTCGTCTAAACATCTTAAAACTGGAACCTTGTCTGGTCAAACTTTAACTCATCAGGTTCTACTGATGTTAGAGCCTCAAAAGATGGAGAAATGTGGACCAAAGACTGGATTTTAGTAGAAACATGGATCTACAGGACACATAATGACCCAAAGAGCAGCAGTGTTATAAATAACAGGTCATTTTTGGTTTTCATTGTGTTGTCTTGTATTTTAGTGCAGTGTGTGTGTGTCACTAGTTGTGTGTTTTTGTTTGTTTGTGGTTCCTCATCAATAAAGTGTAGCTGTGCTCTCAGTGTTTCTGAAGGTGGAGGTCTTCTGGCTCAGAGTTCATCATCTCTACGATCTACCAGAGCGCCCATCATGAATCCTGCAAACTGCCTGAAGCTACAGAGATTTCACAATAAAAGCCTGACTACCAGCTGTAACCGAAACAGGAAGTGTGAAGGACAAGGTTTAGCCGGCAGCAGCGCTTTCTTCTGTCAGAACGAATCGCCTCACATCTGTCGACTCGTGTCAGGAACTCTCAGATCAGCGTCTGAACATCATCTCCTTAAGGTTCAACCCAACAGATCAGCGTCTGAACATCGTCTCCTTAAGGTTCAACCCAACAGATCAGCATCTGACCATCGTCTCCTTAAGGTTCAACCCAACAGATCAGCGTCTGAACATCGTCTCCTTAAGGTTCAACCCAACAGATCAGCGTCTGAACATCGTCTCCTGAAGGTTCAACCCAACAGATCAGCGTCTGAACATCGTCTCCTTAAGGTTCAACCCAACAGATCAGCGTCTGAACGTCGTCTCCTTAAGGTTCAACCCAACAGATCAGCGTCTGAACATCGTCTCATGAAGGTTCAACCCAACAGATCAGCGTCTGAACATCATCTCCTTAAGGTTCAACGCAACAGATCAGCGTCTGAACATCGTCTCATGAAGGTCCAACCCAACAGATCAGCGCCTGACTGCAGGTATCTGGTGAATTAAACCGCGATGGAACATTCCTTCCCTCAGTCCAGCTGGGACTATTTAAAGCATGTGAGAAATGAGGACACCCTATGAAAGCCTGTCTTTAAAGATATCTGGATGTTTAATTTGAACAAACCTGAGAGATCCAAGTCACAAGACTAAACAATTAAAACTGAACAAAAGACTGAAGGTTTCTGTAAAATGAAATCTAAGAGAATTTGAGGAATAAATTAGTTGTTGTGTGTCTGTTGTAAGTCTGTTGTGCATCTGTTGTGTGTCTGTTGTGAGTCTGTTGTGTGTTTGTTATGAGTCTGTTGTGTGTGTCTGTTGTATCTGTTGTGTAGCTGTTGTGTCTGTTGTGTGTCTGTTGTGTCTGTTGTGTGTTTATTGTGTGTCTGTTGTTTGTCTGATGTGTGTCTATTGTGTGAGTCTGTTGTGTGTCTGTTGTGTGTTTATTGTGTGTTTACGGTGTGTCTGTTGTGTGTCTTTTGTGTGTCTGTTGTGTGTCTTTTTCAGGTTTTTACTTTGTTTCAGTGAATCTCCAGAATCCAGATCTGATCTGAAGTCAGATCTTGTTTCTTTGTATCTTTGCAGTTTCATGTCTCTTTGTAGTTGTATCTCTGCAGCTTGAGATTCTCTATCTATCTATCTATCTATCTATCTATCTATCTATCTATCTATCTATCTATCTATCTATCTATCTATCTATCGATCTGTAGCACCCCTATGCAGCCACTCTATTGAGGTAATTACCCCGAGAATGGTGGGTGCTCGGGTTCATAAAGCTAAATGGAAAGAATATATATAGATTAGAGATATCAAAATAAAAATGAGACCCAGAGAAGTTTTTATCCTTTCTGGCCAAATTAGGAGAGGCCTGATTTAATACAACACAAAGATATATATATACCACCGATAAATCAAAAAACATAGGAGAAGTAACATAAACTTTCCCAAAAAAACAAATTATAGGCTAGTTCGATAAGTGTCCCCGGATGGTCCTAATGACCAGTCCCGCTGTTACCTTTTAAAACTAAATCAATGAACGCTAATATTTCCCCCTACATTTACCCCCCAGTCTCAAGGGTTGCCCTACAACACCCACAAAATCACCGAACAATGGAACATCAATCGGTGCTTCATGATCGCGCGCGCACGCGCGCACACACACACACACACACACACACACACACACACACACACACACACACACACACACACACACACACACACACACACACACACACACACCTGGCCAAGTCTACTCACTGTCCGGGTTCAGTCTGAATCAACAACGTGGTGTAACGCTGTTTGGTCCATAAAACATTGAGTGCGGTGGAACATTCCGATCCGGAGGACGCTAGCCGCCGAGCTAGCAGTAGCCCCGCTAGCCGCCGGGCTAGCAGTAGCCCCGCTAGCCGCCGGGCTAGCAGTAGCCCCGCTAGCCGCCGGGCTAGCAGTAGCCCCGCTAGCCGCCGGGCTAGCGTTAGCCAAGCTAGCTTCCTCTCGAACTCCTCCTAAACTGCTCCCGCAGTCGGTTCTCCGTCCTCCCGCTCACCATCTGGCAGCTGGGCTTAAAGGTCCTCAGCCTCGTTCTCCAAGCTTCCTGCTTGGGGCTCCTGAGTCCGTGCGTGGGTTTTTGTCAAGCCCAAAAGAACCCACGCTGTCCACGCCGCCACGCTCTGCCTCCTGCTCCACTGAAAGACCATCGAGGAAAAAGCGTTCCTGCACACCTGCACCTCCTCAGTGTCACTTCCTCGGGTCAAAAGTTCCCACCCAGACACACTCACAACCAATCACACCATAGCATACAGCCAGAGTCAAACAAAGCAAGATTGCCTACAGTAATTTCCTAATTACCAAATTACCACCCGGCTGCATATCTATCTATCTATCTATCTATCTATCTATCTATCTATCTATCTATCTATCTATCTATCTATCTATCTATCTATCTATCTATCTATCTATCTATCTATCTATCTATCTATCTATCTATCTATAGTCAGTCTATCTATCTATCTATCTATCTATCTATCTATCTATCTATCTATCTATCTATCTATCTATCTATCTATCTATCTATCTATCTATCTATCTATCTATCTATCTATCTATCTATCTACACATTTAAACTCTTCCTGTGCAGCTGTAGATGATCTGCTCTCATTTAGACCCTGACGTCTCATCGGTTCTAACTGTGGATCGTTTCTGACCATTTGTAAAATAAATATTCAGCGTATTTCAAACATCTGTGACTCTTTATTCGTCCAAAATGTGTTTAATTTTCTTTAAATCCATCTTTAATCATGGTCCAGATTCGCTTCGGTCCTCCAGCCCGTTCCAGAAACCGATTTATAGAATCTCAGATTTAACATTTGGTAAATATTCAAGCCCCAAAGCATGGAGGTGGCAGCATCATGCTCTGTGGAACTGGAGCCTTAAGGTTTATTCCACCCAAAATACTACTTCCTGTTCAGCTCCTTATAGTTTTAAAGGTTTATTCCAACAAAATAGTATTTAATGTCCCAGTACTTCTAGATTTAAAAGTTTCTCTTCAAGTACTTCTAATTTTAAAGGTTCTTTCCATGCAAGTACTGCTTTATGTCCAAATACTATAAAGTTTATTCTGTGAAAATACTACTTTCTGTCCAAGTACTTGTAGTTTTAGAGGTTAATTCCACCAAAAACACAACTTGCTATCCAGGTCCTTTTGTTTTATTCCACCAAAATACTGTTTTACAATGAAGTACTTCCAGTTTTAAAGGTTTGTTCCACCTAAAATACCTCTTAATGTCCAATTATTTGTAGTTTAATAGTTTATTACACCTAAATCAATCTCTTTATCTCACAGATTAAAGGATTTATTTCACACAGATCTGCATGCTGTGGGTGAGTTTTTGGCGGTTCTGGGAGTGTTCCAGACTATATACCAGCTGATGTTCTGTCCTTGGCGTTCTGCCACCGGCTGCAGATGAAGAACCTCTGACTCCCTGACAGCAGAACATTGTTTGGCTGCTGCTCGGCTCCAGAACCAACGGAGATAATTCTGGTTCTGAGCTAGGCGGGGCGTAGCCTCAGATACTGATGATCCTCCTCACACCTGATCAGAGCTGGAGAACCACGTCTATGTTCTTCTGATCACAGCTGGAGAACCAGCTCTTTAACTTCTGGGCTTCAGGCAGTTTGTGGTGATGAGGAGATAGAAGAGGATTGAAGAGTGAAGCTGATTAAAGCTGCAGTAAATCCAGAACACGGTTCTGTTTGGCTGTAAAGTGAAGATCTTTGGGTTTTACATTTCTTTAAATATATAAATAGAATGATTAAAGATATCTGTCATCATTTAGATTTTTAAAATGAGTTTTCTCCAGTTCTCATTTCATTTTCTTTAATGTTAATGTTTGATCTCATCAAACCACTTTTTATCTGATGCTGTCATTTACATTTATTATTTATTTATTAAAAGTGACTTATTTATATGTCGTGTCATTTTTATTTAATTTAATATCAGTTTTTATATTTCACAATGTTACTTTTATTTCAGTATTTCATGTTTTCTCATGTCACCTCATTTTTCAGATCAATATTTCATTTGTCACCTTTTTTAAAATAATGTGAGTTTTTAGATTTCATGTCACTTTTGTATTTAATGCCTTTTTTAAATAATGTGTTTTTATATTTTATAATGTCAGTTAATTAAAATGGCTCAGTTTGTAACAGCAGCCAAAATGTGAATCTACTGAAAACTGACTTGAAGGAGATGAAAACTAACGAAGTTACTGATTTTACATCGAATACATTAATGGTGATCTAGTTACCATGGAGAGCTAGCTGTGTAGCATCAGTTACTATGGAGATCTAGCTGTGTAGCATCTGAATAATGAGACCCAGCAGACCGACTGTTTCTGTTTCTGTTTCCAACCATCGCAGCAGCAAACAGCATCACAGCAGAGACGTGTTGAATGTTTGTGTCCGGATCGATAGTTAGAGCCCAGAGGCTTCGTCAATACTTCCATCAGCGCTGACCTTCCTCCTCTCTGCATCACTGACCCTCATCTGGCTGCTGCACAGTCTGACATTACAGCAGTTTAACTGAACTACAGTCTGACATTACAGCAGTTTAACTCAACTACAGTCTGACATTACAGCAGTTTAACTACAGTCTGACATTACAGCAGTTTAACTACAGTCTGACATTACAGCAGTTTAACTAAACTACAGTCTGACATTACAGCAGTTTAACTACAGTCTGACATTACAGCAGTTTAACTGAACTACAGTCTGACATTACAGCAGTTTAACTCAACTACAGTCTGACATTACAGCAGTTTAACTACAGTCTGACATTACAGCAGTTTAACTAGTCTGACATTACAGCAGTTTAACTACAGTCTGACATTACAGCAGTTTAACTACAGTCTGACATTACAGCAGTTTAACTAAACTACAGTCTGACATTACAGCAGTTTAACTACAGTCTGACATTACAGCAGTTTAACTGAACTACAGTCTGACATTACAGCAGTTTAACTCAACTACAGTCTGACATTACAGCAGTTTAACTACAGTCTGACATTACAGCAGTTTAACTAGTCTGACATTACAGCAGTTTAACTAAACTACAGTCTGACATTACAGCAGTTTAACTACAGTCTGACATTACAGCAGTTTAACTACAGTCTGACATTACAGCAGTTTAACTAAACTACAGTCTGACATTACAGCAGTTTAACTACTGTCTGACATTACAGCAGTTTAACTACAGTCTGACATTACAGCAGTTTAACTAAACTACAGTCTGACATTACAGCAGTTTAACTACAGTCTGACATTACAGCAGTTTAAGTAAACTACAGTCTGACATTACAGCAGTTTAACTACAGTCTGACATTACAGCAGTTTAACTACAGTCTGACATTACAGCAGTTTAACTACAGTCTGACATTACAGCAGTTTAACTAAACTACAGTCTGACATTACAGCAGTTTAACTACAGTCTGACATTACAGCAGTTTAACTAAACTACAGTCGTAATTCTGTTTAACTGTGTTTTCATTTTTAATTATTTACTATAATTTTACAGAGTTTCTCTGTAAAATAACTGTTTGTTTACTGTATTAAAATCAGAGGGGAAAAGTCTTTATTTTACAGGTATTGTGAGTTATTGGGAACAAAAATAATGATTCTTCTTCTTCTTCTTATTATTATTATTCTTACTATGCATAAAGACTGAAAATGATAAACATTTATTACAGATAATATCCAGTAAAATCACAGAAAGTTATTAATTTAGATGTTTACTGTAAGAAAAACAAACAAACAAAACAGGTCAACACTATAAATAAGGGCCACATGAAAATCCGTATTTTTATTAAATTTATTCTGACGCAAAGCATATTTAAATCTGCTAAAAATATCATAAAATACAGTTTTTAACTTGCTGTTTTTATCCAGTTTTACAGCATTCCATCATTTTAGAGCATTTTTCTGCTTCCATTGATGACATTTTATTGGTAAATCTATTAATTAAGCATTAAAATGAGTTAAATATTCTCTAGACATTTAGTTTGTGGTGAAACTTCACATCTCTGGACATTTCATAAATCTAACAGCAGATTCCTCCAGTCTCAAGCTGAATTTTTGGTTTTATAGCATGGAGATATGAAAATATTCCCAGCTGCATGGGTGGCATGGCTCAGTGGTAGAGTGGCCGTCTTGTACTGGAGGGTTGCTGGTTCGATCCTGGTCTGGAGAGCTCATGTCCAGGTGTCCCTGAGTGAGACACTGAACCCCTAGATGCTCCTGATGGGTCGTGGTTAGCGCCTAGCATGGCAGCTTCCACCATCAGTGTGTGAATGTGATGTATAATGTAAAGCGCTTTAGGGATCGTTACAGGTATAGCAAAGCTCGATATAAATACACAGCATTTACAAGCTGGAGGTCAAACTTTGATCTGTACCTGAAGTTCCTGTAGATGAAGAACCAGCAGGATCAGATGGAGGTTCTGGTTTATATAGAATGAATGAAACCACTTTCTGATTCATCCGACCAGCAGGGGGCAGTGAAGTTCTACAGCAGGGGTGTCCAACATGAGGCCCGCGGGCCAAAAGCGGTCCTCCAGAGGGTCCAATCCAATCTTCAAAGTGTAAAAATTCCAGAGAAGACATTAACTGCAGATTGTAAATCAGTAAAACTATAAATTTAAAATAATTTATAGACCATGACAAGTTGTTTGGATCAGAAAGTAAAATACTAGATTGTTTATTGTTCTTTGGTCGTTTTGCATCTCATTTTTGTAATATTTTGTCTTTTTTTTGTCTGACTTTTGTGGTTCGGATCCTCCAGTAAATCCTCCATGGTTCAGTTCCAGATGACTAAATGTTGTGTTCCTTTGTCGACACTGTGATCTGGAAGTTGTAATGTGGAAATGATAAACTGAGGCTGAATGTTGATGAAACTGAATTTATTTTTCTTCATAAATTCCAGGTTGTTCCTGATGTTTAGCAAAAAGATAATTCCTTAAATGTGAACATGTTGCACTAAACCAAAGGAACCATTAGGAGTTGTGGGTATTTGAAGGTTATTCTGCTGTGGTTTTACTGGTCCAGTCCACTGGATGTGGAACCTGAAGTAGAACCAGCTGGTCATCACTGATCTCCAGGAAGAAGGAGCTTTCAGATGGTGGGATTATTTCCCACTTGAAGACGAGTTTGTAGGTTACAGCATCCTCTGGTTTCTATAAATACGCGTCATTTTCTTTTCACCTTTATTTTCGTCTGACTAGCCGTCTAGAAACCCAGATTTTATTGGCAAATATTGACATTTGAGCAGGTGGTAGAAAATGTTCTTTAGAGTTTTGATTTAAATATGACTAAAATAAAGAGATGAGAGGTGACTTCAGCTGTGGTTCAGGTGTTTTATTCAGGACTGGAGTCTGTTTCTAGTCACATTTAGACCTTTTTAATGTCAGACAGCAGAACGCCTGTTTTATGAACTAATCAGCCGAGATATGAACTAAACCAGTGAACTGTCACAGATCTGATTATTCCAGCTTCTTAGACGAGACAAACTGTTTCTCTGTTTGTCTCATATAATAACCTGATGAACACCTGGAGATGTTTAGAGAATAAACAGAAAACAGTTAATGGGAGTATTTTAACATGAAATTAGTTTATTCCTTCTGATAAACAGAAACATTTGGTGTTGAGCAGCGTCCAGTTCATCTTTACGTCACATCCAGCCTGATCTGTGGTTCCTCTGGTTTAAATCTTCAGTTCCAGCAGCAGCTTTCTAGATGTGACCGACTCACACACATTATGGGATGGTTTGTTTGATTTTTTCCCCACGTTTCCATCTGCAGTGACGTAAAGCAGCTGTGTGTTTGCTGGTAAAACCTGGCAGGTCGACTGAACGTCTCACAGAGGAGTCCGGATAAACGTGGAGATGTCTTCGGTCCGTCCCGTCGCTGGTCCGGTACCCAGCAGCCGGCTCAGGGCTGGACGTCGGTGATCTTCCTCTTGCGGTAGTTGAGGACCAGGCTGGAGGCGGTGAGCGTGGAGGCCAGACCTTTCTCCCAGCTCTGGAAGCCGTTCAGGCCGCTCTGACCCGACCTGAACAGAGTCTTCTCCAGCCAGTCCAGCCGCTCCACCAGCGCTGACGTGTCCTCGTTGTAGGCGTTCTGGGACGAGTCCATGGTCCGCCGGAACCGACCCACGAAGGTCTGGAGGACAGGAGGGGACACGTGACACCAGAACATGATGGACGACCACACAGAGACACAATACGACCACAGAGAGGCACAATACTACCACAGAGAGACACAATACGACCACAGAGAGACACAATACGACCACACAGAGACACACAATACGACCACAGAGAGACACAAAACCACCAGAGACACAATACAACCACAGAGAGACACAATACGACCACACAGAGACACAATACGACCACAGAGACACACAATACGACCACACAGAGACACACAATACGACCAAAGAGAGACACAATACTACCACAGAGAGACACAATACGACCACAGAGAGACACAATACGACCACACAGAGACACACAATACGACCACAGAGAGACACAAAACCACCACAGAGAGGCACAATACGACCAAAGAGAGACACAATACGACCACAGAGAGACACAATACGACCACAGAGAGACACAATACGACCACACAGAGACACACAAAACGACCACACAGAGACACACAATACGACCACAGAGAGACACAAAACCACCACAGAGACACAATACAACCACAGAGAGACACAATACGACCACACAGAGACACAATACGACCACAGAGACACACAATACGACCACAGAGACACAAAACCACCACAGAGAGACACAATACGACCACAGAGAAACAAAACGACCACACAGAGACACAATACGACCACAGAGACACACAATACAACCACGGAGAGACACAAAACCACTACAGAGAGACACAAAACCACCACAGAGAGACACAAAACGACCAAAGAGAGACACAATACGATCACAGAGAGACACAATACGACCACAGAGAGACACAAAACCACCAGAGAGACACAATACGACCACAGAGAGACACAATACGACCACAGAGAGACACAATACGACCACAGAGAGACACAAAACGACCACAGAGAGACACAAAACGACCACAGAGAGACACAATACGACCACAGAGAGACACAATACGACCACAGAGACACAATACGACCAAAGAGAGACACAATACGACCTCAGAGAGACACAATACGACCAAAGAGAGACACAATACGACCACAGAGACACAATACGACCACAGAGAGACACAATACGACCACAGAGACACAATACGACCACAGAGAGACACAATACGACCACAGAGACACAATACGACCAAAGAGAGACACAATACGACCACAGAGAGACACAATACGACCACAGAGACACAATACGACCACAGAGAGACACAATACGACCACAGAGAGACACAATACGACCAAAGAGAGACACAATACGACCACAGAGACACAATACGACCACAGAGAGACACAATACGACCACAAAGACACAAAATGGCAACAAAAAGACACAAAACAACCACAAAGAGACACAAAATGACCACAAAGACACAAAATGGCAAACAAGAGACACAAAACAACCACAAAGAGCCACAAAACGGCAACAAAGAGACACAAAACAACTACAAAGAGACACAAAACAATCAAAGTGACACAAAACAACCACAGAGACACAAAGCGACAACAAAGACACAATACAGAAAACAACCACAAAGAGACACAAAGCAACAACAAAGACACAATACACAAAATGACAACAAAGAGACACAAAACTACCACAAAGAGACACAAAACAACCACAAAGTGACACAAAACGACCACAGAGACACAAAACGACCACAGAGAGATACAAAACGACCACAGAGACACAACAACCACAAAAAGACACAAAACAACCACAAAGACACAAAATGGCAACAAAAAGACGCAAAACAACCACAAAGAGAGACAAAATGACAAGACAAAGACACAAAACAACTACAAAGAGACACAAAACGACCACAAAGACACAAATTGGCAACAAAGAGACACAAAATGACAACAAAGAGACACAAAATGGCAAACAAGAGACACAAAACAACCACAAAGAGCCACAAAACGGCAACAAAAAGACACAAAACAACTACAAAGAGACACAAAACAACCACAAAGTGACACAAAACAATAACAAAGACACAATAGACAAAACAACCACAAAGAGACACAAAGCAACAACAAAGACACAACACACAAAACGACCACAAAGAGACACAAAACAACCACAAAGAGACACAAAACAACCACAAAGTGACACAAAACAACCACAAAGTGACACAAAACAACCACAAAGAGACACAAAATTACAACAAAGAGACACAAAACAACCACAAAAAGACACAGAACGGCAAGAAAAAGACACAAAATGTTGGACTCTTTGTTGTGACTCTTTGTTGTTCGTTTGTGTCTCTTTGTTGTCATTTTGTGTCTCTTTGACACTGCCCTCACCTGGTTCACATCATATCTCACTAATCGACAACAATTCATCAAGGTCCCCTGTCCCATGGTGTCCCTCAAGGATCAGTCCTTGTCCCCCTCCTCTTTATCCTGTACCTCCTCCCCCTCGGCAACATCATCCGCCGCCACAACCTACACTTCCATTGCTACGCCGACAATATCCAACTCTACATCTCCACCAACACCACCGCCACCACCACCCTCCCCTCTCTCTCCAGCTGCTTGGCCGACATTAAATCCTGGATGAGGAAAAATTGTCTCCTGTTAAACTGCGACAAGACTGATCTCATCTTTATTGGACCTAAATCACTCACACCATTTCCCCACTCCCACATTACCATTGATAACACCACCCTATCTCCGTCCGCTCACATCCGCAACCTTGGTGTGATATTTGACAGCAACCTCACTTTTGAACCCCACATTAATCAGATCACCAAAACTGCCTATTTCCATCTCCGCAACATCGCACGTCTCCGCCCCTTCCTCTCCTTCTCAGCCGCTGAAACCCTCATTCATGCATTCGTCACTTCCCGCCTTGACTACTGCAATAGCATTCTCTTCGGCTCCACCTCCAAAGTTCTCATTAAACTTCAACACATTCAAAACTCTGCTGCCCGACTCCTCACCCGAACCTGTTCTCATGACCATATCACCCCCGTCCTGCAGAACCTCCATTGGCTCCCCATTTCACACCGCATCCAGTACAAACTGCTTCTCCTCACCTTCAAGTCCATCCATAATCTTGCCCCCTCTTACCTTACCGATCTGCTCCTCCCTTACACCCCCCCCAGGAATCTCCGTTCATCCCACGCAAACCTCCTTTCCATCCCGCACAGGACCAGCCGGCGACATTGGGGGGACAGAGCCTTCGCCATTGCCGCCCCCACACTCTGGAACTCACTCCCCCATGCCCTCCATGACTGCACCACATTTAAATCCCTTTTAAAGACTCACCTTTTTAGATCCGCTTTCCTTAAGTGAGTCTGTATTTTACCTTGAACTTGTTTTACTATTTATTGATTTTAATTAACTGTTTTGTTTTATCTTGTTGTTTTTTATGTACAGCGTCTTTGAGTTATTGGAAAAGCGCTTTATAAATTAAATTTATTATTATTATTTGTTGTCGTTTTGTGTCTCTGTTGTCGTTTTATGTCTCTCTGTGATCGTTTTGTGCTTCTGTTGCTGTTTTGTGTCTCTGTTTTCAGTTTGTGTCTCTTTGTTGTTGCTTTGTGTCTCCTTGTTGTCATTTTGTGATCATTTTGTGACTGTTTTTGTTTTGTGTCTCTCTCTGATCGTTTTGTGTCTCTGTTGTCGTTTTGTGTCTCTGTTGCTGTTTTGTGTCTCTTTGTGGTCGTTTTGTGTCTCTTTGTGATTGTATATTTCTATATCTATTTTCTTGGTACAATGCACATATTTACATGTTATGCTTATACTTTTCTGCTTATGTTTACATTTTTAGGACATATTTTTCCACTGATATTTCTGTTTATCTATATAATTCTGATATTTCTTCATTTTGCTTAAAGCTTAAATTTGTCAGACTTGAACGGTACCAACTGTAACGTGAATAAATTTCCCCTCACGGATCAATAAAGTATTTCTGATTCTGATAGGTAAATCTGTAAACCTCCTAGTTTCAGCTAGGATATTTCTGCTTCTTCAGTCTATAAAAATAAATCTTATAGGTTTATTTATGACGCCTGTAGGTGTGTTTGTGCCTTGTGTGAGGTGATGAGTGTTTGTCAGTGAGATTAAAGCCAGTCTGCCTGGAAACAGCTTCACAACATGTTTCTGAGCTGATGGCGCCCCCTAGCTGTGAACTAGTACATAACACTGGCTGGATTTGTTGCTCAGCCTGAATAGTCAACAACCACAAAGTGACACAAAATGACAACAAAGAGACACAAAACAATCACAAAGACCGACTGGTCTTCCTGAAGGTGTGTGTCCACTATTTGTGATTTTCCCGCACGGCAACGCACCGCATCTGAAAATCACACGCATGGTGGGCGGTCACTAGCGGACCACAACATGGTCACATGACATCTGGAGCAACATCGGGTCGCTATGTGGTCACGTGACCAAGCTTTCAGCTGGATGGTCCAGCAGATGAGTCGGATAAACACAGCGGCTCAGCCGCAAACTTTCCCTTTTATTTTGAAAACACTAAAGGTTACGATGCGTGTGCAGATCCAGCTGTTAGAAGCTTCTCCTCCATGGTGAACTGTGTTCAACACCTGCCGACCTTCTTTAAGCACCTTGCCTGCTCCTGATTGGACAAACGACTCGGGGGCTGGTCTGCTCCTGGATTTCAAGCCGGACCAACATGGCGGCTCGGCCGCAAACTCTGTCTATTATTACAAAAACACTTCAGGGAAAAGTATTTCTGAAAGCATTTGAGGCAGAAATAATCTGTGCAGCAGCTGAATCTGTCCTGGTTTTATTTCACCGACAGCTAGTTTAGATGTTTGAGGACAGTTTCACGATGCGTGGAATCTCCAGTATCTGTACCTTCTAGTGGTGGTGAGGTAAATATCTGTACCTTCTAGTGGTGGTGAGGTTAGTATCTGTACCTTCTAGTGGTGGTGAGGTTAGTATCTGTACCTTCTAGTGGTGGTGAGGTAAATATCTGTACCTTCTAGTGGTGGTGAGGTAAATATCTGTACCTTCTAGTGGTGGTGAGGTTAGTATCTGTACCTTCTAGTGGTGGTGAGGTAAATATCTGTACCTTCTAGTGGTGGTGAGGTTAGTATCTGTACCTTCTAGTGGTGGTGAGGGTTAGTATCTGTACCTTCTCCTGTGGGGTGGACTAACTGACCTGCAGCAGGGTCTGAGCGATGTCTGGGTTCTCTGGACTCTCAAAGTGCAGCATCTGGGAGCCCAGACCATAATAGTAGGGGCCCATCTTGTGCAGGTCCACCACGTTGGGGTCGGCGGTAAAAACCGTCCTCCAGCCTTCTCTGTAGACCTTGGGAAGCTCCACGGACAGAACCCTCCTCTTCCTCTCATACAGACCCTTAGACAGCCACAGGGGGAGCTCCATCTTAGTGCCCTGAGGGGTAGAAAGAGGCTTCAACTAGCTCACCGGGAACCAGCTCACCTGTTCAACCAACAGGTATGACCGCAGGTAGACACTTCAATCCCTCATTTATTCATTGCGGTTAGTAACTGAAATGTGTCACATAGAAATACTTTTAGGCAACTCTTTGTGGTTGTTTTGTGTCTCTCGGTGGTTGTTTTGTGTCTATTTTTGGTTGTTTTTGTTTCTCTTTGTGGTTGTTTTTGTGTCTGTTTTTGGTTGTTTTTGTGTGTCTTTTTGGGTGTTTTTGTGTCCCGTTGTGGTTGTTTTTGTGTCTCTTTTTGGTTGTTTTGTGTCTATTTTTGGTTGTTTTTGTGTCTCCTTGTGGTTGTTTTGTGTCTCTGTGGTTGTTTTGTGTCTCTCTGTGGTTGTTTTGTGTCTATTTTTGGTTGTTTTTGTGTCTATTTGTGGTTGTTTTGCGTCTCTTTTTGGTTGTTTTTGTGTCTCTGGTTGTTTTGTGTCTCTGTGGTTGTTTTGTGTCTCTCTGTGGTTGTTTTGTGTCTATTTTTGGTTGTTTTTGTGTCTATTTGTGGTTGTTTTGCGTCTCTTTTTGGTTGTTTTTGTGTCTCTGGTTGTTTTGTGTCTCTGTGGTTGTTTTGTGTCTCTCTGTGGTTGTTTTGTGTCTATTTTTGGTTGTTTTTGCGTCTCTCTGTGGTTGTTTTGTGTCTATTTTTGTGTCCCTTTGTGGTTGTTTTGTGTCTCTTTGTGGTTGTTTTTGTGTCTCTTTGTGGTTGTTTTGTGTCTGTCTGGTTGTTTTGTGTCTCTTTGTGGTTGTTTTGCGTCTCTTTGTGGTTGTTTTTGTGTCTCTCTGTGGTTGTTTTGCGTCTCTTTGTGGTTGTTTTGTGTCTATTTTTGGTTGTTTTTGTGTCTCTTTGTGGTTGTTTTGTGTCTCTCGGTGGTTGTTTTGTGTCTATTTTTGGTTGTTTTGTGTCTATTTTTGGTTGTTTTTGTGTCTCTTTGTGGTTGTTTTGCGTCTCTTTTTGGTTGTTTTTGTGCCTCTGTGGTTGTTTTGTGTCTCTGTGGTTGTTTTGTGTCTCTGTGGTTGTTTTGTGTCTCTCTGTGGTTGTTTTGTATCTATTTTTGGTTGTTTTTGCGTCTCTCTGTGGTTGTTTTGTGTCTATTTTTGGTTGTTTTTGTGTCTCTTTGTGGTTGTTTTGTGTCTGTCTGGTTGTTTTGTGTCTCTTTGTGGTTGTTTTGCGTCTCTTTGTGGTTGTTTTTGTGTCTCTGTGGTTGTTTTGCATCTTTTTGTGGTTGTTTTGTGTTTCTTTGTGGTTGTTTTGTGTCTCTTTGTGGTTGTTTTTGTGTCTCTTTATGGTTGTTTTTGTGTCTCTCTGTGGTTGTTTTGTGTCTATTTTTGGTTGTTTTTGTGTCTCTGTGGTTGTTTTGTGTCTCTTTGTGGTTGTTTTTGTGTCTCTTTGTGGTTGTTTTGTGTCTGTCTGGTTGTTTTGTGTCTCTTTGTGGTTGTTTTGCATCTCTTTGTGGTTGTTTTTGTGTCTCTGTGGTTGTTTTGCATCTCTTTGTGGTTGTTTTGCATCTTTTTTGTGGTTGTTTTGTGTTTCTTTGTGGTTGTTTTGTGTCTCTTTGTGGTTGTTTTTGTGTCTCTTTATGGTTGTTTTTGTGTCTCTCTGTGGTTGTTTTGTGTCTCTTCTTGGTTGTTTTGCGTCTCTTAAACATTTTAATGATTTAATAAAAACCTGTGTGCGTATTATTCAACTTGTCTGTACTGTTATTGATTTATTTACTTTAATTATTAAATTTTATTCTGCTGTATTTTGTGCTTCATCTTATATATGTTGAATTTCACTGTATTTTATACCTTTGAATAACCTGTGTCTGATTAGATGCTACATAAATTAACTTGTTTGCTAGATGTTATCTTAATAATTTATTATCAGGCAATTTATTAAAGACCATTTTTAATTAATTTTAAGTAAGATTAGAACAATTAGTAATACGCTTGAATCTACTTTCTGTTAAATTTAGCCCTTCAATAACCGACCAAACCACATATTATTATGCTAAATATTTACCTTTAACAGGTAACTGCATTCTAACTGTGTAATAATGAACTTGAACTTTTTGAAATTAGATTTTTGCTCAAATTCATTTTTTCAAAAGACAATACTAATGCCGAATTTACAAGTGAGATCTGTTTATTCTTAAGCAGTGTTAATAATGTATTCCACATACATGTCTTGTGTATTTGTGTGTAATTCATCCTGTGTACGTGTCTTTTTCAATAAAGGGAGGAAAAAATAAAAATACAAAAGACCGAATGGAGTTTGGTGTGACGTTACTCACGTATCTGGGCTGCTTTTGAGATAAGTTCTAGAGGGTCCAGTTATGTACAGATGAGTAGATCCACAATGATTTAACTGTCACTGAGTTTAAAACATTTTATGGGTGTTTGTTTTTTTTTTAACCGACCTCCGGGATGTCCGGCGAGTCGCTCGACTTCTCCAGGAATCCGAGCCGGGGAAAGCTGCACTCGGTCCGGACTGGAAGGCGCTCATGAGACAGCAAAATGTCGTCCAGAGACAGGAAATTCTCCTCCATGCCCACCCCGGGCTGGACGGGAAGGTACGACTGGGAGTCCATTTGTGCGCAAACACGACAAAAATTAGTAAATAAAAGAAAAAAAACAGAGAAACGTCCCGATATTAAACCTCCACCGCTGTTTATGGCGCTTCCTGGTTTTACTGCTTTGGCGCCACAACATGTGGACCAATCAGAGCGCTGCCCTGGGAATGTGGACCAATCAGAGCGCTGCCCTGGGAATGTGGACCAATCAGAGCGCTGCACTGGGAATGTGGACCAATCAGAGCGCTGTGAGGAGATCCGGACCAAAGCAATCGATGCAGTCAGAATCAAACTGTTCATTCATCGATTGTTTTTTTCCCGTGTTTTGTTTTTGCTTTTGTCGACTATTCTGGAAGTCTTTTAATTTTTTTGCCGCTTTTATTGTCTGTGTCTTATCTGGATTGGTTTTGGTTCTCTTTGTCATCATTTTGTGTCTCTTTTTGTCTCTTTATGGTAATTTTGTGTCTCTGTGGTGTCATTTTGTGTCTCTTTGTTGTCATTGTGTCTCTTTTTGTGTCTTTATGGTCATTTTGTGTCTGTTTTTGTCTCTTTGTTGTCATTTTGTGTCTCATTATAGTCAGGCCAATCGGAGCACTGTGAGGCGATCCAGACCAATGCTATTGATGCAGTATCAGACTTTTCTGAAAGTCTTTTTTGGCACGTTTATTGTATTTTTATTTATTTATTTTCTAATCTAAAACTTGCATTAAAGACACATAATGCACTCAGCCTTTATTCTATTAAAGCGGCTTCCGGCCGTGTCCCCATTTTACCCATAGAAAGTCTTTTAGGATTTCAGCCATTAGAGGTCAGAATATCACCATAAAACGTTTAAAGGCTCCTCTGCTGTGAGAATGTTGAGCTGTAATATTAATCATAAAAATACTAGAGAAAGCAGATATGAGCGGAAAGTCAACCTTGAATCTCCATGAATTGATGCTGGATGAAGAAGAGACATCAGGTTAGCATCCTGCTGCTGTAGCCTCCTGGTCACATCCATCAGCTGGGAGATGAGGAACGACAGCAGCTCTGGTCTGGAATCTTTCATTTTCTGTCAGATGTCGACACCAGCAGGATTCTGATGTTATTATTAACGTCCTCGTTGTTACTGAACATCAGAGTTATCAGACATGTGAGCAACAAGAGGACAGAAAGGAGACGAATGAAGACGAAGACGTCCTTCCTCCTCCAGTGTCTGCAGTCTCTTCATGGTCATTTTGTGTCTCTGTGGTTGTTTTGTTTCACTTTGTGGCCGTGTTGCGTCTCTTTGTGGTTGTTTTTGTCTCTTTATTGTCATTTTGTGTCTCTTTGTGGTTGTTTTTTCTCTTTTTTGTCATTTTGTGTCTGTTTGCATCTGTCTATGGTAGCTTTGTGTCTCTATTGTTATTTTGTGTCTCTTTTTGTCTCTTTATGGTCATTTTGTGTCTGTTTTTGGTTGTTTTCTGTCTGTTTTTGGTCATTTTGTGCCTGGTTGTGGTTGTTTTGTTTCACTTTGTTATTTTGTGTCTCTTTGTGTTCGCTTTGCCCCTTTTTGTCTCCAGTTCTGCCTGAGTTTATTGTTGTTGAACTAAAACGGTTCAGTGACGGTTGTGAAGTCGTTGCAGCAGCAGGAGAAGAACGAGGAGAGCAGGAGTCTTCTTCATCTAGCACAATTTATTCCACCATGAGTTTACAGTAGCTTTTGTAAATGCAGTTTGTTGGTATGTTGATTGGTAGTAGTCGTCACACATCAGCTCTTGGCATTCTGAAGAGTGAGTAACAGCTCACATGACCGCAAGATCAAACAAATATTGTTAAATATGAACAAATGAATAAATAAGCCCCGTGGAGCGCCTCCACGCTGGGAGTCAGTGGACCTGCCGGAGTCAGACACAACATGGGGGGAACCCACCACACATGCACAGACATCACACACACACTCACACACACACACACACACACACACACACACACACACACACACACACACACACACACACACACACACACACACACACACACACACACACACACACACACACGGAGACATGGACCTACACCGTACACACACATCACACACACGTTACACAGGAGTAAACTACACTTCCTCCCCAGCAGTCCGGACTGAGCATGCTCAGACTGTACACCCCCTCCCCCCCTCTGCTCCTTGTTGGACTGAACCATTCTGAAATGGGGGGAGTCTCGTCTCAGCTGGTTAAAGAGTCACAGCAGCTCCTGCAGCTCCTCCCCCCGCTCAGTTAAGGCTGTGGGGGGGGCAATGGATGATTAGGCCCGGTTCTGGTCCTGGTCCTGGTCCTGGTCCTGGTCCTGGTCCTGGTCCTGGTCCTGGTCCTGGTCCTGGTCCTGGTCCTGGTTCTGGAACTGAAGGATGCCTGCAGGACCTGAGCATGTCGGGCTGGAGGGGGGAGCAGCGTCAGTCCTTTAATGTAGATGGTCGGACAGTTGATTTACTCTTTTGGTTCAGGAATATTTATCTGTTAGACGATGATTCTGCTGTCAGGATAATACGAGCTGATTGTTTCCGTCGGATTTTGGTGTCCGGAAGAGTCCAGGAGCAGGACCGAGACGTCCTGCAGAGAGACAGACAGACAGAAGGACGGACAGACAGATGGACAGACAGACAGGGAGACATGATGAAATTAAACGTGTTCAAGGAGTCACACAAGAGCAAAATAAATCAGTTCTGCAGCTGAATATTTACACCAAGATACGATAGCAGTGGAGTTAGATCTCCACGGTAACTGATGCTGCACAGCTAGATCTCCATGGTAACTGATGCTGCACAGCTAGATCTCCACAGTAACTGATGCTGAGGAGCTAGATCTCCATGGTAACTGATGCTGAGGAGCTAGATCTCCACGGTAACTGATGCTGAGGAGCTAGATCTCCATGGTAACTGATGCTGCACAGCTAGATCTCCATGGTAACGGATGCTGAGGAGCTAGATCTCCATGGTAACTGATGCTGCACAGCTAGATCTCCATGGTAACGGATGCTGAGGAGCTAGGTCTCCATGGTAACGGATGCTGAGGAGCTAGGTCTCCATGGTAACTGATGCTTCATCGCCAACCTGCTGATCTGAACGTTACTAAAACCACTGAATGAATCCGTTACAGCATCACACACTGGATGCATTGCGTTGCCATGGAAACCGACATGTATTCAGCTGCTGATGCAGAAATCATAAATATGTTTTTATGTTTGGTCCGTTTACTCTGCTGAGTATCTCTGATTAGAACACTGATCATCTATTGACCTTCAGCTGATCTGAACATATTAAATTAATAACCATTAAAGATAATAAAATGTATTAAACTGTTAGATTAAATTAATAATAATTAATAAATAATAAAATAAATGAAACCTGTTAAATTATTATTATTATTATTAATAATAATAATAATAATAATAATAATAAATAAAATAAATGAAACCTGTTAAATTAAATTAATGATAATTATAAATAATACAAATGCATTAAACCTGTTAATAATAATAATAATAATAATAATAATTAATATAATTATTATTTAAAACCTGCTAAATGAAAAGTGTCGTCACCTTGAACAGCTTCAGTCTGGGCTGATGTCAGTCAGACGGATGTTCAGGGCAGGACCGGTTGATCTCAAACCACGAGTCTATACAGCTGCAGGAACACACAACACAAAACATACAACATGTTTAGTCTGCAGGAACACAGAACATAGAACATAGAACATGTCTAGTATATACAGCTGCAGGAACACAGAACATTTATCTGTTGCTCAGTGTGTGGGAAGAAGATGATTTATTCTGAGGAGCAGTTTAGTGTGTTATATTGTGTTACATTGTGCTGTATTGTGTTACATTGTGTTGTATTGTGCTGCTGTGTGTTGTATTGTGCTACATTGTGCTGTATTGTGTTACATTGTGTTGTATTGTGCTGCTGTGTGTTGTATTGTGCGTCACCTTTTGTGGTAGATGCAGAGGCACGGCAGTCTGGCGATGGTGTCTCCCTGCTGCAGCTCCTCCAGACAGATCACACACTCACCGGCATCCCTCGCCAACACGTCATCTGAGACACACACACACACACACACACACACACACACACACACACACACACACACACACACACACACACACACACACACACACACACACACACACACACACACACACACACACGCACACACAAAGCAGGAGATGCTTCAGTCTGCAGCAGAACCAGCAGCAGTTGCATCAGTGATGATCTACTGATGGTTTTATTACTGAGAACATTTGAGAACAAAGAACATGAAGTCCTGTAGTATTACACAGTAAAACCTGTAGTACTACACAGTAAAACCTGTAGTACTACACAGTAAAACCTGTAGTATTACACAGTAAAACCTGTAGTATTACACAGTAAAACCTGTAGTATTACACAGTAAAACCTGTAGTACTACACAGTAAAACCTGTAGTATTACACAGTAAAACCTGTAGTATTACACAGTAAAACCTGTAGTACTACACAGTAAAACCTGTAGTATTACACAGTAAAACCTGTAGTATTACACAGTAAAACCTGTAGTACTACACAGTAAAACCTGTAGTATTACAAAGTAAAACCTGTAGTATTACACAGTAAAACCTGTAGTACTACACAGTAAAACCTGTAGTATTACACAGTAAAACCTGTAGTATTACACAGTAAAACCTGTAGTACTACACAGTAAAACCTGTAGTATTACACAGTAAAACCTGTAGTATTACACAGTAAAACCTGTAGTACTACACAGTAAAACCTGTAGTATTACACAGTAAAACCTGTAGTACTACATAGTAAAACCTGTAGTACTACACAGTAAAACCTGTAGTATTACACAGTAAAACCTGTAGTATTACACAGTAAAACCTGTAGTATTACACAGTAAAACCTGTAGTATTACACAGTAAAACCTGTAGTACTACACAGTAAAACCTGTAGTACTACACAGTAAAACCTGTAGTATTACACAGTAAAACCTGTAGTATTACACAGTAAAACCTGTAGTATTACACAGTAAAACCTGTAGTATTACACAGTAAAACCTGTAGTACTACACAGTAAAACCTGTAGTATTACACAGTAAAACCTGTAGTATTACACAGTAAAACCTGTAGTACTACACAGTAAAACCTGTAGTATTACAAAGTAAAACCTGTAGTATTACACAGTAAAACCTGTAGTACTACACAGTAAAACCTGTAGTATTACACAGTAAAACCTGTAGTATTACACAGTAAAACCTGTAGTACTACACAGTAAAACCTGTAGTATTACACAGTAAAACCTGTAGTATTACACAGTAAAACCTGTAGTACTACACAGTAAAACCTGTAGTATTACACAGTAAAACCTGTAGTACTACATAGTAAAACCTGTAGTACTACACAGTAAAACCTGTAGTATTACACAGTAAAACCTGTAGTATTACACAGTAAAACCTGTAGTATTACACAGTAAAACCTGTAGTATTACACAGTAAAACCTGTAGTATTACACAGTAAAACCTGTAGTATTACACAGTAAAACCTGTAGTACTACACAGTAAAACCTGTAGTATTACACAGTAAAACCTGTAGTATTACACAGTAAAACCTGTAGTATTTCTTTGAGAGTAGCAGGAAGCAGCACATCCATGAATCCAACAGTCAGAAAAACATCCCAGTTCATCAAAAATACCCAGAAGTCCTACAGCTTCACGTCATGATGCTGCCACCACCATGCTTCTCCTCATGATGCTGCCACCACCATGCTTTGTTATTACCATTCAGCACTAAAAAAAAAACTGATCCAACAGCACAAAAAGAGCAAACACTGTAAAACCAATCGTTTCCGTGGCTTCTGTTGATGTCGGACTGGACTGAAAACACTATAAATTCAGACTGAGGTGAAGATACTGAGGCCAACACATGACTGTGGACAGACACTAAGTTAACCACTTCCTGTCAGATGTGGTTTTAAGGTTCAAGGTGCTTTTAGACGGGAACTTGACTCATCCTCTGTTGTTCTGATTTGACATTTTTTCCAAACATGTTTTTTTAGTGCTGCTCATCCAGCATTGGTGGTTCAGTGGTAGAATTCTGGGAGGTCCGGATTCGATTCCCGGCCAATTCACTCACAGTTTTAACTGACTCCTACAGAGACAGAGTTAGATTCTACTGATGTTAGAGCCTCAACAGTTGGTAAAAAGACTGGATTTTAGTAGAAACATGGATCCATCCATAGATATACACATACAGGAACTTTATGGAGACACTAGACCAGCCTGGATTAATAAATTCTACAGTTTTTTTTTTACAGTTTCAAGGATGAATAATTGAAGATTTGTCCTCTGCTGGATTTATTCAGTCATTCTGATCTGATGTCTGAAACGGTTGGAGTTTTATTTCTGGAACCATTAGAATGTCTTCTCAGGATTAAAATGCAGGAACCTCCATCCGACAGTGACTACCAGGGAATCAAACCCTCTCAGATGTATCAGCTGCAGAGTAGAGTCCCTTCCTGCTTTCCAAACAGAGTGTATTAAATTTAAAGTCGCCAGCCGCCCTGAGCTCTGATAATCAAGTTAAGAGGGTTGTTCAGTGGCTTCACCTGAGAAACGCTTTAAAAAAATGAGGTCACCTGGATGCTGTTCATCATGGATCGATGCTGCTGCAGCTGTGAGGCTTAAACCTGGATCCTGTTCACACCCAGCAGCAGCAGCAGCAGCAGCAGCTCGTTATTCCATGTCGGGATCAGCTGTTAACCCTCCAAGCACCAGCATGTGACCTGAAAACAGCCTCCAGTCTAAAGTAGGTCACTGCAGTAAAAAGCTGCTTCAACGTCCGACACCAAACAGCAGACTGAGTCCTTTAATAACCTCCAGAACCACTCCTAAAACCCTGCATGACCTGACGCCTCTGTAAAAAAAACAATCAGAACATAATGCCAGGAACAATAAAAACTCACGGCATGCACCTTAAAGTCTGGAACTCGTTTAGAACCTTGTTTTCTAAGAATTTTTAAGTTTCAGACTTCCGATTTTTTCTATTTACACCTTAAAAAAACCCTTGAAGCTATTTTAATGCTTCAATATGTCCAGAAATATAAGGGTGCCTGTTTTAAGCTGCTTTAAATATAGTAAAACAACATTATTCCACACTGATAAAAAACACAAACTACTGCTTATAAAAGTACAGATTTTCAGACATTTGGTTGTTTTTATAGTTCCATCTCTCATTTAATAAAACCAGGAAAATCAACAGTTTTACCATTTTCATTTGGTATTGTAGATAAAATATTATATTCTGGTATTATGTGAATTTAATAAAACAGGGAAAATCTGTAAAATAATTAATTGTTTATATACATGTAAACTCCTACCTCTCTGTGTGATTTAAGTATTGCAGTATCAACAGTATAACAGTATAGTGACAGTGGGATAAGTGTAGTACAGCAATGTGCAATAATGATGGAGGGATATGTGCAATAACAACAAAGAGATATTTGCAATATATTCATGTGTAAATGTTAATTAATTACTGCTTGGTAGCTGCCTTGGTCCCCCAGTTTTTGTCTGTTCTGTGCACTACGTGTTATCGCTTGCTGTTTGTTTTTCTTTTTGCATGTCTTTGTTCAGTTATGGTTTTATGTTATTTGTAATTTTTCTTATCTTTGATCTGCCAATGGGACTGAAGATGGAAATTAGCCGTATGGCTACAATCTCTTGTATTTACGTGGAAATGTACATTAATACGAACTGTCCCATTTTTAAAAAAATAAACAAACAAACAAACAGTAATTATGTGTATTTATTGTTTATTTTCTCATTTCTGAGAGCTGCTCCTGGTTTTCTTCTCTGCTGCTGTAATGCTGCAAATTTGCCTGAAAATCTGCAAAACACAAGTTTTAAAGAAATTCAGCGCTTTTCAGTCCTTACTATACTTTTTTTTTTTTTTAAAAAAACATATAGTTGCATGTTACTTTACAATATTTGGAAAACAACGATTTTGTCCTGAGTTAAATGAAATAAAAAAAAAAAAATAAAAATTTTACAGTCCCATGTTCCAAAAAAACAGAGTTTTTAAATACAGGTATTTTATGTGAAGCACGGTGGAGGCAGCATCATTATTAAAGCATGGTGGTGGCAGCATCATGATGTGAAGCACGGTGGAGGCAGCATCATTATTAAAGCACGGTGGAGGCAGCATCATGATGTGGAGCATGGTGGAGGCAGCATCATGATGTGAAGCATGGTGGAGGCAGCATCATGATTAAAGCATGGTGGAGGCAGCATCATTATTAAAGCATGGTGGAGGCAGCATCATGATGTGAAGCATGGTGGTGGCAGCATCATTATTAAAGCATGGTGGAGGCAGCATCATGATGTGAAGCATGGTGGTGGCAGCATCATGATTAAAGCATGGTGGAGGCAGCATCATTATTAAAGCATGGTGGTGGCAGCATCATGATGTGGAGCATGGTGGTGGCAGCATCATGATGTGAAGCATGGTGGTGGCAGCATCATGATGTGTCTTTGGTGTTTTTTACAGTCAACGTGTAAATTATTAGTTTTTCAGGTAATTATATCCTACAGATTTAATCTGTCCAGTAGATAAATGTCTTGTTTATTTATTTTTTACTATTTTTACAGATGTTCCTGCATTTAGGCTCCTCTGCTGTAGACTGGGTCCATACGTGGGATTATTAAAGAATTATCTGAGTAAATCTGTAAAACGACAGTGAATTCTTCCAGTTGAACCCCTGAAGCCTCCATCCTTCTCCTGACTTTCAGCTCCTCCTTCTCTCCCGGTTTGTTTGTTGCCAGCAGACATTTGGCTTCCAGCAGCTTCACATCAATAAAGTCTGAGTTTCCCGGAATCGCAGCTCCGGAGTCGACGTCCTGAACTGACCTGAGCTGCAGCCTGACGTCGCCCAGCGTCGTCTTCCCCTCTGAGACACTAAAATACCACCAGAGACCCGAGACAACATCTGGTTCATGTGTTTTTATCTGATTCACAGCACATTTACTGAAAGAAACTAAGAGAGCAAAGATAAAAGGACAGCAGCCGTCCAGGATTAGTCCATTGCCTCTGAAAGGACACCCCCACATCTCCACAGGTGTGGACCAGTCCAACCTGACTCACTGAACTAAACATTTACTGGGAGTCCAAACAGACTGACAACATGTCAATGTGATAAAACAACCAAATTACTCAACACAGAGACACACTAACACACACACAGAGACACAAAACAACCATAAATAGACGTTGACCAAAGTTACATTCATTCTGACTGCTGAAACTAAAATCACTTCAAAATATTTCCATCAAAATAACGCCTCATTCAGCAACAATCAGAAAATAAAACTGTTTTCTCAAACCAGATTCTGTAAAAAAAACTAAAAACTCTGAGCTCCTCGACACAATGTCCAGACTGACCTCAACGTTTGTGGAGAAAAACAACAAAAACAAAAGGACCTGAAATGCTGTTGGTCAAAATTGGTGAAATCTGGATTATCTTCAGACTGAGACACCTGGATGGATTCAAACTGTACCGACGACTGTACATCCATCCAGGTGAGAACCAGAGTGGCATTAAAATGATCCATAATTACAGAAAATGAGTCCAGAATGACATGAAATTTGTCCTAAATGACTCAAAAATGATCTCAAAGACACAAAAATGATCCAAAATGAGGAGAAAAGATCCAAGTTGACATAAAATTTGTTGAAAATGACCAGAAAATTGTCCAAAATGAGTCAGAATTCACCCAGAATGGCTCAAAAATGATCCAGACTGACTGAAGATTTGCAGAACGACACAAAATTAGTCCACGATGCTTCAAAAATGATAGAAAATGACTCAAAATTTGAGCAAAACGACTCGAAAATGATCCAAAATTACAATTTGTTGAAAATGAAATGAAAATTGTCCTAAATTGATTGAAAATGATCCAATTTCTGAGTCAACAGTTGAATAAAATTAGAGAATAAAATGGTTCTGATCAGAAACCAGATTCAGTGTTTAGACTGAGACACCTGGATGGATGTAAAACTGATCTGGTGTCAGTTTTTACCAGAACTCAGATGTTTCTCCTCCTAAATGTCATGGTTCTATCTGCTGGACTGATGAAGTTCTGAAAAATCCATTAAAAAGTGATAAATCTGGACCCACCTCTATGGACTTCAAGGACCTGGAATGTTCTAAGTGAGACTAAACTTAAAGACTGGAAGCAGGAAAGGAGAACGTCCCCTGGAGAAAGTTCTAGAGTAGACCTACCGACAACTGGAGAAAGTTCTAGAGTAGACCTACCGACAACTGGAGAAAGTTCTAGAGTAGACCTACTGACAACTGGAGAAAGTTCTAGAGTAGACCTACAGACAACTGGAGAAAGTTCTAGAGACCTACTGACACCTGGAGAAAGTTCTAGAGTAGACCTGGCAGGTCTACTCTAGAACTTTCTCCAGGGGACGTTGTCCTCTGTGGACTTCAAAGACCTGGAACTCTGGAAATATTCCCAGGATGAAGGAAGGAAGTCCTTACCGTTGTAGGAGAGGCGGGGTTTGCTGAGACACATGATGAAGTGGACCTCCATCTCATTGGACGCCACAGACTTGGAGCAGACAGGACACTTGAATCCTGCAGAGAACAGACCAACATGTTCACTCTGGACCGATACAATCTGGAGTCGCTTCGTCATTCAGGTGAAAAATCAGGTGTGAATAAAGACAAACATGCATCTGTGAAGGTGATGATTCTGGTCCACCATGAAGTCTGTGATCCAGGTTTAACTCTGAGACCCACAAAGACCAGCAGCAGCTAATAATTATAAATATATAAATAAATAACAAAAACCTGGAATCTAATGAACCAAACTGTCAAATGTCTGGATATTAAGGCACTTAAGTAAAAATAACGTGTATATTAGTGCACTGAAGCATCAAAACATGGATAATAGCACAAAAAAGTAAGAAAAACCGCAATATTGATGCACAAAAATGTCACTATCCCAGCTAATAACACAGAAAAGTGTCAATAATCTGGATATTAACACACTACAACATCAAACACTTGGATATCAGTTCACCAAAGCATCGAAAACCTGGAAAATAGCACACAAAAGTGAGAAAACCTTAATATTGATGCACAAAAGTAACAAAAATCTGGATAATAATGCACAAAATGTCAATAATCTTTATTTTAAGGCACTAAAGTATAAATAATATGTATTTTAAAGCATCAAAGTCTGGATATTAAGGAACATAAGCATCAAAGAGCTTTACATAGAGCAGCAGAACGTCAGATATTTGGACGTTCTAACAAACTGAAGCTGATCTTTAAATATTTTGGATGTTTATAAACTGATTAGTTCATCAATCGACGATTAAACAGACAGAAATGTGGTTCAGTGGTTCAGTGGTTTCCACTGCCGCCTCACAGCTAGAAGGTCCCCGGTTCACATCCCGTCCTGGTTCTGGGATCCGTCTGCAAGGATCCTAAACTGTCTGCAGGTGAGAATGTGAGTGTGAATGTCTCTATGTGTAGCCCTGTGATAAGCTGTTACCTGTCCAGGTGAACCTGGGATAGGCTCCGCCCCCTAATGAGGATTCATTGGTGTATAGATGATGCTGAAGAATCTGCTGCTTCTGGGGCTCTGATTTCAGAACTGGTGGTTGTGTTGTTAAAAAGGATGGACAGTAGTTACACACACACACACACACACACACACACACACACACACACACACACACACACACACACACACACACACACACACACACACACACACACACACAGATGACCCAGTTCTCCTTCAGCTATTTTCTGATTCTCCACTGAGACGAAAAGAAAACGAGTGAAAACGAAAGGAAAAGGAAAGTTCAGGTGTGTGTGTGAGCGTGCACGTGCTCGTGCACTCGGTCCAGCTGGTTTGTGTCAAATCGGCAAAATTTTCTCAGATATTTTCCCCACAGAAGCTGATGTCAGAGACTGGAAAAAGCTCAGAGAAAATGTGAATATGTAGGATTATAATATTATTAATATTAAGGGTTGTTGTATTAATGTTCAGTATTATGTTATGAATATAGTTTCCATAATGTTTAGGATTATATCATTAATATTGTTGTATTTCTGAGGGCTTGGGCTCCAGACGATGATATCTGGCTACAGCTGCTGCGTTTCTTTCATTTCTTGCTCCGGATGTTTTCCTGTGATGTTCGCTGATGAAAACCGTCAGCGAATCAAAGAGAAGCAGCCGAAGCTGTGAAACGATAATTAACATCCAGCTGGATCAAAAGCAGAATGAGCTGCTGGATTCCCTGCTTCTGATTGGTCACAGCGGACTACAGACGAGGAACAGAACAGCGAGGTGAACGAAGACCACCCAGATGCTGCTCCTGTTCATTCAGTTCTCAATCTGGACTTCAGTGGATTCAGCATATTCTGATTTGTTTCCTAACATAAATGTGTGCAGCTGACTGGGATGGACACAAACTACAGACCAAAACAAACAAAACCATCAATAAACTGGATATTAACACACAAAACCGTCAATTAACGTGGTTGTAACGCACAAAAGTATCAATAACCCAGATATTACTGACCAACCACCTACCAACATGCTGATAGGAGCTTTAAAGTTTACACAGAATGAACTCTTTAAAAAAGTTTTAGCCATGTTTAGACAGAAATAATGTGAAATATTTTGAAAATTACTTAAAAATTTGTTCCAAGTGTCATAAAAGTTGTCTACAATCACAAAAAAAGTCCAAAATTACTCTGTTTTTTAAAAAAGCCTTTAAATGTGTCTAAAATTACTCAATATCGTTCAAAATGTCCTTTAAATCATCCAAAATCACTTAAAAACATAAAAACTTTCCAAAATTATGTAAAAATTTGTTTAAAATGACACAATTATGACCACAAATTACCCAAATGTGTCCAAAACTAGTCAAACTTTGTCCAAGTGGAGTCATTATTTGTTCAAAATTAGATGAAAATCCATCTAAAATGAGTTTTTATTTTATTAGAACTTGTTCTGACCAACCAGCTACCAACATTAAAGTTTACCCAGAATGACCTTTTTCCCGTAAACTCGTCCAGAATGACTCAAAAATTGCGTGAAATGGGTCAAAAGATGGGGCTGTACAGTGGCGTAGTGGTTAGCGCTTTCGCCTTGCAGCGAGAAGGTCCCTGGTTCACGTCCCAGCTCGGACCTGGGATCTTTCTGCATGGAGTTTGCATGTTCTCCCTGTGCATACGTGGGTTTTCTCCGGGTACTCCGGCTTCCTCCCACAGTCCAAAAACATGCTAAGGTTAATTGATTATTCTAAATTGCCCATAGGTGTGAATGTGTGAGTGATTGTGTGTCTCTATATGTAGCCCTGCGACAGACTGGTGACCTGTCTAGGGTGTCCCCTGCCTTCACCTGAGTCAGCTGGGATAGGCTCCAGCACCCCCGCGACCCTAGTGAGGATTAAGCGGTGTATAGATAATGGATGGATGGATGGATGGGTCAAAAGATGACCAAAAGAACACCAAAATGATCAGAAACGTATCCCAAATTATTACATTTTTGGCCAAAATGACAAAAACTTCTCCAAAATGACCCCAAATTGTGAAAAATGTTTATTTTGAACAAATTTTGAAAGAATTTAAAAATAATTCTGGACATTTTTTAAGTTCTTTTTGCTCATTTTTGAGTAATTCATGACTATTTCTGTGTCATTCTGGACAAATGTTGGTTCCTTTTGGTTAAGTTTTATCACGTCAGACACATTTTAAGTCATTCTGAACCATTTTTGTGACATTAGACACGTTTTCAGTCATTCAGGACAACTTCTGAACCATTTTGAACAAGTTTCTGTTGAACTGAACAATCAAAATGTGTGTAAAATGATCCTTCCATCGTCTCTAATAGTTGTGACCAACCACCTACCAACATTAAAGTTCACCCAGAATGAGATTTTAAAGTTTTCTCTGGTGGATCCTCAGAAACCAGAAACACATCCAGGAACCAATGATTGTTTCTAGGATTCTAAACTGTTCACACTAAGATACATCCCATAATACTGAAGATCACTAGGATCCATCCCATAATACTGAAGATCACTAGGATACATCCCATAATACTGAAGATCACACTAGGATACATCCCATAATACTGAAGATCACTAGGATACATCCCATAATACTGAAGATCACTAGGATACATCCCATAATACTGAAGATCACACTAGGATACATCCCATAATACTGACGATCACACTAGGATACATCCCATAATACTGAAGATCACTAGGATACATCCCATAATACTGAAGATCACACTAGGATACATCCCATAATACTGAAGATCACACTAGGATACATCCCATACTACTGAAGATCACTAGGATACATCCCATAATACTGAAGACCACTAGGATACATCCCATAATACTGAAGACCACTAGGATCCATCCCATAATACTGAAGATCACACTAGGATACATCCCATAATACTGAAGATCACTAGGATCCATCCCATAATACTGAAGATCACACTAGGATACATCCCATAATACTGAAGATCACTAGGATACATCACATAATACTGATGATCACTAGGATACATCCCATAATACTGAAGATCACACTAGGATACATCCCATAATACTGAAGATCACTAGGATCCATCACATAATACTGAAGATCACTAGGATACATCCCATAATACTGAAGATCACACTAGGATACATCCCATAATACTGAAGACCACTAGGATACATCCCATAATACTGAAGATCACTAGTATACATCCCATAATACTGAAGATCACACTAGGATACATCCCATAATACTGAAGATCACTAGGATACATCCCATAATACTGAAGATCACACTAGGATACATCCCATAATACTGATGATCACACTAGGATACATCCCATAATACTGAAGACCACTAGGATACATCCCATAATACTGAAGATCACACTAGGATACATCCCATAATACTGAAGACCACTAGGATACATCCCATAATACTGAAGATCACTAGGATACATCCCATAATACTGAAGACCACACTAGGATACATCCCATAATACTGAAGACCACTAGGATACATCCCATAATACTGAAGATCACACTAGGATACATCCCATAATACTGAAGACCACACTAGGATACATCCCATAATACTGAAGATCACTAGGATACATCCCACAACAAAAAGTCACTTTTTAAGTTAGGAGAAAAACTGTAGTTTCTGCTTTTGTCCCAGTGATAAATGATCACAGAATGATTTCACTTTGTTCTGATTCAGATAGAAGTTGAAACCTTCCTTTCATGCATGGGATGAATGTGATTAGATTGAGTTGATCTATTACTTCCTAGACAGACGCCTGTCCTGAATCCTCAGGCTGGGGTTTGTTCTGGAACAATCCCTGAGCTTCATCCTTTCCTCAGCAGCTTTAATGACCTGAAGGTGGCTGTCCTCGCTGTGTCTGACGCTGGACGTTATCAGAGACCTGAAGCCAACAATCTGCTTGGGATACGATGACTTTTCTGTGTTTTCATCACTTTGAACAAGTTTGAGAGGAAGGAAACCAACCGGTGAGGCTCTCAGTCAGACACAAAACGACCAAAACGAGACAGAAGTCACCTCTGTGGGGCTATATCTGAGTAAAACTCCTCCATCAGGATGCTGCAGTCTGAATTCTGTCCGGATCATTCTGCAGCTCACTGCCAACATGCAGAGTTCCCGTTAGATCCGGCAGTGGAGGCTTCTCCAGTTCTACAGGACGGTTTACAGCCACAGATCCTGACAGAAAGCTGAGCTCTGGGTGAATAAAAACCGTCCACAGGCTTCTGGGGCTCTTTTCTGCTGCCCAAACCACAGACCTGGAGCTGATAATGATGCATTAACGTCCCTGTAATTTATGCAGCACATTTAAAACAACAGACGCTGATCCAAAGTGTTTTACATTTACCCCAAAAACACTAACTCAAATACAAAGGCTAAGACCCTCCACCAGTAGTTACTACATAAACTGACCTAAATAATTTAAATACTATGATGGAGACCCAACCATCGTACATATAGCACAACTTAACTTCCGTTTAAAAACCTACAGTATTACATTTGATTAAAAAATAAGTCTAACAGCCAGACGTTCAATCAAGGCTGACAACATGATGAAAAGATGAAAAATAGACGAGAGCACATAGCTTTGCTCTACACATTCTCTAGGATGATGTTAATGACAAAAACAAGACACAAAACAAGAAAAACGAGACGCAAAACGACAGAAATGAGATACAAAGGGACAAAAACAAGACCTAGCGAGAACAACTTTTACTGTTAATCCGCCACAGATGTTTAGAATTTGGATTGGCTCCACATGCTAACATGCTAGTGGAGTCCAACAGCTGCTTGAATTTTAAATTTTTGGTTGCTAAAGGTTGATAATCATTGTCACTGAGCTGATGTAAAACATAGAAACGTGATTTGTGGACGAGAAAACAGGAAAAAACAGCTACATTAGCGTTAGCTGAGACTAGCATTTAGCTAAGGCTAGCATTAGCTGAGGCTAGCATTTAGCTGAGGCTAGCATTTAGCTGAGGTTAGCATTAGCTGCACCACAGAAAACTCGTGAACCGGGCTGAAAAACGTGGCTCAGCTCATCATAACGGAGAATAACGGCCAGAAACAGATGACTTTGAACCAAACGCTGCCTGACAGACGCCAGCAGACCACTGTCCTCTGTCCTCCTGGTAAATATCTGCAGAAACTTCCTGTTGGGCGGCTGGAGGACGGACAGACGGAGCAGGAAAACGAGCACCACAGCGGTCCGGGGGCTGGAATGAATCATCCAGCACTGAGGAGGAGGAGGAGGAGGAAGGAGAACAGAGGAGAGGAAGAGGAAAAGAGGCTGGATGAAGATGAAGGACGCTGAGGCCGTTAGCATCATCATCCATCTCGCTCTTGGAGGTTATTCTTCACCTGTTGTGTTTCTTCTTAAAGACCTGATGTGTTCTAATACTCCCTGACAGTTCAGACTCACGTTGTGTCTGCTCTGGTCTGGTTTTGGTGATTATTTTGCATATTTTCTATCTATTTGCAGTTATTTTAGTCTCTGCAGCTGTTTTATATCTCTATTATTCTGTGTTTTTGTAGTTTGTCACCTCTCTGGAGTCGTTTTTGTCTCTTTGTGGTAGTTTTCGTTTGTTTACAGTCAGTTCCTTTTAATAGAAAGAAAACTACTGCAAAGAGGCAAAAACGACAACAAAGAGGTGACAAACTACAAAAACACAGAACAGTAGAGATGTAAAACAGCTGCACAGACTAAAATGACTGCAAATAGACAGAAAATAATCACAAAAACAATAAAGACAGAAAAGAAAACCAACTGGAAAGAGACGCTAAACAATGAAAAAAAACACAACATGCAAAACCATCTGAGACCAAAAAGAGACAGAATAACGGCAAATGACACAAACAGAAGAAAAAGACTAGGTACAATAATCATAGAAACACATTAAAGTGACAAAAAGACACAAAATGACTGAAAAGTTACGAAAACCTCCTCAAAAACACGATATAATATCAAAAATATATCAATAAAAACACAATATATAAAATATAAATATAATGTAAATAAAAACATGATATAATCTAAGAAATATGAATATAATATAAAAACACAATATAACATATAAAATATAAATATAAAATGTATCAAAGTGTGTGTTTTATGGTCCTTGTGTCCCCCCACCTCTCTACCTCTACCCCTCTTCCTCTCTACCTCTATCTCTATCCCTCTATCTCTACCTCTATCTCTACCTCTATCCCTCTATCTCTACCTCTATCTCTACCTCTATCCCTCTACCTCTTCCTCTCTACCTCTTCTGTCCCTCTCAACCCGTCCAGCCAGCAGCAGATGGGTTCCCCACATTAGAGCCGGGTTCTGCTCCAGGTTTTTTCCCTGTTAAAGGGTGTTTTCCTGCCACTGTCTCCTTAGGGCTGCTCTGGGTTTCAGGCATATGGGTTCTGTAAAGTGTCTCGAGACAATTTGACTGTAATTGGCGCTATATAAATAGAATTGAATTGAATTGAATAAATAAAAACACGATATAATCTAAATAATATAAATATAATATAAAAAATCTAAATATAAATAAAATCACATTTTAATATAAAAAATACAGATAAAATACAAATAAAAATATAATATAATGCAAGAATCCCGAAGACTGGGCGGTTAATCAGTTGGTATTATGTTGGTTTTATTTTCTGTCTTTATTGTGTTTTTTGTGGTTATTTTGCATATTTTCCTGTCTGTTTGCAGTCATTTCTGTCTCTGCAGCCGTTTTATATCTCTATTATTCTGTGTTTTTGCAGTTTGTCGCCTCTTTGGAGTCGTTTTTGTTTGTTTACAGTCAGTTCCTTTTCTCTTTTTGTAGTTTTTCTACATTTCTGTGTGTCTTCATGTTGCTATTTTTCATATTTGTACTTTTTATGATTTAAAGTTTTTAATAGTTTTGCTTGTTTTGTGGTCATTTTGTATATTTTTGTCACGTTACTGTGTTTTTGTAATTATTCTATTTGCTTTCTTCTTTTTGTGTCATTTGCCGTCATTTGGTAACGTTTTGGTCTCAGACAGTTTCACGTGTGTTTTTGCTGTTTAGCGTCTCTTTGGTCTTTATTGTGTGTTTTTTGGTCTTAATCTGCATCTTTGTGGTCTTTTCTTTTGATAGTTGTTTGTCTCTTTGTCCTGTTTTTGCAGTTACTTTGTGTTTCTGTTATTTTGTGTCTTATTGTGGTGATTTTGTGTCCGCTACGACGATCATTCTGGACTCATTCTCTGTAATTATGGATCATTTCCGAGTCATTTTGGACAATTTTATTGTCATTCTGGCTTTCACCTGGATCATTTTTACCAGAACTCAGATGTTTCTCCTCCTAAATCTCATGGTTCTATCTGCTGGACTGATGAAGTTCTGAAAAAGTCCATTAAAAGGTGATGAATCTGGACCCACCTCTATGGACTTCAAGGACCTGGAATGTTCTAAGTGAGACTAAACTTAAGGACTGGAAGCAGGAAAGGAGAACATCCCCTGCAGAAAGTTCTAGAGTAGACCTACTGACAACTGGAGAAAGTTCTAGAGTAGACCTACCGACAACTGGAGAAAGTTCTAGAGTAGACCTACTGACAACTGGGGAAAGTTCTAGAGTAGACCTACCGACAACTGGGGAAAGTTCTAGAGTAGACCTACTGACAACTGGAGAAAGTTCTAGAGTAGACGTACCGACAACTGGAGAAAGTTCTAGAGTAGGACTACCGACAACTGGAGAAAGTTCTAGAATAGACCTACTGACAACTGGAGAAAGTTCTAGAGTAGACCTACTGACAACTGGAGAAAGTTCTAGAGTAGACCTACCGACAACTGGAGAAAGTTCTAGAGTAGGACTACCGACAACTGGAGAAAGTTCTAGAATAGACCTACTGACAACTGGAGAAAGTTCTAGAGTAGACCTACTGACAACTGGAGAAAGTTCTAGAGTAGACCTACTGACAACTGGAGAAAGTACTAGAGTAGGACTACCAACAACTGGAGAAAGTTCTAGAGTAGACCTACCGACAACTGTCCAGTTGTCGGTAGGTCTACTCTAGAACTTTCTCCAGGGGACGTTCTCCTCTATGGGCTTCAAGGACCTGGAACTCTGGAAATATTCCCAGTCTGAAGGTAGAACTCTGATCATTGATGAAGTTACTGCAGATGAAGAACCAGATGTTCTGAGGAGGTTCTAGGAGGATCTCTGTTCAGATTTCTTGGACATATCTGGGGTCCGTTTCACGAAGCAGGTTCAACAAACTCTGAGTTCAACCCTGAACTCTGAGTTGATCTACTCTGAAATAGAAAACTCTGAGTTTTCGGTTTCACAAAGGCTGATTTGAGTTGGTTAATTCAACTCAGAGTAGTTTCACCCGGAGTTCAGCGCGTGCACCACAACTCTGAAAAGCCAGTATCAATGGAGCGCCGATTCGACGAGTCACCATGGTAACGGGGAAGCGGAGGACTACACCGCTTGAATTGGAAATCTTAATGCGCTTATATAGCGAGTTTGAACACGTTTTTAGAAAGAAGCGCAACACCTGCAGCTGCAACAGAGAGGGAGACGGCGTGGAGAACATTGCTGTCCGGATCAATGCGGAAGTTTAAATCACAATAATATTACAGGAAAACTGTTTGAATAGTATACTATTAAGTTATTTCATTTAGGTGCAATCCTGCAGGGGAGAAACGCATGTGGCAGCAGCTTAAGATGAAATATAAAAACATTTCTAAAATATGTAAGACGTCGGCATAATCTCATGGAGCTACCTCATTTTGATCATGTTTTACATTGTAAAGTAGCCTAAATATTAAGTGCCTCTGGCAGGTTTATGTCCAGGGAAAACCACAAAGATGGTAAAAGTCGTTTCAGGGCCAGACACACTTTTCTGACCGTCCTGCATACAGTTGCTTTACTGAAGTGTTCTGCATCTCTGACATTATATAAAAAACTTCCATTTGCAAAGAACCGCAGTGCAACACACAATATCTGCTGGGATGTGAGAGCATGACTGTGATTGGTAATGTTGCAAATGTAAAGACGGATTAGGTTGTATGTAGATTATGGACCTTGATGTGAAACGGTGCCGCTCTAAAAGATAACTGTCCAGAAATGCGAGAACATCTATGCACGGTCTGATAACAATCTCCCGACGAATATTTAATTCTCTGTGCAGTAATGCTGCTCCTTCATCTACTGGATTGTTCATAAAAGGACATGACATTTATAGACGGCAGAACTAGACTTCGCCAAAACTCGCCAGCTGACTGAATGAATGAGGAAATCAAATGGCGTCTGTGACTGAAAGAGGGCGGAGACAGAGAGAAACTCGAGGTTGACTGAGAAAAACCTGGTCCAGACCAGGTTAGAGTCATAGAGTCTGTTACTACAGTAACTGACCGAGAGCTTCAGTTACCCCTCTTTGTGAAACAGGCTAGAGTTACCCCTCTGTCTCTGGTTTGAGTTACCTCCCTTTGTGAAACAGAAAACTCTGAGTTTCCCTCATTTCAGGGTTAACAAACTCAGAGTTTTCACTAAACCTGCTTCATGAAACGGACCTCTGGAGTGTTTCTCTGTTTACTTCAGTGTCTGCAGCAGGAGATGCGTTCAGGGCTGCGTGGACGAAGCGGCGCCGCTGCAGACAGACAGTGAACAGATCGGACGTTTGTTCCTTCACGACCATAAATGGCAGAACTGGAAGCCGTCGGCTCGATTACATCACAGACTCTCCTCACCTTCCCAGAAACCGCCGGCAGTTTCCATGGCAACAGCACAGAGCAGAGGAGGAGGCAGTGTTTGTCTGAGGAGGTGAACAGTTAATTATAGCAGCTTCACCAGGAAGAGTCCCTGAACGCTGCATCAGAACCTGAACCTCCGGAGGACAGGGGGACCCGACCCGACCGGTACACAGCAGAACCGACACAGAACATCTGCTGCACACTGAAATAAATACGTCTCTGTGTCTCTTTGTGGTTGTTTTGTGTCTTTATGTTGTCATTTTGTTTCTGTTTGTGGTCATTTTAAGTCTATTTAAGGTCATTTTTAAATAAACGGGTTTATTTTGGCTCTGTTTACGTCCCGCTGTTCCACCTGGTCCACTTCAGACCTGGTCCACTTCAGACCTAGTCCACTTCAGACCTGGTCCACTTCAGACCTGGTCCACTTCAGACCTGGTCCACTTCAGACCTGGTCCACTTCAGACCTGGTCCTTCAGTAAACCTCATTCTGACTGTGTCTATGTGTCTGTGTGTGTGTGTCTGTGTGTGTCTATGTGTGTGTATCTATGTGTGTCTATGTGTGTGTGTGTCTATGTGTGTGTCTATGTGTGTGTATCTATGTGTGTGTGTGTCTGTGTGTGTGTGCGTGTGTGTGTCTATGTGTGTGTCTATGTGTGTATCTATGTGTGTGTGTGTCTATGTGTGTGTGTCTCTGTGTGTGTATCTATGTGTCTGTGTGTGTGTGTGTATCTGTGTATATCTATGTGTGTGTGTGTGTCTATGTGTGTGTATCTATGTGTGTGTCTATGTGTGTGTGTGTCTATGTGTGTGTGTGTGTCTATGTGTGTGCGTCTATGTGTGTGTGTATCTATGTGTCTGTGTGTGTGTATCTACGTGTGTGTGTCTATGTGTGTGTGTCTCTGTGTCTATGTGTGTGTGTGTATCTATGTGTATATCTATGTGTGTGTGTGTGTGTATCTGTATGTGTATCTATGTGTCTGTGTGTGTGTGTGTCTATGTGTGTGTATCTATGTGTCTGTGTGTGTGTGTGTGTCTATGTGTGTGTGTGTCTATGTGTGTGTGTATCTATGTGTCTGTGTGTGTGTGTGTATCTATGTGTGTGTGTGTCTATGTGTGTGTGTCTATGTGTGTGTGTGTCTATGTGTCTATGTGTGTGTGTGTGTCTATGTGTGTGTGTGTCTATGTGTGTATCTATGTGTGTGTGTGTCTATGTGTGTGTGTCTATGTGTGTGTGTGTCTATGTGTGTGTGTATCTATGTGTCTGTGTGTGTGTGTGTATCTATGTGTGTGTGTGTCTATGTGTGTGTGTGTCTATGTGTCTGTGTGTGTGTGTGTGTATCTATGTGTGTGTGTGTCTATGTGTGTGTGTCTCTGTGTGTGTGTCCTCAGACGCCTCCTCAGATCCAGGGAAACAGAACTAAATTGAGGCTGACCTACATTCTGATCCTGCAGCAGCACAGATGTTCTGCTTCCTGAAATCATGAAGCTGAAGCGTCCCTGATCGACCCCACGCTTCTCCTGCTCTCAGCTCCGTTATCTCTGGGCTCAGCGCAGACGCTGAATGTGTCAGAGCGTTATTAAATCATAACAACCTGACGGTGAAACAGCAGCAGAGAAGCATTCAGCATCATCTATGACACAACCGTTGTGTCTGACTGTCAGTGAACGCAGCATCACAGCCCCTTATTAAGACAGACTGGCCTACAGAGAAACTAGTTCACATGGAGCTCTGTCATGGCAGATATTAGTTATTATATGTAGTCTGTAAATATCAGTAGAGAATCCCTGACAGCTGCTGCAGGAACCGACGGAGACTAGAAGCTTCTCGGAGCACTGAGCTGCTTCTGTTTGGGGTTATTCTGTGATTTACGGACCCGTTTTCTGTCTTTTTGTCATCATTTTGTGTCTCTGTGGACATTTTGCATCTATTTGTAGTTGTTTTACCTGTCTGTCTGTCTGTCTGTCTGTCTGTCTTTTCCACTTTTCAAGGCGCCGTCAGGAATCTGAGGATTAAACTGTTCAGAGTCAAACTCTGTATTGATTAAGCACTAATGAGGGATTGATGAACGGCATTGATAAAGAGGAGGGGGGATGACTGATGGACGGAATAATCACTAATCACACAATAACCTATCTGTCTGTCTGTCTGTCTGTCTGTCTGTCTGTCTGTCTGTCTGTCTGTCTGTCTGTCTTCACATTTTATAAACTAGCTTCGGCTAACTCTTTCAACTGTATCTCAAAATCAAATTGTTTATGCAGTTAGAAAAAGTTGATGCCTTCCGTTTACGATTTCAACCATTTATCATTAACTTTTAGCTAACTACTTCAATTGTTTGTTATCTTTGCTAACTATTTTATTATTTTCTAATTGTTTATCCATTAGCATTTGCTATTAGCTAACACTAGCTACTTTCAGCCATTTTTATCCTTTTTACCAATTACTTTCAGCTAATCTTTTCAACAGCTTATGACTAGCCTCTAGCTAACTATGTCAGCCTCGTATGAATTGCATTTAGCTAAATAACCTTTCTCAACAGCATTTCAATTAGTTGTGGAATGATAACCACTGATCATTAACTTTTAGCTATTTAATTGTTTATAATTACCCTTAGCAATTTCAACTTCTGACAAAACTTTGATTTGTGTATATTGAATGTCTTTAGCTAAGTAGCATATTTCAAAAGCTTGCCATCAACCTTTAGCTTTTTCAACCATGTATCCTGAGCTTTTAGCTGACTGTTAATAGAGTATCCTTATTAGTTACCATTAACTAACTCTTTCAACCAGCTACCTATTATTACCAAATGTTTATATGCTATTTTTAGGTATTAGCTTAAAAAAAAAAACTGCTTCTGCTAAAATTAGCCACTCTCACTTTTGGCTAATTTATTCAATTGTTTATCAAATGACTTTAGCTAACGAGCCTATTTCAACTGTTTTAAATTACTTTAGTCACTTCAACCCTTTCACATTAACATTTAGATACTCCAGTGGTTTATCCACTGATTTGAACTATTTTGACCATTTATCACTTACCTTTAGCTTTAAAACACTTTATCAGTTACCGCTAGCTATTTTAACCGTTTATCCAAAACCCACTTTTCTCAGTCATTCTAAGGTTAATCCATTAATTGTAATGAACTTTTTCACCCAGTTTTTATCACTTTTACTCTAACAATGTCCACTGTTTAGCTGATATCTTTAGCTAACTATAAATAATAGTAGTCACAGTAACATCAGCGTCCCACCAGTTTACACTTTACTTTTATATATTCTGTAAAGTCAAACCTCCTGAGAACAGCTGATCGGTTCAGCTCCTGAGTGTTCAGAGGTGTTTAGCTGGTTTTATTCGGCTCTTTATTCGCTGTTACGTCACAGTTCTGTCCGTTCCTTTAATGATTCCTGCTCGTTCTGTCACATCTGTCTGCTTTGACATATTAATTACAGACTGCAGCCTCCGTGGCAGATCTCCAGGTTCACTTGGCTGACGGCAGATGTGGAAAACTGGCACTAATCAAAGAAATTAAGACTCTCTGAGCCTCCTGCATACGAGAGCAAAGAAAAGCAAATGTTACGAAACACAGCTTCTGTTAAATCACCTCTGGAAGTTAAATTTTAATGCATTTTAATAGCAGAGGAGCTAACAGAGGAGCTAAAGGAGGAGCTGACGGAGGAGCTAACAGAGAAACAGAGGTGCTAACAGAGGAACGGAGAAGCTAGCAGAGGAGCTAACAGAGAAACAGAGGAGCTAACAGAGGAGCTAACAGAAGAACAGAGGAGCTAACAGAGGAACAGAGAAGCTAAAAGAGGAACAGATGAGCTAACAGAGAAGCTAACAGAGAAACAGAGGAGCTAACAGTGGAGCTAACAGAGGAACAGAGAAGCTAGCAGAGGAGTTAACAGAGAAACAGAGGAGCTAACACAGGAGCTAACAGAGAAACAGAGGAGCTAACAGAGGAACAGAGGAGCTAACAGAGAAACAGAAGAGCTAACAGAGAAACAGAGAAGCTAACAGAGAAACAGAGGAGCTAACAGAGGCGCTAATAGAGGAGCTAACAGAGAAACAGAAGAGCTAACAGAGAAACAGAGGAACTAACAGAGGAGCTAACAGAGGAACAGAGAAGCTAGCAGAGGAGCTAACAGAGAAAAAGAGGAGCTAACACAGGAGCTTACAGAGAAACAGAGGAGCTAACAGAGGAACAGATAAGCTAGCAGAGGAGCTAACAGAGAAACAGAGGCGCTAACAGAGGAGCTAACAGAGGAGCTAACAGAGGAACAGATAAGCTAGCAGAGGAGCTAACAGAGAAACAGAGGAGCTAACAGAGGAACAGATGAGCTAACAGAGAAGCTAACAGAGAAACAGAGGAGCTAACAGAGGAGCTAATAGAGGAGCTAACAGAGAAACAGATAAGCTAGCAGAGGAGCTAACAGAGAAACAGAGGAGCTAACAGAGGAACAGATGAGCTAACAGAGAAGCTAACAGAGAAACAGAGGAGCTAACAGAGGAACTAACAGAGGAGCTAACAGAGAAGCTAACGGAGGAGCTAACAGAGGAGCTAGAGAAACAGAGGAGCTAGCAGAGGAGCTAACAGAGGAACCACCTGTGGCCTGCTGATTATCACACATTTACACAGGAGGACTGATTTCAGCTCAGCGTCTCCAGAGAAAACAGCCCAGAATGAAGCAGGCGTTCAGACAAACAGATTCTCTCTGAGGGAAACCTAGTTCTATGAGCCTCCAGTGTTAATGAGAGACGTCATAGGAACCCAGAAGGTGATGAATCCTATTTTTGGAAAAGACAATAACAACATGTGGATGGAAAAGTGCAGCAACAGGTCTGCAGCTGATTTCTACAAAGTTATGTAATATATAACATGTAAAATAAGTTTGTACATGTATGGAAAGTGAAATGGATAATCTGAGGACAGAGAATGTAGCATAAAGACTCCTGTATCTGGAAGGTCCACTATGAAGACTAAAGAACCAAGAAACTCTGAGGAAAGGCTGTTAAAAGCATCAGTGAGGACGATACAAGAACATTCAAAGTTCCTGAAGATCTCCTGGAGTCCAGTTAAATCCATCAATAAGAAATGGAAGGAAGATGGAACATGAATAAATCTGACGAGAGCAGGACGTCCTCAAGACCTGAGAGACTAGAGAGGGAGGCCACCAAGACTCCTATGACTCCTCTGAAGGAGTTAAATCTGGACTAGAGTTGACCAGAAGACATGTGGAGACTCTGAAGACACCTGGAAGAAGGTTCTTTGGTCTGAGGAGACCAGGATGGAGCTTTATGTCCATCAGAGGAGAAGGTATGTTTGATGGACACCAAACACTGAACATCATCACAAACACACCATCCCCACTGTGAAGCACGGTGGTGGCAGCATCATGACGTGGAAATGCTTCTCAGCAGCAGACCCTGGAAGGCTTCTGTTTAATACTGTAGCTCTGTGGGGCTAAATGCTAACACCAGCATGCTAACAGGCTAATGTGCAGGTCCACAGGCTGAGTTTAGCGTCGCTAGGCTAATGAAGCTAATGTTTCTGTTCATTTTGCCTTGTTTCTCAGCTGCCAGACTGTGTTCCTTCACTCCTAGAGTTCTGTTCATAGGTTGTTCTTTGTGTCTTTGCAGCCGTTTTGCATCTCTCGGTCCTTCGGGGTGATTTTATCTCCGTTTTCATTAAATCTGAATCTGTTTCTGTCTCTCTGTGCTCCATTTGTCTCTTTCTAGTCTTTGTAAGTCTCTTGGTCCTTTGTTTTTCCATCATTTTGCGTCTTTCATGCCGTTTTTATCTTCTCGAAATCCTCAAAATTCAGCCCACAGAGTTTAGTTTTGGGTTCCAAACACCAAATATGTGAACTCTGAACAGGATCTGAGGCGGTGCAGGAACCCTGACGTCAGAAATCCCAGGACTGGCTGAGGGGCTTTTCCTTCTCTGGATGATCAAACTGAGCATATTGGACTGGAGCTAGGTGGGATCTCAGCTGCTTCCGTTCCACATGACTCAGTGTGAAAGTGAGAAATCTCCCAGGAAAGTGGGTCGAAACCGAACACGTAACTGAAGCTCTGCAGCGTTTAAATGACCTTAAGAATAAATACAGGATCAGAACCTGACTCACATCAGCAGAACTAACATATAATCCTGCTGCTTTCTGTCAGTCTCACATGATTAAAACCTGAACAGAGTCTTATGGATCTATACGCAACCACAACACCAAAATACGGCAACTCTACTGGGGCATATTTAAGATTAAACCGCAATGTGACTTCTTATCCTTCTACATTAACCATATAAACAGAATAAGGACAGAAAAACTGTGGAACAACCAGACAGAGACTCTTAGCTAGGACAATTAGGAGATATATTAGACAATTTTGAGTAATTTTACTTTCTGGAGCCACAACACCACCCTCATATAAAAACTTTGTACTTTTTTCATTTTCAAGGGCCCGTAATTATTCATTATTGAATCATTTTAGACAGTCTATCTCATTTTGAACAAAATTTGAGGATTTCTGGACAAATTATGAGTCATTATGGACAGTTTTCAACTAATTTCGGGGCCGTTTGAAGTTATTTAGGACCATCTCTGTCTTATTCTGGGCAGTTTTTGAGTCGTTTTGGACAGTTTCCAGTAATACTGGACAAAATCATCCCTATCTCAGGTGAAATGTGGACCAAAGGCTGTAATTTAGTAGAAATATGGATCCATCCATAGATAAACACTTACAGGAACTTTATGGAGACACTAGAACAGCCTGGATTGGAGGTTTTGCAATTTTTTTCCATTTTCAATGACTTATAATTATTCATTTTGACAGTTGCTTGTCATTTTAAACCAATATTTATCTTATTTTGCACAAGTTGCAAGTCATGTTGGAGCATCTTGATCTTACTTTGTACAAATGTTGAGTATTTTAGATCAAGTTTCAAGTCTTTCTAGACACTTTTGAGTCATTTTAGACCATCTTTATCTTGTTTTGACCAAATTTTTAGACATTTTGGACAAATTTCAAACAACTTCAGACAAGATTCAAGTCATCTTTGGTGAAATGTGGACCAAAGACTGGATTTTAGTAGAAATATGGATCCATCCATAGATATACACTTACAGGAACTTTATGGAGACACTAGACCAGCCTGGGTTGGAGGTTTACTTCTTTCCATTTTTGCGACCAATAATTAAACTGTTCTCTGCTGGATCCATTGAATCATTGTGATCTGATGAAACTATTCTGTCTTTCCTCACCACATTTCATGGCTGTTGGTTTTATTTGTGGAGATACTGAACCTTTAAAAAAACCTTTGCATCTACTACTACTACTTTACATTTCCTCATAGCTATTTTTCATCTTTATGTTGCCATTTTGCATCTCTTTGTAGCTATTTTGCATCTCATCCTACATATTTTGCATAACTTTGAAACTATTTTACATCTTTTTGGCGATATTTTGGGTCTCTTTTGCATCTTTATGAAGCTACTTTGCATTTCTTTCTAGCTATTTCACATCTCTTCACAGCTGTTTTGCATCTTTACATTGCCATTTTGTATCCCTTTGAAGCTATTTTGCATCATTTTTTAAGCTATTTTACATTTTTTTGGTAGATATTTTTCATTTCTACATGGACAGTTTGCACCTGTTCATAACAATCTTGCGTCTCTGTGGCTATTCTGCATCTTTATGTTGCTGCTTAGCATGTCTTTGCAGCTATTTTGTGTCTTTTCATTGCGTGTATTTGTGGTTTTGTAGCTGTTTTGCATCGCTTTGTGCTAATCTTTTTACAGGCCCAGTAATCTTCTAGGCCCCTGGTCAGTTGCCCATTCGGACCTTCATCAGGACAGACTGATAGTGAAACAGCTGTTGAGCTCTGATCTTTTGGTTTTAAAATGTGTGAACCTGGTGAACTCTGCATGCCGCTGATGCTGCTGTAGTCCTACTGTGGCTCAAACGAGGTCATTTAGAGGTGAAAACGTTGCTGCCTTCAGTCCGACCTCTGCACCTTTCTCCAGTTCCCCTCCTCTGATTCCTGTTTTCTGTCACTGACCTAAAAGCCCATCAGAGTTTTGAAGCTGTGGAGGTAAAAACAGCTGAGATGTTGATGGGACTCGGTTCTCCACGGAGCTTCAGTAATGAGACTCCAGGGACGGACGCTGCTTCTGCCATGTGCTTTTAATGTTCCTCGATTACTTTACTGCCGAGAACAAACAGAATCCAGCTGTGGACAGTCGCTGAGAAACGACTTCAGCTGAATAACAAACCACAAAAATCTGACGTTTGCAGTGTGAGGTGAAATGGTTCGACTGAATGCACATTTGTGGGAACTTCAAAAAAATGTCCACATTTCCCAGCTGTAGTTTTTACAAAACTATTTACTGTCATCTCACAAATGTCTGTTTTGTTGGATTACAGATAATATCCAATAACTGTGTCCAAGATCAACCTTCTGCTGATGGTTTTAGGTTGTCCTGAAGAATGTGGAGGTGATCCTCCTTCTTCATTATTCCATTTACTTTGTGGAAAGCTCCAGTTCCACAGAGCATGATGCTGCCACCTCCATGCTTGATGGGAGGTTTGGTGTTCTTGGGATTAAATACTTCACCTTCAGTTTTTCTTCCATCTGACCACAGAACTTTCCTCCAGAACCTTTTCTTTGTCCATGTGATGAGTGTGAGCTTCAAGGTTCTGCTTCTAGAGGAAGAACTTCCTTCTTCATGGATCCTCTCAGCTCATGTTGATGTAAAACCCTGTGGACACTGACAGCTGTGTTCCAGCAGCTTCTCATTCATTCAGACCTGCTTTCTGATGATTCTTGGTTGACTCTTGACCATCCTGACCAATGGTCTCTCAGCAGCAGGTGATAGTTTGTGTTTTCTTCCTGATGGTGGCAGTAACACAACTGGACCATGAACTTTATTCTGACAAACAGATGATTCTGGATCTGAAGCTGCTTTCAATCGGCTCCAAGTCAATGATTTTCTTCTCCAGATCTTTGCTGAGCTCCTCAGACTTTCCCCCTGTAGTGTTTGAGTCTAATGAGTGGATCTAATGGGTTCTATTTAAACTAGATCAGAGGAGCCAGCAGCTGTAGTTGATTGTAATCACTCAGGAGAAGTTAAGAGGTCATTAAATTAAGAAAATGTGATAATTACATCATAAATCACCAAAACTGATAATTACAGCTGCTGTTTGTATATTTTTGACCCAGAAGACCCTCAATAGATCTATGAAAGAACCAACTCATGATAGTTTTCGTGACAAAGATTCATGTTTCAGTGATTCCATCATAAATTCTGATTCTAGGAGTGATTAGAAACTACAGACTGACTTCACGGTGGATGGAAGCTGTTGTTTATGACTCCATGTACCTGCGCAGGTGTGTTCAGGTGAGCAGTAAGCTGATGCTCTAATCGCTGAGCTAATGGACTCAGTTCCAGATTTGGCATCGGGCTTATTAGTGTCATTTCACACGACGAGGACGGAGCTGTGCAGATGGTGCAGCGACAAACTGACCTCCAACACCTTCCATCAATCACTGATCAATACCTCTGATTCCAGACAGCTTCCTGCAGAGAAATGCCACGTTCTGACACACCTGTGGCTACCTTCCTGATTTTATCCACTGGTATTATGCAGCTTATCAACACAGAGTGAAAAACAACCACACATAGATCTGATTATTTATATCCAGACATGACAAAGCTCCTCCTGCCCACAGAAACACACCAGCGTTTTATCAACAGCTGTCTAATGAGGACGATTTACCAGATCACTGATCAATACCTGATCACTGATCAATATACCAGATCACTGATCAATACCTGATCAGAAACAGAATGATCTGAGTGACGTACAGCAGCTGATGGTCAAAACCTGATCAGCAGGTAAACAAGGTGTGCGTCTGTATATATGTTTATGTGTCCATGTGTGTGTGTCCATGTGTGTGTCCGTGTGTGTGTCCGTGTGTGTGTCCATGTTTGTGTGTCCATGTGTGTGTGTGTGTCCATGTGTGTGTGTCCATGTGTGTCCATGTGTGTGTCCGTGTGTGTGTCCATGTGTGTGTGTGTGTGTCCATGTGTGTGTGTGTCCATGTGTGTGTCCATGTGTGTGTGTCCATGTGTGTGTGTCCGTGTGTGTGTGTGTGTGTCCGTGTGTCCATGTGTGTGTGTGTGTGTGTGTGTGTGTGTGTGTGTGTGTGTGTGTGTGTGTGTGTCCATGTGTGTGTGTGTGTGTGTGTGTGTCCGTGTGTCCATGTGTGTGTGTGTGTGTGTGTGTGTGTGTGTGTCCGTGTGTGTGTGTCCATGTGTCCGTGTGTGTGTGTGTGTGTGCGTGCGTGTCTCACCGCTGTGCGCGCTGAACCAGCGGGGTGCTATGTGGAGGGGCAGAGTGTCAGCCAGCGACCCCCGGGACCCCAGGTACAGAACCCCGTCCGTGTGGTGGCCTCCACCCCCCGGGTCCTGGTAGCCGGTACCGTGGGGGGCCGCGGTGGTGCCCCCGGACTCCCCTCCGGCTCGCTCCGAGTCCGTCCCCCGGGGGGTGTAGAAGCCGAAGGGCACGGCGGGGCTGTGCTCGATGCCCATCCCGGCCACGGAGCTCACCGAGCGGCTCCGCAGGCCCATGGTGCCGCTGGGCCGGTAGTGGCCGAAGTGGGCCGAGGGAGGCACCGCGCTGTCATCCGTAGAGACGCCGGGAAAAGCTCCCCGGGGCCGCCCCGCCGTGCTCTGCTTTCCCCCCATCCAAAGCGGGTTCGGTGGGGGTTCTGGTGATCCGGAGGGGTTCGGCTCGGAGCAGCTGTCGCCCCCTCCCCGCCTGTCTGTCTGTCTGTCCGTGTGTCGGAGGCTCGTCAGCTCTCTGCAGACGCAACAGCCCGGTTCCCCGCCGAGCGGAGCATGAGCAGCCCGCCGTCCGATGAGCTGAACCGCGGGCTGCAGCGGCCGAACGAGCCCAGATCCGGCTGGAGGACCAGATGTTAGCCGGCCGTCTGATCCCGGCGGCCCGGACTCAGCAGCGCCGCAGTGCTCCTCCGCCGCTCCGCCTCATCTGATCGCAGACATCGTGACAACTGTTGCTGTCTGTCCGCGAACAGACGCTCCGCTCCGGACAAAGCAAACTACGACGTCCGGCCGCCTGCCGCTCCGGGTGTCCGGTGCTCCGCTGCTGCTCTCCCCGGAGGTCGCGCTGGGTGAAGCCGCTCCCTGCGCTCTGCTCGGCGCTCCGCTCCGCTCCGCTCCGCCGCTGCCGCCGCCGCTGCTCCAGACAATGGAGGCGCTCAGTGCGCAGACTCGGAGCTGAGCAGACACAGCTTTAATTCCTCTACATGGGATTGGCCTGAATCCTCTGCAGCAGCTCAGGAGCTCCAGGAGACTCCAGGTAACACGGTAAACACAGGTGGACCAGGTAACACAGATGAACCAGGTAACACAGTAACACAGGTGAACCAGGTAATACAGTAACACAGGTGAACCAGGTAACACAGGTGAACCAGGTAACACGGTAACACAGGTGAACCAGGTAACACAGGTGAACCAGGTAACACAGGTGAACCAGGTAACACAGTAACACGGTAACACAGGTGAACCAGGTAACATGGTAAACACAGGTGATTAAAACAGTTTTAAAGTTTAACTCATAATTTATAAAAAACAATCATCTAATCCATAGTGAGCTGAAAATTGCTAACAGTTAGCTAGCTAGCTAAAATAATCCACAAATAAAAATAATAAACACTTAGCTATAACAATAAATAGCAAGCTAAAAGTCGTGACACAGTTTGTTAAAATAATAAAATGAAGCAAAATTTTAGCCTGAAGTTACTTAATTGTTCAACACTACATGATATTATTTTGTACAGATTATTTTCTAATCTACTGGTTCTACAGCATTGACAGAAATATAAGTGATATAGAAGTGAATATATTCAGAATATTCATCATAAATACGTTGGTGGATCATGAAACATTTTAAATTGTGTCTAACAGTAAAAACTCTTCAATATGCTGTAAATCCTGTAAAACACATCAATCGTACTAGTAACTGTTGGCGTCCCTTCTGCAATCTTAATTAATCTGTTAATCAAGGAGCTGAGACACACCTGGAAGCGCCCCTGATTACCCACAATCCTCCTGTGATTACCCACAATCCTCCTCTGCAGTTATTCCAGCAGATTTTAGCACCATATGCTAAATTATTGGGATTACTGGCTCACATGTTGGCTGCGGATTACTGCTCTAATCTTGTGTGTGTCTGTTTGTGTAATTAGGTTGGTTTTATTGTGTTTGGCTCTTTGTTTCTGCACAGTAACACACACAGACACACACAGACTCACACTGCTGCCTGATACGATAAACTATGGTGAGTGGAGGCGTTGATCGGTCTAATGGTAACAGCACAACTATAAAATGTCTCTATTCACCACAACACAGACACACAACACAGACACACAATCATTTGCACTGCTTCTAACATACAGTTTCAGATCAAAAAAATAGAGACTAAATAGTTAGCTAAGAATTGCAAAGTGTTTGCTATAAATAACACATGGTGAACTAAACATAATTAATAGCTAAAAACAATCCATAGTAGGCTAAAAGTAAAATATACTAGGCTCGACCTATAACTTCATTGTGTACACTTTGTAATATCCTTTTATTGTGACCTACTGTCTTTTAATTGTGACCTATTGACCTATGTTTTATTGTATGTCTCACTGTTATGTTTTCTTTGTGTACTTTTTGCCATGTGCTTTTATTGTGGCTTATTGTTTTATGTATCACTATTATGTCTTTTTTTTCTTTGGGACTGCGGATGTAACTTAGCATTGTGCTATGATCCGGCATATTTACACCCATTTCTGAATAAATGGGTGTTCATTAATGTGCACTGTCCCTACCAAATAAAGAAATAATTTCTAAAAAGCAGGAAATATGTATCAGATATAACCCATAATGAGCTAAAATAGCTAACAATTAAAAACTAAAAACAATCCATAGTAAGCTAGAAGAAGCAAACAGTTTGCAGAAATAATCCATAGTAAGCTAAAAGTACCAAACAGTTAGCTATAATAATCCATCGTAGGCTAAAAATAATAAACAGCTAGCTATAATCATCCATAATGAGCTAAAAGTAGCCAACAGTTAGCTAAAATAATCCATAGTAAGCTAAAAGTGGGAAACATTTCGCTATAATAATCCATACTAAGCTAAAGGTAGGAATCAGTTAGCTAGTTAGCTGTTTATTAGGCAACTAGCTATAACAATCCATAGTGAGCTAAATAATTGCTAACAGTTAGCTAAAATAATCCATAGTAAGCTAAAACTAGCAAAACAGTTAGCTATAATTATCCATAGTGAGCTTAAAAAAAAGCAATAAATTGACTAAAATAATCCATACTAAGCTAAAAGTAACAGTTACTTAGCTATAATAATCCATAGTAAGGTTAGTCAGAAACAGTTAACTATAATAATCCATACTAAGCTAAAGGTAGCAAACAGTGAGTACCGTATTGGCCCGAATATAAGACGGCCCTGATTATAAGACGACCCCCTCTTTTTCAAGACTCAAGTTTGAAAAAAGACTTTTTGAACAACAAATTAATTTTTATACAGAAAATAATTACAGTACATCTGAAACAAATGATTATAACAATATATTTGAGAGAAAAAGCATGTTATTTTGCCTCATTCAAATCTTAATATCTGAACATTTAAATATGTAAACTAAAGTGCAATCCATTCGTAAATGAATGGCTTCTGGTTTTTGAAATGTAAATAAACCAATCTATTGTGATAAAACAACAAAATTGCAATAACTGCATTAACCATCAAAGTGAAGTCTAACTGTAACTGTAGTCTTGAAACAAATCTGAATAAGGAAAAACATTGCAATAAAATAATGCAAACTGGTTAAACTTGAGAGTAGCTGAGATCTGTCATGACAGAACATTACTCCTCACTAACATCCTCTGGCTCCGCTGGTTCCTCCCATAGCCTCCAGATTGTTGCTACGTTTCTCCATTTTCTGTTATCTCTTCTATTATTTTCTTCTCTTTTCTTTCTTACCGCTATTTTTTATTTTTCTTCTTAGTGCTACCGCTATTTTTATTTTTATTCTTCGTGACAGGGGTTCGCTTTGGCCTGGGCAGTCAAGTTCAGCATTCGCTTCAATGATATCTGGCGCCATCTAGCGTCGTGAATGGGTATAATGTCTAGACCCCGAATATAAGACGATCCCCACTTTTTCAGTCTTATTTCAATGCAAAAAACACCGTCTTATATTCGGGCCAATACGGTAGATATAACCCATAGTGAGCCAAGAATAACAAACAATTAGCTAAAATAATCTATAGTGAGCTAAAACAGAGCTAAAAACGAGAGATTAGCTTTTGGATTTTTTTCCCCATATCTTGATGCTGATTTTACAAAAAATATACAGCTATGGTACAATTAAATATCTGACGTGTGGGTAGTAAAAATACAGGCTTCTTTTTTTAATGTGATTTCAAAAATAAATATTACTTTGTCTATAGTTTCCTACTGATTATATTAAATCTTCGATGAGGCTTAAGGACTTTGGCAATAAGCAGTGCACATATGGTTTGACCTGCACATCCAAATAGTGTGTTTTTGTGAGCCTCCGTGCTCTTGTATGTCTCCATCGCGTCCTTCAACAGCAAAGCGAACATACTGCCGTGAGTTTCTACTCGAAGCTAACAGAGCAGCTCTTATAGGGTTAAACTCTGCCGACACCGAAGAGCTACGGCGCCACGGTCTGCTCCGGAGACCTACTCCATCACCGACCCGCACTACCGCAACTCGCCCGCAGTGGAGGCGCTACAAGTGGCGTGAGAGGAAGCAGAAGCGGGGCAAGCGCGGAGGTATCCGGGCTAGGCTAGCGGCTAACCCCAACAAGCTGGCGATCCCCAGCATCGTGCTGGACAACAAGCTGAACTACATCCGACTGCTTCACTCAACCACGAGGACAGTGAGAGAGTGCTGTGTGTTTGTGTTTACTGAAACATGGCTTAACAATAGCGTCCCAGACTGCCATTCAGCTCGACCAGCTAACATGCTACAGAGCAGACAGAGCTCTCATGGAGGGCAGTAAGACCCGCGGCGGCAGGCTCTGTGTTTACATTAACAACGCCTGGTGCCGGGACGCTGTTGTAGTGTACAGTCACTGCTCGAGCCTTGTGGAGTTTATGATCATGAAGTGCCGTCCATTTTACCAACCCAGGGAACTCACAGCCATACTGCTTGTTGCTGTGTACGTCCCCCCATACTCCCAACAGCAGCAGCAGGGGGGAAGCACTAAATGAAATGTACCACCACATCAGTGAGCAGCAGACGGCCCATCCGGATGCTTTTCTGATCCTGGCTGGGGACTTTAACCATGCGGATCCAAAGGCCGTGTTTCCCAACATGCACCAACACATAGACTTTCCTACCCGGGGAGACAACATGCTGGATCTTGTTTATACTACCCAGAGGAGAGCCTCCAAGGCCTTTCCCTGCCACACCTTGGTGCCGCAGACCACATTACTGTTATACTAATTCCAGCATACAGACCACTGGTTAAAACCATCAAACCAGTTCGAAAACCGGCACGTGTGTGGCCAGAAGGGTTTGTTGGGTTTTTTTTGTTGCAGTTTGTCAAGTGTAAAGGTGTTCAGTGAAGAGCTGGCTTTTAGTCTTTCCTTAGAGACTGAACAGAGTTTGGGAACTAGTTCCACCACCAGGAACCACAGAGGACAGGAGCTATGGACCGGACCTGTTGTGGAGGTTGGATCAGGAACCTTTGGAAATACCTGGATGTGTTCTGGCTCCGCCCACCTTATCGAGGATCATCAGACCAGACTAGTGTGGACTTGGTGCAGCCAAATATCCCATAATGCATTTAGACCAACAGCAAAGGCCGAGGAGGAAACTTTCAGAGGAAACACAAATATTTCTGGGAATATTACTGTTATTGTGACACAAAATGTAGTTTTCAGATTATTTCAGGTGAGAAAGTAGTTATAAAAACTTCAAATCTGTGGTCAGTTTATCAAAATAAAGCCTGATTACAAATGAGCTCCAACGGTTTTGGAGATGTGAGGTTAGACGGTTAGGACCGGATCAGTCCCACTGTAGAGCTCCTCATCGGGACCAGACTTTAGAATCTGCTGCTGCTCTGATAGTTCTATAGCGGTTCTCTGTCGGTTCTATAGGGGTTCTCTGACCGTTCTATAGTGGTTCTCTGTCGGTTCTATAGGGGTTCTCTGACCGTTCTATAGCGGTTCTCTGACCGTTCTATAGCGGTTCTCTGATGGTTCTATAGCTGTTTAACAGGGATATTAGTCGTTTTATGTTTATCTAATGGTCACACTTTGGCCTCACAGTGTATTTTTTTCAGAGAAAAATGGGTTTGAAAGAAGTTAATGTTCATAACTTTATTTTGTTAATGGTTTACTGTGTACTTCTGAACTATTGTCTTGTCTTCATTACCTGTAGAACAACTTGGTTCTATTCTTATGACTGTTACTGTGCATTAGAAATAACATTTGATCAATATTTTATTGGAGGAACATCTGAAGAAACCCAGATCCTCCCTAACTGCTGGGAGACTCCACAGACAGAACATCAGCAGCTGCATCTTCAGCATCTGGACCAGCAGGATGCTGTTCATGGAAACTGAAGGATAGAAAATGCTGAAATGTAATTAAGTAGTTTACAATTAAATATTATTCAACTGTGTTCAAAAAATGTACTGAATTATTGAAGCCAGGATGAAATGTTCCTCTAATCAGACCTGGTTGATCAGATGCTGCTGATGTTCAGAAAGGTTTCTGTTTTATTACCTGACAGGCAGAAGAGCTCACCTGTAGCAGCTCACCTGTAGCAGCTCACCTGTAGCGGCTCACCTGTAGCGGCTCACCTGTAGCGGCTCACCTGTAGCGGCTCACCTGTAGCGGCTCACCTGTAGCGGCTCACCTGTAGCGGCTCACCTGTAGCGGCTCACCTGTAGCAGCTCACCTATAGCAGCTCACCTATAGCGGCTCACCTGTAGGAGCTCACCTGTAGCAGCTCACCTATAGCAGCTCACCTGTAGCGGCTCACCTGTAGCAGCTCACCTGTAGCAGCTCACCTGTAGGAGCTCACCTATAGCAGCTCACCTGTAGCGGCTCACCTGTAGCAGCTCACCTATAGCAGCTCACCTGTAGCGGCTCACCTGTAGCAGCTCACCTGTAGCAGCTCACCTGTAGCAGCTCACCTGTAGCAGCTCACCTGTGTTCAGGTTCTGAGTAAAGCAGCTGACATGAAATATTCTCTCATTAATTACTGATGATGTTCAGCATCCAGAAGTCCTGGTGATCACATTAAAGTGTAGCGATGTTTGTGTATCTGTCAGACTATAAACCTCTGGATGTTGAATGTAGACTCATGGATTTATTATTATTATTATTATTATTATTATTATTATTATTATTATTATTATTATTATTATTATTATTATTATTATTATTATTATTATTATTATTATTATTATTATTATTATTATTAATAATAATAATAATAATAATAAACCTCTGGATGTAGAATGTAGACTCATGTATTTTAGTGATGTTAATAATAAAACTGTAAAGCATCCGTCCTGTTTAGAAGCTATATACAGATAAAACATGTGCTCCTATAAAACAGTCCTGCATTAGGAGGTGTCCTCCTGAAGGTATAATATTATTCAGTGATCAGTTTGTGAAAAGTTTTAGTGGATCCACTGATAGAAGTGAGAATGAGAGGGTTCAGTTCAAACTACAGCTGTCATGAGTTCTCATGAGTTCAGACTTGTGTACTCAGTATTGAGAAACAGAGTTGAGCAGCATATTGAGACAGGAAGGATCTGATCTTCCTGATGTTGTGAGTTAAAGTAATAAATAGCTGAAGTGAAAGACAATATAACAGTTTAGTAATAAGTAACTTAAAAAATACATGTAAAAAAAGCTAAAGTCAGCTAAAAGTGAATACCTAAAAAAATAGCAGAATAAGCAGTTATATATCTTTAAATATTGGAGCAAATGATCAGTTGAAGGCAGTTTAATAAATGGTGGAGTACATTATAATTAAATATCAATGAATTGTAATAAATAGGTCTACTTTAAATTGTTAATACTTGTAAAGCTGATGGATAAACAGTTGAAGTCGTTGTGGAGGGAAATGTGAAGAAAACACGTCTGAAATCTCCAACTTCTGGCTGTAAGAGGTGATCATGTAAATTCATCCATCCATTATCTATACATCGCTTAATCCTCACTAGGGTCGCGGGGGGGTGGAGCCTATCCCAGCTGACTCAGGTGAAGGCAGGGGACACCCTAGACAGGTCGCCAGTCTGTCACAGGGCTACACACAAAGACACACAATCACTCTCACATTCACACCTACGGGCAATTTAGAATAATCAATTAACCTCAGCATATTTTTGGACTGTGGGAGGAAGCCGGAGTACCCGGAGAAAACCCACGCATGCACAGGGAGAACATGCAAACTCCATGCAGAAAGATCCCGGGAAAGCCGGGACGCGAACCAGGGACCTTCTCGCTGCAAGGTGAAAGTGCTAACCACTACGCCACTGTGCAGCCCCATGTAAATTCAACATGATCTAAACAAAGAAATCCTGTAAAATATCGGAGGAGCTGCTAAAAAGTTCACTTTCTGATGGTTTGATTTACATTTTTCTCTGCTGATATCCTCCCAAAGACTGACAAGACAAGAAGTTTACAGAATGAATAAAAGTCACACAAAGACTAACGCTTGAAGTGGATAAAAGTTAGTGTTTGAATCAAACTAAAAGGTTCTCTTGCCTCCTTTAACTCAGTCTCCTGTGAACGTTCCACCTCCAGTAGAACAACAGACCTGAGCTGTCAGAAATCCTCTGGAAACAGAGTCATCAGCAGGATTTAGAAACACATCCAGTCAAAGTAAACCCAACCAAGAAATATCAGCTTCCAGTAAGACACATAAAGTTCACTGCAGATCATTTATCAAGACTTTATGGAGCAGTTTGAAGCCAAATCTGTTTATTAATGAATAAACTACATGTTTTCATCAATTATTTACTAATTAAATACCACAAAGCCCAAAGCTTTTAACCTTTTCTAACTGGCTGATAAAGCATTCAGAAATAAATGATCAACATTAAGAAAACCAGGATTAAAGCAGTCCTAGTTACAGCTAATAAATCTCTGAGAAAAGACGACTTTTCAGGGAAATATGTCAGCAGATAAACTCCAAATGAGAAAAATATACAAGAAATGTCTTTATTTTATATATTGTTGGCTTTTAAAGCCTCAAAATGTTGAAGATTATTGATTTCAGAGCCTCAGTTCTCACAGATCTATAAATAAGAACATGACAAAGTTCTAACACTGCAGACAGAAGGAAGACAGACAACATAAAATACAACAAAAACAGACATTTAATAAATGTGTGAACAATTTATAATCACTGATAATGGATGGATGATGACAAGACTGAAACCTGGCCACAGAAATATGGTCATTTTTGTCTTTTTGTGCTCATTTTCATCACATTGTGATCATTTTACCATCATTTCAGTCTCTGTGCTCATTATTTCTGACTCATGTTTTTAGCTCTTATCAATCAATAACAATGAAATAAACTGTCTACAAACTGCAATAAAGTGCTTTAAGCAGATTTTCTTGCACCTCTGAAGCTGTGAGGAGTAAATCTTCATTCTTCATGTTCAGCTGCAGGAAACTTCCCAGATACCTGGAGTTACCTGTAGTCATGTGACTTCCAGGAAGCAGAGGAGGAGCAGAACAGAATGAGGAAATGAACAGTTCAGACTCCGTTTTACAGCAAGGTGAGAGTTAGTTTAACGTTGTTATTCTTCTGCTGTCAGAAAAGTACTTCGGGTCCGAGCACCACAGAGTTCTGCCAGAACCCTTTAGGAATGCAAGGAATTATTTCTATTTCATTTGGACTTTTGAAACTCTGGACTGGCCAAAACTTTGATATTTTAGAGTAGCTGCATAAGTGTGAGGCAAAATGGCTCCATAGCGCCACCTGGAAAATTTCAAACAGGAACAAGGGCCAGCTGTGAAATCTGCTACACATCTGTAACTCATCAAGATGCACAAAAACATCGATGACAACCATTCCCAAAACACAACAGGAAGATATTTTCAATTATGTGTCACATTTTGTACGATTTTGGACCAATTTTTGGACATTTTCAAAAGCTATAAAGTCAAACAGGTTAACCCAGAAAGAGAGCTGAAGTTTGTCCAGGATGTCCAGCAGGCATGGGTGATCAAAAGTTATCGAAACGCTCCTCAGCAGTCTGACGACGTGGAATTTTGACAATTTGCCATGAAACAGGAAGTGCTGTCTAACTGGCCTGTCCATGCTCCAATCTGCCTCAGACTTTGTGTGAATAGAGGCTGAACCTGATGACATGCAAAAGGCTGATATGCTTTGACTTTTATTATTACTGAGCTCTCAGTCAGCGTTGCTGGTTTTCCTCTCAGACTGACTGAAGTCCACAAGATGAGTGATTCTGAGGAGGAGGAGGAGTTTCCAGCTTCCAGCTGTCTGTCCATGAAGAGTGACTGGTCCAAAGATGATCCTCCATGTTTCAGTAAAGAACCTGAACCTTCAGACACAAAGTAAGAAAACTGCCTCTAACTTATTGATGTGTTCAGAGGGTTAGGGTTAGGAGGGTTAGTTTCCAGCCTCCAGCTGTCTGTCCATGAAGAGTGACTGGTCCAAGTGTCCTGGAAACATGTCAGCTGAACCCAGAGAGAGTTTAATGAAGCACATTTCACTGGGCTTTGATCACATCATGTTGAGGAGATAAACTGAAGATAAATCCAGGTTAGTCCTCCAAGGTCCAGCAGCAGCTCTGATTGGACCAGAACCAGACCTCTGGTCCATCATGGCAGCAGCTCTGATTGGACCAGAACCAGACCTCTGGTCCATCATGGCAGCAGCAGCAGCTCTGATTGGACCAGAACCAGACCTCTGGTCCATCATGGCAGCAGCAGCTCTGATTGGACCAGAACCAGACCTCTGGTCCATCATGGCAGCAGCAGCTCTGATTGGACCAGAACCAGACCTCTGGTCCATCATGGCAGCAGCAGCAGCTCTGATTGGACCAGAACCAGACCTCTGGTCCATCATGGCAGCAGCAGCAGCAGCAGCAGCTCTGATTGGACCAGAACCAGACCTCTGGTCCATCATGGCAGCAGCAGCTCTGATTGGACCAGAACCAGACCTCTGGTCCATCATGGCAGCAGCAGCTCGTCTACGTGGTTCATTCTACCTCAGTTCACCAAATGCTCCACGTCTGAGCGTCTCCAACTTGACTGATGTGTTTTGAAGGTGTGAATATTGAGTTGATCTGCTGTAAAATCTGGGCTCAAAGGTAACATTAGTGTTTCAGTTCAACGTTCTTCATGAGGATTTGATGTGTGGTTTTCTTCCTGCCAATCTGTGGATGGATCTCTGAAATAATGACAAATAATGTAGCTGCAGTCCTGAAGTTTAATCTTCTCATTGATGTGAACATCTGGTCTTCAGTTGTTCAACCTGCTGTGATAGAATAATACAAAGCAGTTCTATGAGGGTGAAAGTTTGGTCCAAACATCTCCATGTTTCTATTCTGATTCTCCACCAACCATAAAACAATCATTTCCCCCTGAGATGCTGAATTATTTTCCTGTCATTGGCAGCAATAGAAACTTTAAAAATGTAGAATTTAGTTCCAGTCAGAGGAACTTTCTGAGAAATTCTAGTAAAATGAGGTTTTGTGCATTTGTGGCCAACATCAGGACGAGGACTGAGCAGGTTTGATAATGAAACCAGTCCAATGGAGTTCCATCATATTATTGGTTAGATTTGCTGTAATTCCAGCAACATGCAGCAAACAGACGCTGCTTCCTGAACACAGACTCTGATTCTGAGCTGAAAATCCACATTTGATTCTCTCTGACTGATATCTGCCCACTTGGAGTCTCACTTCCAGGTTTTCAGCCCTTCATCTGTTTCTGGGAATTTGACATGATGATCTTTTAGTTTTGTGCTTCTACTAGCATCAGCTCACTGTTGGAAATAATTCAGTCTGACCTTTTTAAAACATCTGGATGAAACATAATCCTGATTCATCTTGTAGAGAACAATAAGAGCCTTTAAATAAAGTCTGTCTTCACTTGTGTTAGAGCTGATCGTTGTCAGGACTTTATTTCATCTTGTTTTTTCCAGTCAAATATCCGAGGGATGAACACCAATAACGGTCCATAAACTGCTCTTTTACTGCTCAGTTGATTCCTTTTGCGTTTTTCTTTATTCACATATTCATCATGTGTCGTTTACTGTGGACTTATTTGTTCGTCTCTGTCATTCATTCCAAGCAGCTCATTTACAGACACTGATGTTCTGAAATGTAACAGTCACGATTTGTAACTACAGATTTCTATTTTATTTTTCCATGTGTTGCAGTAAAACGTCATTTGTACCTGCATGAGTTGTATCTGTGAGGACCTGACTGTTAGTCTGGATCATAACAGGCCAGACTCTGAGCAGCTTTGTCCTATTTAGTCCTGATATGTGGTGATGTTGTGACCAGCATGGAGCACCAAGGCCTCACAGACTGAAAAGTCCTCAGCATGAGAAAAGCAAAGCTGTGCTGTGTGAAGGACAGATCCTCTGATCAGTTTGTGTTGAACGTTTGTATCTGGATCAGATCTCTGAACATGATCCTGGTGTCAGAGCTCTGCCCTTTCAGCTCAAATATACAGTGCAGTAAAACATACATCAACAGAAACAATGGATAAAACAGAGCAGCTACAGCCTTTCCGAATCAAAATGTTTCCAGCTGCCTCATAAAAGCTTCACAGGAGTCGACTGATCTCAGCTGTAGAGGAAGAGCTTGGAAAGCAGAGTCAGCACAGGTTTGATACCTGGTTAGTGGGACAACAAGTCATTTTATTTGGCCTGACCTGAGAGCTCCATCTGGGGATTAAGGGTGGAGGAGGTGGACAATATAGCGGGGTGTTTGGACACGCACAGCCTTAAAACTTAGCACGACTGTTTTAGAGCAGCTGGGTGACCTGGTAGCTCATAAACAGGATCTATAGTCCAACACAGCAGCCATGGTTCCAGCCCAACCATCGGCCATTTACTGTAGGTCTTTCCTAAACTCTTCTCCTTGCGTTTCCTGTCTCTCTCTCCTCTAGAATAAAGGCTAAAAAGGCCCAAAGAAACATAACTTTAAAAGACGAGCAGCTGGACTGTCTGAAGGTGGTTTAGAGAGGACTGATTTAAAAAGTAGAAAGGGTGTTACAGTAATCTACACAAGATGAAATAAAAGTGTTTAAAATCATCACCAGTCCCACCTTGGATGCCATGGTCTTTAACTTAGCGGTGTTGAGCAGATGGAAGAAACAGGAAGTGTTAGCTGGCTGACATGGCAGTCTACAGACAGAGACTGGTCAAGAATTACAGCTAGATTTCTAAGGCAGGGTTCCACACAGTCTCTTAATGGCCCTACATGCTGCTGAATGCATGCTATCCATTTCTCAGGGGTAAGTATAGAGCTTCTGTTTAGCTTGTGTTGAAGTGAAGGCAGTTGTCAGACATCCAGATGTTAATGGGCTACAAACAGTCATTTAAAACTGATCATTTGTTGCTGTCTTCAGGTTTAAATGAGTAAAAACCTCGATGTCATCAGCGTTCTTTCACTCTTTGGCCACCAGAGGACAGAAAATCCCATTCTGTACTGATGCTGCTTCAACATAAAGCAGGAAATGCAGCCTCTCTGAAATCTGACTGATTTTACCTTTGGGCTAGTTTCCGTCTGTGGCCACTAGAGGGCAGAATGAGCCAAATTCTGGTCTGCAGACTGTTGTAGCTCGGCCGCTGCATCAGTGGTTAGCACTGTGGCCTCACAGCTAGAAGGTTCTGGTTCTGGTCTCTCCGATTCTTTTAATATTTTTATTGAAGGTCTTCTGGAAATATAACAAAACCTGCTGGGTCATTAATAGACAAACACCTTAACTAGGTTGTTCTTGTTTCAATCTGATGGTTTATCTTTGACTCTGCTGGACAGAATTGGTTCAGTTCCACTACATTTGTTGTCTTTCTGACTTGGTTCTTCAGGTTCTTGATGGGTCTAAGTCAGGACTTTGGGGAGACCAGTCTAGAACCTTCATTCCAGCCTGATGGAACCATTTCTTTACCACGTCTGATGTGTGTTTGGACTCATTGTCTGGTTGAAACATCCAACTGTGTCCAAGATCAACCTTCTGCTGATGGTTTTAGGTTCTCCTGAAGAACGTGGAGGTGATCCTCCTTCTTCATTATTCCATTTACTTTGTGGAAAGCTCCAGTTCCACAGAGCATGATACTGCCACCTCCATGCTTTATTGTAGGTTTGGTGTTCTTGGGGTTAAATACCTCACCTTCAGTTTTTGTTCCATCTGACCTCAGAACTTTCCTCCAGAACCTTTTCTTTGTCCATGTGATGAGTGGAGCTTTAAGGTTCTGCTTCTAGAGGAAGAACTTCCTTCTTCATGGATCCTCTGATGACTTGAAAATGATCCAAAATTGCAGAAAATTTGACCAGAATTACACAAAAGTTGTCAGAAATTACAAAAATCTTCCCAAAATTATTCAAAAACTGTCCAAAATTACTTGAATATGTTCAGAATGAACTGAAAAGTATTAAAAATGACTGAAAACTTGTAGAATGACATGAGGGGGGTAGAAGCAGAGTGGTCTAATCCACAAAAGATCTGAGTTTATAGAACTCCTGCAATGTTTTCTGGTAGATTTTAGTGTCACAGTGGTCTAACCCTCAACCCAGATACAGCGTTCCAGTGGAATGTTAGACCGTTCTGGAAAACACTAAACTTTGAACTCGTTTTTCTCCAAAACTACAGGAAGTGGATCAGACCATCTGCTTCCAAATCCTTAGTATGAAACAACCAAACGTTTGGACACACCTTCTCATTCAATGGTTTTTATTTGAATTATTCTCTTCATTTTCTATTAATACTGAATGAAACTATGAAAGCACACAAATGGAACTATGTAGTGAATTAAAAAGTGTTGAACAAACCACAACATGTTTTATTTTATATATTTTGATGACAGCTTTGTACACTCTTGGCATTCTCTCAGTCAGCTTCATGAGGTCTCCTGGATGGTTCTGAGTCCGTTTGTGGAATTATTTCCTTCTTAATGTGTCTGAGACCTCCAGCAGCCCCCTTACATCCAGCACAACCAGCAGAACCAGCAGAACCAGAACCTGAGTCCAGTAAGAAAACCTGCTTTAAACCTTATTTTAATCCTTAGGTGTCTTCATTTCTGTGTTTCATATCTCAGCATGTCTAGTCAGTAAGTGGCCCTTTAAAGAATCCTGGATCTGGTCACAGCAGAGTGAAAACATGATTTATATTTCATCTCCAGTAACTTTATCAATGATCAGAGATCTGCCTTCATACTGTGAATATCTCCAGGTCCTTGAAGTCCATAGAGGTTTTTGATCTGAATCTGGTCTGAAGTGGTCCAGATGCAAAGAAACACACTAAAATTTATTTACTTTTTTTATATGTTCACACAAAAAATAGTGGAGTCTTTGGGCTTTGTATGACAATCTATTCCAGATTTGACCTACCAAAGCTCACTGGTTTTGGTACCTGGTTCAGTGTGGTCTAGATGAAAAAATTGATTTTAATGTTGTATGTATGTATGTATGTGTGTATGTATGTACAGTTATGCTCATTAGTTTACATATCCTGGAAGAATTAATAAAATATGAACCGTTCTTTAATGAAAACATTAATGATCAGAGCAAATACAATAAATAATTTTGTCTGACCACTAATCTTAAATGAAAGAACAGAAAAAATGGACATCACATTTCACAAAAGTTCCAGGGTATGTAAACCTATGAGCACAACTATATGTATATATATATATATATATATATATATATATATATATATATATATATATATATATATATATATATATATATATATATATATATATATATATATATATATATATATATATATATATTATATTATATTATATTATATTATTATATTAATTATAATATATATTCATACAATATATACTATAATTACATTTGAAGCTAATGAATTTATGTGAAGCTTCATAACCCAGTAGAACCCATTAGAACCCAGTAGAACCCGTTAGTCGAGGGTGACCAGGCAGAGGTCCAGCTCAATTAAAACCTTTCTTCCTGCTGTATATATATTCATGCTATGTACATACTATACATTTATTTAAAGTTTTAGAACCCGTTAGGACCCGTTAGAACCCAGTAGAACCCATCAGAACCTGTTAGAACCCAGTGGAGGGTGACCAGGCAGCTGTCCAGCTCAGTTAAACCTTCCTTCCGACTGACTCTGCTCTCCAAACACACTCCACCAGCCTCTGCATTCCGCGCTACTCGGCCGCTCATTGGTCCGTCGCCACGTCCGTCATCTTCTCCTGGCCCGAACTCGCGTCTGATTGGCCGGAAGGACACCCACAGCGGTAGCGAGAAGGCAATTGGCCGAAAAACTAGGTTAGTGGTCCGACAGGCATGACGGTGGAGAGAAACTGGGTCACAGATTGAGGACCGTTTATGTCACACTTGTGTTGCTGTTACGGCGAAGAAAAACCTTTCAATGGACGGACTCCTCTCACCGGAGCTCCCGTGAGTATTAACCGACCACCGCACCGACCGCCGCCGTGTCGAAGCCGCCCGTGTGCGGCCGTGCTGGGGTTTAATTCCGTGATGGATACCGTCGATGTTTTCCAGCGCTGCGGTCATGTCAGCGGCTTGTGGGGCAGCAGGACGTTAGCTGGCCGGGTCTGACAGTTAGCTCCGGAGCTAGCAGCTGGATGCTAATGTGAGCTAAATGCAGCGGCGGATAAAGGCTGGGGTAGCCGAATATAGTGTGTGGGGGCTATCTGTAGCCGCCGCGGGGCCCCGGTGCCGCTCGGTAAGTCCCGGTTCGTGTGTTTGCTAAATGCTAACTGAACGTGACCTAAGTGCGAACGGGAGAGTTAGCATGCTAGCTATGTAAACAGGCCGCGGCGGGTCTCCGGCACACGGCCGCTTCGACAGCATCCAGCTGGCCGGCCGGACCGCCATTAGCACGCTGAATGTGGGTCGGAACCTTCACCGACTCTCGAACCGCTCCGTGTGCGAACCCCGGGGACCCGGGTCCGGTTACGAAATACCGTGACACGGTGCTGGCAGCGGCGGTGGAAACGAGGCGACCGCTCGGTGTCTGCGGCTCGGTCCGGGGGTACGACCAGCAGGGTCTCCGGTGGGTTCCAGGCAGGTCAGAGGTGGCAGATTTTATTGGTATTTAGCCTTCATGTAACGGTTGGTCCAATTATCGATTATTTCTGAAGTAATCGGTTAGTTGTTTGGTCTAAAAAATGTCTTAAAATGGTGAAAAATGTGGATCAGAGTTTCATCAAACATCTTATTTTGTCCAAATATATTCAGTTTATTGTCATAAAGAAGGAAAGAAACCAAGAAATATTCAACTTTAGAGAAGCTGTAATCAGAGCATTAATCAGGTTAGAGCAGTTAATCAATAAGTTTATGTAAAATGTCTGAAAATAGTGAAAAAGGTCGTTCAGTTTTTCCAAAAGCCTAATTTGATATCCTCGAGTGTCTTGTTCTGTCCAAATATATTCAATTTCCTGCCACAAAGCAGGAAAGAAATCTTTAAATATTCAGTTTTAAAGTGCTGCAAACATAGAATTAAAGTTTTTTTTTGTCTTTTAAAAATATATTTAGGCTGTAATATGTCAGAAAATGGTGAAAATGTGCATCAGAGTCTCCTCAAACATCTTATTTTGTCCAAAGCTGTTTAGTTTATTGTCATAGAGGAGAGAAACCAGAAAATATTCACCTTTAGAGAGGCTGTAATCAGAGCATTTATCAGTCTGGAAAGATTCGGGTTCGAGCACTTAATGGGTAAGTTTATGTAAAATGTCTGAAAATAGTGGCAAAGGTTGTTCAGTTTTTCCAGAAGCCCACTTTGACATCCTCAAGTGTCTTATTTTGTCCAAATATATTCAGTTTACTGTCACAGAGGAGGAAAGAAACCTTAAAATATTCACATTTTTAAACATCTGCAATCGTAGAATTCAGCCTTTTCCTTGAAAAGTTTTCAAAACTCTGGAAATATCTGAAATTAGGATGTTTTTTTTAACAAAATACCTAATTTTTTTACTAGACTATGTAAATAACTTTATTTTAAACGCAGTCTAAAATGATTTGCTTTTTGTACATATAAAGTGAAGAATCCGTTAAAAAAAATGACAAATGAGAAGCAAAATGACAAAAAATGGACAAACGACAAAAATCAGACAAAAAGACAAAAAACAACAAAAACAAGACAAAAATGACAAAAACAAGAAACAAAAATGAGACAAACAACATGAAGTGAAGCAAGAGACAGAAAGTTTTGTAAAGTTACAAAGCAAAAAAAAAATGGACAAAAACGAGACAACAAAAGAAACAAAACGACCAAAACATAGACAAAAAACACAAACAGGACAAAAAGGAAACAGAAAGCGACAATAACACGAGACAAACGACAAAAATCAGACAAAAAAACAACAAAAACAAAACAAAATATTACAAAAATAAGACAAAAGGAGAAAAATGAGACAAACGATACGAAAAAAAACAAAGAGACAAAAAAAGTTACAAAACAAAAAAAAAGGACAAAAATAAGTAAAAAAAAAAATTACTTTTTCTCGACTTTGAGGAGAGTTCTCTGCTGTGGATTCATCGTCCGGAGCTCAAATGTTTCACTAGTTGGTCTGTTGTGGTGAAGAAACTGTTGTTGAAAGATTTCCACACAAATGGTTTCTGTTTGCAGCAAAATCTGTAGTGGACCCTGAACAAACTCTGTCTTTAAAATAAAGTTAAAAAGAAAGAAAAAGTCAGAAGATTATTTTCTCTCGAACACCTCGTTTAGATTAATCGCAGAAAATGAGAATCATGTGAATTTATGGGTTCATCTTCACGATGCTGAAACGATCCAAAATGCTGATTAATTTAATAGTCGACAGCCATTTGATTCATCTGCAGATTTTTATGGAACGTCTTTTCAAACTGAAAGAGTGTTTATGGATTTATTTAAGGACTTGTTGATTTAGTTTTATGTAGATTTTGAGAGGTTGTTGTTGGGTTTTATCTCAACTAGATCAGAGATGTCCAACTGATCTTAGTCCAGGTTCCACATCCAGTCCAGTCTGATCTCCAGTGGACCGGACCAGTTAAACCACAGCATAACAACCTCTAAATAACCACAACTCCTAATGGTTCCTTTGTTTTAGTGCAAAAATGTTCACATTTAAAGAATTATCTTTTTACTTAAACATCATGAACAACCTGAAATTTATCAAGGAAATAAATTCAAGTTTATCATTTCCACATTACAACTTCCAGATCACAAAGTGTCTCCAAAGGAACACAACATTTAGTCATCTGGAACTGAACCATAGAGGATTTACTGGAGGATCAACACCACAAAAGAAGACAAAAAACCAACAAAAACAAGACAACATATTACAAATATGAGAAAATGACAAAAAATGAGACACAAAACGACTCAAACGAGAAACAAGACGGCAAAAACATGAGACAAATGACAAAAGTCAGACAAAAAAACAAACAAAATATTACAAAATGAGACAAACGACATAAAATGAAATGAGCCAAAAAATTTGATTTAAAAAAAAAATTTATAAAGTGAAAAAAATAGACAAAAAAACCCAAAACGACCAAAAATAAGACAAAATACACAAGCGAGACAAAAAGGAAACACAAAACGACAAAAACACGAGACAAACGACAAAAGTCAGACAAAAAGGACAAAAAAAACAAGTACTACAAAAATGAGACGAATGACGTGAAACAAGAAAAGATTTAAAAAATGACAGCAAAAGACAGAACAAAAAAATGGACAACACAAACAAGACAACAAAAACAGAAAACATCAAAAACGATGCTCAAAACATTGAATAAACACAAATGACACACATGAGACAAAAAACACAAGTGAGACAAAGGAAACAAAAACATGAGACAAAATATTCCAAATATAATACACAAAACAACAGAAACTAGAAACAAAATGAGACAAATGACATGAAACAAAACAAAACAGAGACGACAAATGAGACAAAAAACTACAAAAAAAATAGACAAACAACACAAGCGAGACAAAGACAAACACCATGTCAGACAAAAAAAACCCAAACTAAATATTTACAAAAACGAGACACAAAACCACAAATGAACAATCTAGTGTTTTACTTTCTGGTCAAAACAACTTGTCAGAGTCTAAAAATTACTTTAAATTTATAGTTTTACTAATTTACAATCTGCAGTTAATGTCTTCTCTGGAATATTTACACTTTGAGGGCCGGATTGGACCCTCTGGAGGACCGCTTTTGGCCCACGGGCCTCATGTTGGACACCCCTATACTAGATTGTTAGATGTTCAGGTTTTTGGACTCCTGTTGGTCCTGTCAGTCGTTAACCTTTTAACGAACTGCTGACAGGCAGTGAATCTACATCAGAGCTTTAACCGTTATTTCATCTGCTGAGTCATTCTGAGCCTCTTCTTTATTCATCTGTTGGAGGTGTGATGTGGAAAAACTGCCATTTTTCTCACCAATGTTGCATTTTAGGCTTCAATTTAATATTTATTGTGTAATTTTTCTACTCTTTTGGGGTATTTAAGGCCTCTAATGAGATACTTAAAGCCTCTTTTGGGGCAATAAAAGCCTCTCATGGGGTATTTAAACCCGCTTTTGGGGCATTTTAAACCTCTTTTGGGGCATTTTAAACCTCTTTTGGGGCATTTTAAACCTCTTTCAGCGTATTAAAACCTCTTTTGGGGCATTTGAAGCCTCTTTAGGGGCATTTAGTATAATAATAATGGGATCTTTCCATTAACAGCCTCTGGCATTAAAACAGGTTAGGTATTCAGTTGTTTGCAGCTCAGGAGAAGATCAGTTTTGCACATTTTGTGACAATTAAAGTCAGAATAATACTAAATAAATGCAGGTTTGGACTCGCTGCGTAGCGTTTATTCTCATTTAAACTTTACCTTTGATTCAGAACCAGTAGTTTTTAGTCCTCTGTTTTATTCCGTTCCTCCACCGTATCAGACGTTTTCTACCTTCTGCTGTGAACTTCAGACCTGAGTCGGCTGTGTTTTTCCGCCTCGCCAGGTAGCCGGAGCTTATCAGGACGGATCTGCTGCCACGAAGCGTTTCTGATAACGGGGAGTTTGTTGTGGATCAGCAGGTTGGCTGATCTAAAGAGGACAAACCACGTGACCGGAGATAATCAGGACCAAATCTGAGGAATTAATGGTGAATATTAGGAGAGCGGTGGATTTCTCTGTGTTTGGAAACTTGAACTGATGTGGAGGGTTTTGGTGCTGAAGGTGTCGTCTTTACTCTGCTTTTCACTTATTAGTTATTATAATGTGCTAAATATTGTCCTCCTCTGGTAACACAGTGACCTTATTATGGCTAGGATTTATTTTTTATTAGATTCTCCTTGCTTCCCTCTGTGTCCGCCTGCTTCCATTGATGATTATGTGTTATTTTTCTCTTATCTTTATATATATTCTATATATATATATATATTTATATATATTTATATATATATATATATATTATATGGTCAAAAATAACAGTAAAGTCAGAACTACTATACGTTTAATCCAGGGGTGTCAAACTCATTTTAGTTCAGGGACTGCTTTCAGCCCAGTTTGATCTCCAGTGCCCTCTTATGGAACATTTAAGGCCTCTTTTGGGACATTTAAACCCTCTGTTGGGGCATTTACGGCCTCTTTTGGGGCATTTGAAGCCTCTTTTGGGGGCATTAAAACCCTCTTTTGGGACATTTCAAACCTCTTTTGGGGCAATTGAAGCCTCTTTGGGGCATTTAAAGCCTCTTTCCTGTCATTTGAAGCCTCTTTGGGGGCATTTAAAGCCATTTTGGGGGCATTTAACCCCTCCTTCGGGAGCGCCGCTGTGACTCAATGCAGGGTAAGCCTCTGATTGCATACATATGGTATACGTGTAAAATGCAGCCGTCCCTCCGTCTCCTTTTTGATTACCCAAACCAAAACGATCGCCGGTGGAATTACAGACTCCCTTGTTTTATTTGCCCCGACCTCATTCCCCTCTGTCGTCTACAGCAGCCTGAACTTTAAATCCACGTCATGGTGAAGCAGTATATCCAGAGTTTGATCTGGAACGCAGTGTCAGACGCCCTGCAGGACGTATGAGTGGAGATGATGGTAATAAGTAACCACAATCCAGGTGCAGAGCCACGTTAAAGCTGCAGGATGTCGGCCTGGTGTGTAAAATCTGATAATGGGTTGTTAAGGACACAATTATCGGCAGTAACAAAGAGACGTGACTCTTGTGAAATTTATGAGGAAAACCTTTTGCATTACTCTGTCAGAACAAATATTAATAACAAATTAACAAATATAAAATATTTCAACAGATAATGCGATAGGAGGCGCTTCTTTAAGTTTCTTATCCTCTGAAACTAGCATAAAAATCATAATAAGGCATCCCTGTAGCACCACAAAGCTTTATTTATAATGGTATAAAGGCAGATCCAGTGATTTGGATGTGACACCTGGATTATTTTGATTTAAATTGTAATTAAATTAATTATTTTGCCTAAACATGCTGTGTGTTGTAGCAATGTGACAGGCGACGCTCAATAGATGGAATAAATATTAATTTACATTTCAGAAACTCACATTCTCTGCACCTCAATACATGCCATTTGTTTTCAGCTGTCTGAATCTACCACTGTAACAGAGTGTAGTTGAGCTTTATGTATGGATTAAACAATAAGGCAGAACAAGAACAAGGTCAGAAAATGTAGATCAGCTGCAGTACCTGGTTGTTCCACCAGGTGGCGCTAGCTGTAGATTGCAATTCATTTGCTGTCTTTAACTTGAGTAAGTCAGACAACAGGCAGTTCCTGTTTGCAAGCAAAATTTAACTAGCAACGGGCACCATGACAAAGACTCCTGAAGAGGTTAATGACCTCTGAACAGAACTCCAGACGAGCTGGAGTCTGTAGCTGAGTTGGTTTTCTCACTAAGTTTCTCTTGTGGTACATGTTTGAGGTTAAAGGCAGTAATATCAGTACATGAACTGCTGTCCAGTGTACTGAAACCTTTTTAATGAATAATCGGTTGTTTTTTTGCTTTTTACAGTAATTAGAAGCAATGCAGATCCACAACAAATTCCTGAATCAAAGGTTAAAACTGTGAGCTGAAAGAATGATAAAATGCTCCTGGAGCAAATATTAAAAGCAGAATTAAATTAAGATTCATGTGGAATCATGGGAATCTTTGGGCTCCTCACGATTCAATAACGATTACGATTCAGGAGCTACGATGCAGTTATAAATTGATTATTGATGCGTCTTTAATTTGTGTATATTGTAGAGTGTTGGGATGGTCGTGTCGGTGGAATGGGATGGGATGGGATGGAGTATCTGGGCTCCAACATCTGCAGCAGCGCATAGATTAACGTATAACGGGGCTCTGTTCCAGTTTGCTTCCACCGTCCACGTTGTAGAAGCCAAAATGTTTTCACATGTTTGCTTTTAAACCAGAGGGAGTTGTTAGGATCTCATGGCGAGGTGGTTTTTGTGTGCGTGTCCGCTCCTGGTGCTCATCCCAAAGTGTCCTGGAGACGACACGCACTGACCTTCTTAGTTCCGCATTATTTAGAACCTTGTGTATTACTTTAATTAACCGATACAAATAATCAATATTTGGATGTTTGTGAATCAATTCAGATACGTCCACATCCGAATCTGCGTCTAAGAATCAGAAATTTCCCCCGAGTGTCCACAGGACCCATCGGTTTCACACAAGCATTCATTGTCTATGTGAAACCACGTTGCATGCTGGTTCTGTTCCGTTGCATTTCAAACTGCGATCCGATGCGCCTCCCCACAGCTCATTTGCATAAATTAAACTCGACTTCTACTTTATGCAAATTCGATGCAGCATGCGGAGGTCCGACGCTTCACGAAACTTCGGTGAAACGTCTCAACTGACCGTCGTTGAACTAAAACCAGGACAGATTCAGCAGATAATTTCTCACCTCAAATGTCTTCAGAAACACTTTGTGTTGAGCTGTTTTCATAATACAGTTTTCTCAATTGATAAGACACTGTTCCTAAAAAACAGCACAGATTTCCCAACACACTGCACACTATTTTTTTTATTTGAACACAGTTCACAAAGTACTGCACATTTGTGACAAAAGCGCACTTCATTGTTAAAATCTGGACACTGCACTGCTAAATACAAAACACTCTTCTCTCACTGTGTTTTCACATGAAGTGCAAAAAAATGATACAGTCCTCAAAAATAACAATTTAAACACAAATGCATCCTATAAATGACTCAGAGGCCATTGCAGTGCCTGACTGTACATTACAGAATAAAAATAATATTAGACAATAAATACAGCACTGTATTGTCCACAGTACAGTCTGCAGATATTTACACCACGTCTGCATCAATTCTTTCAGTCTGGTCAGACCTCAGGACCTCATCAACATCACTAGCTGTGTTTTCTCTGGACAGAAAGATCTAGTGTGTCTGATCCAGTCCTGACATGCATCAACAGAAACATCACCACATGCCAAGACCACTGATTGATAGAGATTTTCCCAAAGTCTGGCTGCTGCTCATAGACCTTCCACCTCCATGTAGAGAAGAATTCTTCTATAGGATTCAGAAAGGGACAATATGGAGGCAGAAAAACCACAAGAACCTGAGGTTCATATTGAAACATTCCTGAATCAATAGTCCTCTATGAAAACTAACATTGTTCCAGATGTATTCATGTATCATCAGAATCCAGTTGAAAAACTCTCTGGAACAAACGCACACAAAACACAGAAAAAGTCAGTCATGTCCACTTTCTGTAATTTTGCCAGCACTTGTGAACCAGAATTATGCATTAGATTTTTTACAGTATTCTCAGAACATTTCTGACTGGTTGTATTGTTCCAGTATAGACATGTCACTGAAGTGACAAACAACATTTACACACCATGTAAAGTAAACCACAACAAACCTGAAACCATTTACTTTATGCACCATCCTTACCATCTGCTGACCTTAACAACAGATTGCATCTGAACAGCTAATGCTGCTTCCCAGCAGGTTTTATAGTGTGCAGTTCATTGGTAAAAATGTTTTCAGTTTTGACCTGTTGTGTCTTAATTGTGACAGCAGTGTTGGAACAGTGTCCCAATTCTGCTTCCTAGTGTTCACTTTTTGAAAAATGTGTGCTATGAGTGAAAAAGTGTGTTCAAATGAGCAAAAAATGCCATCAGTCTTTTGCAAAAAGAGTGCAAGAGTTTTGGAAACTGTGTGCAAACCATGAATAGTGTCCAAAATTTAGACAGCAGAGTCGTGTTTTAGAGAAATGTGTGCAGTCAGTTGGTGGTTGTGTGCAGTGAATGGAATTTAGTGTCTTATCAACTGAGAAAAACTGTTAAAGAGAAAGTTTGAGACTGAGCTGCCATGTTGGTTCCAGCGCATACACATTTCATACAGACTCGGTAGTCCGTTTTTGAGTCATGTTGCTAACAGACAGACAGACAGACAGACAGACCCACCCACCCACTGATCCACCGATCCACCCACCCCGTTCGTCACATGACTCCGCTGCGTTTCTCGGTGCAGTAATGCGGGCGTGAAGGACGGTCGTCAGACATTTAGATCCACAACTAGATGTAATCCTCCACCTCTCAACAGGTTTAATGAAATCCAGTCTGGTAGTTGGGTTTTTTTTGCGTAATAAAAACACATTCATGAAGAAATAATTCCCTAAATCTGGATGCAGAGTTGCAGCAACGTGATGCAATAAAGTTGTGAGTTCGGTTTGAAAGCAGCTGACCTGAAAAATGAACAGAAACTGAGTTTTGTGATTGGTTCCATTCCTGGTTAAAACTGGTAAATTCTGTCGCTTGTGCTTTTTGAAAACTGCTTTTCTTCATCCTTTCTAAGCTCTCACACCTGTTCAAGCACCACAGGTGTTCCACCCTCATGTTGCAGCAACACGCTGACCTCCCTCTGATGACCTCCTTAGACTGGAATAATTCCAGCACAGCTCCGCCCAGGTTCCGGTTTTATCACACCAAATGACGGAGAACACCTGTGATGCAGGTGATCGGGGCAAAGTGGGCTAAATTTAGACCCGTTTCCCATTTTAAAGGATCCCACAGTGACCTGAACACTGGTAGACACTTCAGATTTAAGCTTGAATCAAATTTACCTCCGAAAGTTTGGATTTTAAATGATTTCCATCATGTTTTATTCTGTATTTCCTTCAGTATCTGACTCTGAACAGAGCACATTAACAGGCTGAGCTACAAAGACTGCTTCGTCATCGTGCACATTTGAGAAGAGAGTTAGCATTTTAAGCACATTTTCATCTGTTATGCTGTTTTTATTTTTAAATAACAGCCGTTGCAATGTTATTTCTTGTACAAAACAAAAACGACTGAAACTATGTTGTTAGGCCAACAAGTGTGAAACAGTGGAGCAACGTTAATGGAAAATACAGTTTATTTTCAGTTCTTATCATTTTAGTGCTGGATAAAACTACTTTAGGGAGCAGAAATCCAAGAAAAACCCTGTCAGGAAACAGAAAAGTGATTGTAAATGAGTTAGTCTTTTAAGCTAATTTTCACCCTTTTATTGAAAAATAACAAGCTGTGAATCCATCATGCAGTTGAGATGTTGTCTTGTTTCTTGGACTAATCAATAAAAAGCTAAAACATCTGTACTTTTTTAGGTCTATAGATACAGTATGGTGCAGCAAGATTAATGGAAAAACCTTCACCGCTTCGTCATTACGTGTATTTTACATATAAATGAAACTTTTCTAGTCACGTCATGGTTTACGAGGCTGTTGTGACTCAAAGCAAACACTCCCTAACCGAAGCATTTACATCTAATCCCTGAACACTCACAGCATTTGACACACATTTACTGAGAACAGAAACAACAGATCCACATCATTGCATCATTCCAGTAACAACCCAGATTAATCAGGTTCTTAAATGCAGGTTCATTGGACTTTTAATCAGCTGTTTTGGTGTTTTTGTTGTTGATTTGTGGTGTGCAGAGCTGCACCCAGTCGCTTGTTTCTGGTCATGCTTGGTGCTGAAACCTCCATGAAGTCCTGAGTGAACCGAGGCGTTAGTGCAGCTGAAATGTTCTGCAGATTGAGCTGAGAAAACGCTCAGTTCAGCTCCAGCGTCAATCAATAGCTCCGGTATGTGTTCAGACTTCCTCATGGCCCGAGGGTTTGTTTCACACTGGAACCAGTTTAGTGTTTTTTTACCAGCTGATGAACGTGTTTGGTGTTCAGCAGGTTGTGTGCGTCGCTTCATCCTTTCTTTTTGACTGAAAACAGTGAAAATGCTGAGTCGAAGGTTAAATTATAGGCTGTGAAACCAAAACAATGAGCAAACAATTGAATTGGGTTTATTATTATCAATTAAGTTTCATCTTTTCATTACACACTTAGTGCAGCTTTTAAGAAAGTTGATTAAACTCGACTGTTATGTTTAATTTAACATCTTTAAACTAATTATTACTGTGACTGATAGATAGATAGACCTTTATTATCCCCTAGGGGATATTTGTTGTCACAGGCATTGTCAGGTACATAAAAGAAAATACACATATCCTGAACAGTTAGACACAGGACAACACACATGCTGGTGAGAGATGGATGGGAGACACACTACAGGTGATTAAGAGCAGCAATGGTGGAGAGGACAAAGCTTTTGCTGCACCCGTTTCCACCTCAGAGTCCTGTACCTCCAGCCAGAGGGCAGTAGGGAGAAGTGGCTGTGGAGGCGATGGTCCGGGTCCCTGCTGACTGTCCGAGTCATGCGTGTCACAGCTCTATTGTTGAGGTGGGAGAGGTCCATGGTGGGCAGATTAATCATTTTGGATGCTATATGTGTGATCTTAGTGAGTCTATTTCTGTTGGAGATGGAGAGCAGCATGTTGAAGTAGCAGGGAGAGCAGTATAAGAGGATGGGTTGTATGATGCTGGTGTACAAAAGTAACAGGAGGGGTGGGGCGACAGAGAGGACACGGAGCTTACGGAGGATGTGGAGTCTTTGTTGGGAGCGTTTATGGATGTCAGAAACGTGGTGTTCAACGGTAAGTTTATTGTCAAGGTATTTGAAATGATGAACACGTTCTACGGTTTCGCCATGGGTGGTGGTAGGAGCCAGGTCCGGGGTGCCTGAGTGGGTGTGGATGAGTAGCTCCTTGGTTTTGGCCACATTCAGTTCCAGGTAGTTCTCTGAGCACCACCTGGTGAAGTGGGTGGCAGACTGTTGGTAGGCAGTGATGGAGTTATTATCTGTGAGCAGTGTGAGAATGGCAGTGTGGTCGGAGTATTTGAAGTATGTGGTGATGGGTGAGGTGCTGGTGCAGTCATCTGTATAGAGGGTGTAGAGGAAGGGGCTGAGCACACACCTCTGGGGGGCGCCGGTGTTGGTGGTGGAAGAGATCGCTGAGCCCACTCTGACGGCCTGTGGTCTGTTGCTGACTGAAGAGTAAATACAGCAGGTCCTCTGTTTACGACGTCTTCGACCTACAGCGTTTCGTGGTTATGTCACCATCTCCCGTAAATTTCTTATCCCTCCTGTTTTCATTTCCAGGCACCAAAAAATATTGTTTCCTTGTCTGAAAAAAATGCAAAAATTCGGCAGAAAAATTCCCCAAATTTCTGAAACTTTGGAAAACCTTCAGGAAGAAAAAAGCAAGAAGGCTAATTTTGATTGGTTGTACCTTTTCTATTTTAAACGACAGCTTTACAATTCATCTTTCAGTTGAGATTTTCAATCTAACCTGTGGCACCAAAATACAGCTTCAGTGTTTGTAAAATAGGACTTTTAATGCATTATATGACTTCTATCAGCAAGACAAATGACAAAATGTGTTTCCTTTCTGCTGAAACTAGATAGCCGCTCTTCCTTTGTGCAGAAATTAAACTAATTTTCAGTAAATCTAGCTTTTAAAATCAGTAATTTTATCCCAGTCTGTGGTTCATCATTAAATAACCTCCTTTTCAGAGATGCTGTCTTTACAAAACATCTATTTAATCTCCCCTGATCAGTCTTTTTCTTTGGTAGTACTAGTAAATGTGTTTTTTTCCCATCTTTTTCCACCTTTTCCGATGTGTTTGGAGGATTTGGCCACTGCCCGGCTGCCTGGATGTTTCCCTGCTTCCAGATCAGGCTTTCCGGCTGCTTCCCGACCGTCTGAGTGGGTGTTAAGTGTAAAACAGGGAACGTTGCTGAATGGCTTGCTGACTCACTGGCCAAGTAGAAGTAGGTGGTGAATGGAAATTGACGCTGGCTGGTTTGAGACCGTAGAGACTGGCTGACCCACTTTCCTCTCCAGCACCAGTTCCTTTCAGCGTTCAGTCATGACATAGTGGTTTTCCCCTCCTAGCCTGAAGCTTTGTCCCAGTAAAAGAGCTCATGAAGCTTGTCCTGACCTACTACTCTTTGAATTTTTGCTGTCACTGCGCATTAAACACTGAGACGGGCCACCAAAGTGTTTTATCTAAACCGTAACAGCCGTCAGTCACAGTTTTTAATCAGGGATGTTCAGTTTGATGTTCCTAAGAATCCCCTACCTGAAATTTTTAGTAAAGTTTTTGGTTGTAAACTAGAGTTGTTAATGATTATTAGTTTTTTACTGGCTAAAGAAGAAGGTCATGCATGTCAGCAGCATGGAGTAGATGCATTACTGTCTTTATTTAAATGTGAAATAAACACAAAATACTCAGTGAACAAATGTGATCTCAGTATTGATTAGAAATAATTAATGATTGGTACAATTTCGATCATGGTCCCCTAATATTTATACAGTTCAGCTCATTTGAAAGGAGCAACATGCAGTTTGATCAAACTGCTCCAAATATGAAGCTAATTTAGTCAAATTAAATGGCTATTATGGAGTAAAACTAACATACCCAGTGTGCTAATGGTAATCATTAGTCAAATAATTTGATTAAAGATATGTTAACCGGTAAGGCAGAAGAAGAAGAAGGTCCTGATGTCATAGATGTCAATCAGCTGTAGTTCCTGGTTGTTCCAGCAGGTGGAGGGACTTCCTGTTTAATCCTGTAGAGACCAGAGGAGGTTAAAGCAGAGAGCATTGTGGGAGTTTAGGAGCAGCGGGCACCATGACAAAGACTAATGAGGAGGTTCATGACGTCCGACCAGAATTCAGGTTCTCATCACAATCCAAAGTCTACTTCATAAAAGTCGCGTGATTGTTGATGCTGCCAATTGTTGACTAATAAAATTTCTATAAAATTTGCGTCGCTATCGGTAACTGGTGCTACACAACGTTTTTGACACACACTACAACTAGATTTGAAGAGGTCCTTCTGCCTGACTTTCCTTTGCAGATAGACGACACTCGACAAGAGACTAATTTTCACAATAAATCATTTTGGAAATTATAACTTGTCATATAGCTGCTACGGAGTCGTCCGTCCGTCTGATTGGCTGTTTGCTTAAACCTGCTCCTGAACAGCAATCATCCAATCATAGCATGTCGAGCTCTGGACTCCTCTTCGGGTCCAGGTAGTTGTGTGTCTTTGGGTAACAAAGAGGGAGTTTTTTTTGTCATCTTTCAATAACCTAAACCTACTTATCAGAAACGCACTAAACAATGTTTTTGTCTGTCCTACTTTAGCTAACTAGCTAGCAACCAGAAGTGGGGCTGAACAATTTGGGCAAATTATCTTTGATTACGGTTTGATTTGTGATATAATTTGCTTCTTCTGTTCCAGGTTCACTGTGTAACAGATTTAAAACATGTGATGGAGCTTCACCACATGAGATCTCAGAGAATTTCTAAAACCATTGATAAACACTTTAAGCCCTGGATCAGACATGCTGCATCCTAAACTGTTTTCTTTGCCAGTTTCTGATTGCGTGTGTGTTTGTAATTTTGCTGTCGTCAATCAAAGAAATTGTTCTTTTATTCAACCAATTTATTTTTTTGGTTAGAACTTGAATAGTTCTCCAACATTCAGGCACTTTTTCCAATTCAAGAAAATGTAAACAAACGCTAAATCAGTTTTGAACGGGACTCTAGAGGCTTTGATGAACCTGCTTTTTAATGAATTTCAGAGTTTAAAAGAGTTTATCCGGACAGGGTGGAGCTGAGCTTCACAGAAACACAGATTAGAATGAACAGAAGACTTTAGCTATTGTTAGCTGGATAGCTAGCCTCATTATCTTGTTAGCTTACCACCTAGCTCACCATCTAACAACATACAACCACTTTATAGTCTTTAGATGGTGTATTTTAAAGGGCCGCGGTGAACCAAAGATACTCTTGATGGACTGAAATGATGAACTGATTCCACCACTGCACTGATCTCCCTCTACATGCTAGTCTTATTAGCCTAAATCAATGCTAAATTAGCATAACAGCTGCATGTATTCATGTGATTTCTGTAAATAGAACTATATGAAGTGGTTTATTTATCAGCTCCGTGTTCGTTTGTCTTCGTTTAATTCTGTTTCCATTTGTAGATTTGTCAGTTTTCATCTCGTCTGTCTGCAGGTAGACGGATCGCACCATCTGCTGAAGGATCAGATCTTATCATCAAACCGGATGAAAGTAGGTCAGGCTGAACCAAACCAGACCCAGACCGGACCAGACTGATCCAAACCACACCGGGCCCGTCCTGAGGCCTGATCCAGTTTCCTATCCAGGTAAGAACAGCCCGGTTTCAGAGGTGAACATTTGGATCAGCCTGAATGATGAGCTGCAGAGTCGAATACAATAACAGGAAACACTTACATCCACTTCAGTACGTTACATGGAAATAAAAAGACTGGAAACATGGAATGGGACGGGTTTGTCCCGTTGCAGTAGGACGGGCAGGGTTCATCAAGTAATACAGAACAGAAAAGCTTTATTGAGAAATATAGGACAAAATACACCGTAAAATGTAAATATACTACGATTAAAAAGGTACCAATGTGGAAAATACACCATAAAATGTAAATATATTACGATTAAAACAATGCTAAAGTAAAAAATACACCATAAAATGTAAATATACTTCGATTGAAATAGTACCACAGTGAAAAATAGACCATGAAGTATAAATATAATGCCATTAACACAGTAGTAAAGTGAAAAATACACTATAAATTGTCAGATGTTACATTTAAAAACACAGAAATACCCACTGGATCTCCATCTTCTCATCATCAAAGTTTATTGTTTGTAATTCTTGCTGCTGTTCCAACTTACTGACATGACAAAGTGCAGAGCTTAATGCTGACTCCTCCACGAGGCTCTAAAGAGGCGAATATTTGCTAGAAATCCAGGAAGTAGTGGGATGATAATATATGTCAAAAAAATTAGGAAGAAGTTGAACATTTGTTGTCCTCAATAACTTTTGTTTTACTTTCTTCCTCCTAGACCAGCTGTTTGAATACAAGTTAGAGATTAAAGTGTCTTTATTTAAGCAACAAACAGAATTTATAAAGACGCCATTTTTGCAGCGTTTTCTATATTTTCTCAGCACTTCATCAAAACATCGATCATGTATGTTCAAAATCGATGTTTAAAATATTACAGAGATAATAACTCAGATAAAAATGACTTGATTTAAGGTAAATCTGACAGAGCTCCTGATTTCACTCTTCTCAGTCTAAGTTTGGTCTGAGTGGAGACAAGAAGCTTCTCTGAGAGCTAGTTAGCCTAGTTAGCTTCTACAGAGTATAGTGTTCATTAGCAGATGAAGATAGATGCTAGTTAGCTTCTACAGAGTTACAGTGTTCATTAGCAGATGAAGATAGATGCTAGTTAGCTTATACAGAGTATAGTGTTCATTAGCAGATGAAGATAGATGCTAGTTAGCTTATACAGAGTTACAGTGTTCATTAGCAGATGAAGATAGATGCTAGTTAGCTTATACAGAGTTACAGTGTTCATTAGCAGATGAAGATAGATGCTAGTTAGCTTCTACAGAGTATAGTGTTCATTAGCAGATGAAGATAGATGCTAGTTAGCTTATACAGAGTTACAGTGTTCATTAGCAGATGAAGATAGATGCTAGTTAGCTTATACAGAGTTACAGTGTTCATTAGCAGATGAAGATAGATGCTAGTTAGCTTATACAGAGTATAGTGTTCATTAGCAGATGAAGATAGATGCTAGTTAGCTTATACAGAGTTACAGTGTTCATTAGCAGATGAAGATAGATGCTAGTTAGCTTCTACAGAGTTACAGTGTTCATTAGCAGATGAAGATAGATGCTAGTTAGCTTCTACAGAGTATAGTGTTCATTAGCAGATGAAGATAGATGCTAGTTAGCTTATACAGAGTTACAGTGTTCATTAGCAGATGAAGATAGATGCTAGTTAGCTTATACAGAGTTACAGTGTTCATTAGCAGATGAAGATAGATGCTAGTTAGCTTCTACAGAGTATAGTGTTCATTAGCAGATGAAGATAGATGCTAGTTAGCTTATACAGAGTTACCGTGTTCATTAGCAGATGAAGATAGATGCTAGTTAGCTTCTACAGAGTATAGTGTTCATTAGCAGATGAAGATAGATACTAGTTAGCTTATACAGAGTTACAGTGTTCATTAGCAGATGAAGATAGATGCTAGTTAGCTTCTACAGAGTTACAGTGTTCATTAGCAGATGAAGATAGATGCTAGTTAGCTGTAGCGGATTATTTTAAAAACAAAACTGAGGAGTCGTCTGGTGGAGGAAATACATTCAAATAGATCGATTAATGCAGTAATAGGGCTGCAAAATGAAACAAAGATTAACCACAATCATGGTTTTAGCCTCCTGCTGTTATATAAAAAAGATCGACCGCAATGTTTACACTTAAAAATACACTCTGCTCCAAAAAAACACACATCACTCCCTTTCCTTTTAGACATATCTGACATTACAACATCGTTTTCACCCTTTTTTAAGTAACTTTTGCTCAATCTGAGAGCGTCTAGCGGCATCTACAGCAGCCTGCACTGTGAGGCGTTTAACAAACATCGGTAAATCCTGCTGTCACTAACTTGTCTATAAGTTTCCTCCCAGTGCTACCAGTGTGAAACATGTTTTCATTCTTGGTCCTGATTTGCTGCCACATCACAGCTAATACAGCAAAACTTTACAAACTGGTTCGTCTGTTGGTCAGTTTCATCTTTATTTAGATATTTTTAGCTTCAGTTGAGCTGGTTCTACTTAATTTATCAACTTTGGAAGTGCATAAAAGTTAGTCCGCAGGTAAATTTAACTCCTTATGTGGGTGTAAATGAATAAATGTCCTCAGCCTCCTATGTGTGTCATCATGTAAGTGATATGATTCGACCTACATGTGTCTGAGGAACACCAGCTGTGACATACGCTTTATTTCTATACATGCCAGACAATAGCAGCTTCCTGTTTTTCTGACCTAGATGGAGGGATGTTTTGCTGTTTGTGTCCCGGCAACTGTAGCTGTGTTTTCTCTCAGTGTTTTGGATTTTTTCACACAGCGTCAGAATCACTCGTTGTTTTGTTTTGGGGTTTTTTCACAGTTGAGGGCTCGAGAGTGGATGGAAGGAGATGATTTTAACACTGAGGCTGTGATGAACATCTGTGGTGAGTAAAGTTCTGCCAAAACACTCCTCTGGGCTTACATCGTACTTTCCTTTCTCAAAAAGTACAATGGAAGATGGCAAACATCTCACTTGTGGATCTGTAACTGCACAAGCCACGAAATAAAAAAAGAGACTGTAATAGCTAAAATAAAATACAGTCTTTGGTCCACATTTCACCAACTTTAGGTGGCACTGATGTCAGTAGAATCTGATGTGTGGCAAATATGACCAGGCAAGGTTCCATTTTTTACATATTTTGACCCGAGTCTCCTTAAAATGACTCATAATTGCCCAAAATGTCTCATAATTTTCTGAAATGATTTGATATATGTCTAAAATGACTTCAAATTCTGAAAAAAGGACCCAAAATATCAAAAATGTGTCCAAAATGACCCAAAATTGTTCAAAAATTACATAAAATTTGTCCAAAATGACTGAAATTTTGTCCAAAATTACTCAAAAATGATTAAAAAAAATGACCTAAACGTATCTAAAATTGACTTAAAATTGTGCAAAATGACTGAAAATGACCCCCCAGTAACGCTAAAATCTCTAAAACTTGTCCAGAAATGACTTAAAATAGTGCAAATTAACAATAATGAAGAATTATTTGTCCTTGAACATGGAAAAAAGTCTAAAACCTCCAATCTAGGCTGGTCTAGTGTTTCCATAAAGTTCATCTAAGTGTATGTCTATGGATGGATCCATGTTTCAACTTTTTTCTTGTCTGCATTTGTTGTCATTGTTTAACTCCACAAAAGAGGTGTCAACATTGTATGAGATTGATGCATATTTTAGTCTTGCAGCCAAATATTTTAATATTTAGTGCATGTGTGACCATCACCGGCCCTCCCTGAAAGCTAAGCAGACATTCTTTATTAGAATTCCCTATTATAAGCCAGGGAGGGCAGTGCTACACCTCAGTGATGTGTGGAGGAAACAAAGACTGAACAGGACGAACAGGGATAGAAATTACCAGGTGGTGCTATTACAGTTAAAGATTGTAAGGTGGTGTGTTATTCTCAACTACTAACTGTCCATCAATAAAACAGAAAAAAAGAGAAAAAAAACAAAACAACAACAAGAGATTCAATACATAAATAATTAAACAAACAGTACTGAGCACCATAATTGTCAATGTCTTGACAGTATAGAATAGAATAGACTAGAATAGAATAGAATAGAATAGAATAGAATAGAATAGAATAGAATAGAATAGAATAGAATAGAATAGAATAGAATAGAATAGAATAGAAGAGGATACCAGTGAAAGAGAGAATGAGTTTATTGTAGAGACTCTGGAGATTCTCAGCACATTCTGGTGGATCCCATCATTCACTGACAGGGTGTGACTAAGTGGAGAAATCAATAAGTAAAATTAATGAGTGATCAGTTTGTATTATTTGAAAGAAGAGGAAACATTAGATGAAATAAAATAAGACAAAATAAATTGAATGATTTATTATTAAAATACAGATAGATAGGGCAATATAGAGGTCAAAATTCATAAGAATAGAATAAGAAAATTCTAAAAAATTAAGTAATAAACTATTCATTGAACACAAATATGAATTAATTTAAAAAACATAATCATTCATTTTCTGCTTCTGGACAAATATAAAAAAAAATATAAATACAAAAAAATGTAAAATATGAAATCTGTTATTAAAATGTCAATGGAAGGGCAAAATAGAAGTCAAAATTCATAAAAACTGAATAAAAAATCATTTTTAAAAAATTGACTAAAATACATGAATAAATAGAGAAATAATTAAAATAAATAAATATGGAAAAAAGAGGAAACATCAAATGAGATAAAAATTAGAATAAATAAAATAAATAAATCAGTAAAATCATGTATTGTTAAAATATAAATAGATTTATAGGACAAATAGAAGTCAAAATTCATAAAAAGAACAAAAAAAATGTGACTAAAGTATGTAAATAAGTGAATAAATTCAGAAATCAATTAATAAAATAAATTGTAAGAACGGTAATAAATTATATTTATCAATTTATTTAAATATTTTTTATTTCCTGGTTTAGCTGCACATCACAGAATAAACATTCAAGAACTGACAGAAAGGAGAAAACTGGATGAGTTTATTAATTTTTATGCTGATAAATGGTGTAATTTTAATCATTATTAAAACAAATACAATTTTAGAAAATATACCATTTAAACCTGGTGGTGAATTTTAATGTTTGATTTCTTGTTTTTGCTTTGAGGTTTCTGGAAATGAAATGATAAAAAAAAAAAAAAAAATTATGCACTGAATAGACTCAAATATGTAAATAAGAGTAATAAGAATAATAAATAAAATTCATCAAATCATTCCAATCAGTCAAAAACATTTTTTTACTTTAAAAAAAAAAAAAAAAGAAATGTATTAAATGAAATGTGAATGTGTCCTTCTATTTATTAACTATTTCTACTTTTTATTCATTAATTTCAGCATGTTCTTCTGCCTCAATGGTCTTCCTGGGTTTCCTCATTTTCTGTTTTTGTCCTGTTTGTAAACCGAGGAGCCGGATAAATAAAACTATTATAAAATAAACTAAATAAATGTAACATTTCGACCCTCTGCTGCTCTCGGGTCTTCTGGGAGGCTCCTTATGAGTCTGGATGATAAAGATGTTCCTCTAGAACTACCTCCAGATGTTTCCTCAGAGACTCTTTTATCGTGTCGTTGGTTCAGACGTGACTAATCCTGCAGATGCTTTTAGTCGGACCTTTATTTGCATTCTTCAGCCTTCCGTTACACTCAGTCTGCTTTATTCAGGTTATATCTGAATATATCTGAATATTTTTCCAGGTCTGATTCAGTTAAAAACCATGGAGACAGCAGGATTAAATATCTGCAGAAACCAAGAACACGCTGAAAATTAGCAGAAACCCTGAACGAGGTGTGAATTTAAAGGGAGATGCAGCAGATTTATCCCCTCAGGAAGAAGAAAACCTGGATTTCTCCCAAAAATAAACCCATAAAAGATGACGAAGGCTTTCATTCTGAAAAATCCACTTCAGCATTAGGATGTCTACCCCCTTATTATTTATGATGCTGTGACTGTTTATCTATTTTTTTGAAATAACCTCTCCACGTCCACCAGCCTCCTCTGTATTTATATTTAACTGATCAGCTGCTGACCACCATGTTGGAGCCCAGAATTAAACACTCGTGTTCTAAACCATACCACATGGAAGCACACGTTTACATATCAGAGAGTAACTCTGTGGAGTTAAACTGGAAACTCCAACATGATAATAACCAATAAAACATGGCGTTATTATTTAAGTCAGTGGTGGAACTATCAGAACCCAAGTCTGTGTCAGACCAGCTGATGAAGATAAAAAGATGTTTAGTGGGTTTATTAAATCCAGAACATGTGAGCACAGAGAGCTAACGGATGGAGACGGAGCTACTGGGAGTTTTATCTTCAGGCGTCGGTGCAAAATATACAAATCGCCTTATTGAAGTTTGTCTGGAGGTTCTCAGTCATCAGGTCATGGTGATCGTAGGAGCTTCAGGAGAAACCATCTGGACTTCTCTGGTAGGCTCTTATAGACATTTCACCTTCATCCAAGGTTCTTCAATCCTAACAGACTAATGGCAACTTACAGCTTTCATAGTCCCTCCAGGTCACAAGTTTGAAGGTCCATTAACAACCAGGACTCACCTGTGTACAGGTGTAGATGTTGTGAAACCAGAAAGTCCACCAGCAACGACAGCAATCGTGGTGGTAGAGCTGCAATTTACACAACAGAAGTTATTGATAGACCTTCTGGTCTCACAGCTCATGATCGGTGTCATTGTTGGTGGAACTTCTGGTTTCACAGCTCATGATTAGTGTCATTGTTGGTGGACCTTCTGGTCTCACAGCTCATGATCGGTGTCATTGTTGGTGGACCTTCTGGTCTCACAGCTCATGATCGGTGTCATTGTTGGTGGAACTTCTGGTTTCACAGCTCATGATCGGTGTCATTGTTGGTGGACCTTCTGGTCTCACAGCTCATGATCGGTGTCATTGTTGGTGGACCTTCTGGTCTCACAGCTCATGATCGGTGTCATTGTTGGTGGACCTTCTGGTTTCACAGCTCATGATTAGTGTCATTGTTGGTGGACCTCCTGGTTTCACAGCTCATGATCGGTGTCATTGTTGGTGGACCTTCTGGTTTCACAGCTCATGATTAGTGTCATTGTTGGTGGACCTCCTGGTTTCACAGCTCATGATTGGTGTCATTGTTGGTGGACCTTCTGGTTTCACAGCTCATGATTGGTGTCATTGTTGGTGGACCTCCTGGTTTCACAGCTCATGATTGGTGTTGTTGGTGGTAGAACTCTGAATTTCATAACATTCACACCAGTCTCTAGGTGTGCCAGGAGGTCCACCAACAACCTGTCCAGGTGGTTGTTGGTGGACCTTCTGGTTTCACAGCATTCAAACCTGGAGACAGGTGAGGTCTGGTCGTTAATGTTCCTTCAGACATGTGACCCAATGTGACTATATACACCAACAACCTGTCCAGGTGTGAATTATTGTGAAACTAGGAGGTCCACCAACAACCACCTGGACAGGTCGTTGTCTGTAACTCCTCATCAGTCAGTTAGAACCGAAGAAGAACCTTAGATGAAGGTGGAACGTCTTCAAGAACCTACCAGTTGATTTCTACTGATCACCTTACTGGAATTCTCCCAGACTCTCGAAGTCTCATTCAGAGAATGCGGCTACAGCTGACTAACAAAGCTTCTGTCTTTGCCGTCCAGATGACCTGATGGCAGACCAAAGGATGGACATCTCGTCTACGATGACCGACTTCATGTCCCCCGGCTCCATCAGCACGCCTGGCATGGACTACACCCGCAAGAGGAAGGGCAGCACCACCGACTACCAGTAAGAAGATTTTAGAAGCAGAAAGCTACAGACTGTCCACCTGAAATATCATGGAGATATTTCACTCATGAGATGCACAGAGAAAGAAAAAAAATAAACACTGAAGTTTACAGAGACATCAGAAGGTTAACAGAAACCTGCAGCGTTTTTGGCCTCATTGACCTGAAACTTTAAACCGTCTTTAATAGTTCTGTCTCTAAATAATCAAAATAATCACATTTATCTCCACCTCGCTGACTGAAAACTGATTAATTGTGTTTCTTTGCAGAATTGATGGCTTCTCATTCGAGTAAGTTCAAACTCCACTCCATGTCTGTAGAAAGTTTAATCAATCAGTCTGGATTTAACTCCATAAAATATTAAAGAGACTGAAAATCAAACCTGCTGAACCCAGTGAACCTTTTTGTTTCAATGTCTGACATCTTCTGTGTTTTCCTCTGTAGTGACATGGACCCAGATAAAGACAAGCTGGGAAGGTAAGTCATCTGCAGCTTTGATGTTCTTATTCACTGTTTTATTTCCATTTAACTTTAAGGTCCACGTGTTCCGTTCTGTAGGAAAGCAGAAAGTTTCAGTCTTCTGATTTATTAGAAATCCAACCTGCAGGTTTCAGTGGAGATGAATGGAAGTTTTCTCTAATATAATAATATTTAGACTGTTAACCAGCAGATTCAGTGTCCTAACGTGCAAAAATATTTGGAAAATTAATGAAATATTATTAAAATTTCCAGAAATAGCAAAGAAATGTTGGAAACTGTTAAGAAAATGTACAAAAATGTTTATGATATATCCAAAAATATTAATGTCAAAATAATTTTCCCATATGGGGAAATATTTATCAAATTTGGGAAGACATTTATAAAAATGTACCGAAAATATTCAGATATTAAAAATCTAAATATTAATAAAATATCTGAATGATGGGGGGAAAGGACAGTCATTTGTACAAAAATGTTTAGAAAATAGTAATGTCAAAAAAAAATTACATTGTGGGGAAATATTTATTAAATATGGGAAGAAATAGAAAACAAAATATACTGTCAGAAAAAATAAAAATATTCAAAATATTCAGAAAATCTCTGAATGATGGGAAAAAAATATTGGACAGTAACAATAGTGTGTCAAAAACATTAATAAAATGTTGGAAAATGTTAATAATATGTATAAAAGTGTTTAAAAAATAGTTTTAAGTTCCCAAAATAATTTTCAAAAGTAAAATTGCTAATAGCTATAAAATCTGATCTATTTTTGCCAATTATTTTTTAATGAGATATTTTTAGTAAATATGTTTTATATTTTTTTAATAAGACAACAATAAGACATTTTTAATATAACATTTTTATTTATTTATTTATTTATTTACATATATATATATATATATATATATATATATATATATATATATATATATATATATATATATATATATATATTAAAAAAATAATTTTTAAATGAAACAATAAGTTTTTTCATTAGACATTTTTCTTAAATATTTCCAGTATTTTATTTTTTAAAAATTCTGTAATGAGACATTTTTGTTGTATGTATTTTGGTTAAACTAAAATATGTGTTTTAAACCTGCTGGTGAGATTAATCTGCCTGTGATTGACTCGTCTGAACACATTCTTTTGTATAAATATTCAACCAGAACTAACCTCCAGTTCACCTCCTCTGTTAGTTTTTTGTAAGCAGACGATCTGTCAGAGCTTTTCGTCTCGTTTATCGAGCCAGACTCTGTTTCTGGGCTTGGAGCCAGAGGGTTGGGTGGGGATTCTCCTCGTCGTTGAGAGGAGGTTTAATACGTCACCTTCAGATTGTGAAGTCAGATAAAAGTCTGGAGCTTCACCAGCGTTGCGTAAGCTGAACGAGGGCTGTTCCAGAAGCCGTGGCCTGATTCCCAAACCGCTCTGCTGACTTTAAAACCTCTGATACGTTTGTTTCCCCTCTCTAACATTTCTCTGTTTGCTTTGCAGCGACCAGCAGGGCCGGATTAAGAATGCCAGGTACCTACAGCGTCTCTTTACCTTCTAATCCCCGGCATGAATTAAATGCCTCCCATCGGACACAGAGGCAGCTGTGTTCGTTCATAGAAGAAACTTTGAGGTGTATAGAAGTGAAGGGAAGCTTCCAGTCGAGCTGCATCGACCCTCGGATGAGTTCTCACCGTCCTGAAAGACCAAAAACGGGGTTTTTATCTGCAGAGAACGATGTTTTATGAGCTGCTAGATCAGATCTGAGGATGACTGCAGGAGTTTTAGGATCTGGTCTTATAGCAGAGGCAATGGGCTGCCAGAAATTAAAGTTTTTACCTGGAGTTTATTTCAACGGTTCACTGGTGTTTGTAGGGTTTCTCTGTTTTGTTAAATTAGAGATTATGTCTTTCAAAATCACAAAATAGGAAATAATTTGCAAAAAAAGCAAAACTTCTACATTAAAACAGTAATTTGTTCTTGTACAATGCTTAATCAGAAAAAAATCACAATTTTTACTGTATTTAAATCAGCAAAACTATTATTTTCCAGATATTTGTAAGAAATTTATGCATATTAAGGACTGAAAAAAGGGAAATATTTGTTTACTGTAATTTCACAGAACTTTCTTGTGAAATTGCGGATAATTTGTTGTAAAATCACAGTAAAATTGTTTACATTTTTGAAAAGGAAAACAAGCCAAAACATCCACGTCAAATATCTGTGTTGTTAAAATAGTAATTTGTTCTTTTACGTTTAACAATAAAAAATACATAATTTTTACTCTATTTAAATAACTGAAATATTGTTTTTCAGATACTGTTAATTCGAAAAAATCTCTGTTAAATCACAGATAATCCTTATTAATTTACATAAATAAAAACTGTCAAACTGTAAATAATGTCCACATCAAAAATCTTTCATGTTTACAAAGTTTGTTTTTTTTAAAACAATTTTTAACAATAAAAAAATATTATCTGTACTGTATTTAAATCAGCAGTTATTGTTTTACAGATATTTGCTTTTATTTGAAAGGAAAATATGTACAATAATTTTTTTTCAAAATTTGGTATTTTATAGAATTTTTCTATCACATTACCGATATGCAATAAAATCACAGAAAAAATGTTAATTTATATGTTTGTGGAAAAAAAACTCACATTGACAATCTGTATTTTTACTAAAGATATTTAGGTCTTTTCCAGTGTTTGACTATTAAATTAATCTTTTAGATTAAAAAAACCCATTATTTTAAAGATATTTGTATTTTTTAAACATTGTGTATTTTAAGATTGTCAAAAAATTTATATATTTTTAACTGTTTTATGTTTTTCCCAGTTTTATGAAATTACAGTAATCAATATAATCAACAGTCAAAATTATAGAGAAAAAGTAGTAATTTACATGTTGACGGGTAAAGAAATGTCAGTAGTTTTACCAGAAATAAGGAGTAGTTTAACAAAAATAAAACATTTAACAGAAATGTGCCTTATGGTCACATTTTTACTGTTTATTGTTTGTGAGCCCCGGATGCCAGATTCCCTGTTTTAATGAATATCTTTGGTGGTGCCAGCAGCGTGATAATCATGACTTAGAAGAACTGTTGATGTGTCTCCGTCCACAGAGAGGCTCACAGCCAGATCGAGAAGCGTCGCAGAGACAAGATGAACAGTTTCATCGACGAGCTGGCGTCTCTGGTTCCCACCTGTAACGCCATGTCCAGGAAACTGGACAAACTGACCGTCCTCAGGATGGCGGTGCAGCACATGAAGACGCTCAGAGGTAGGAACAGACGGAGGGGAACTGGAGGGAACTAAAGGGAACCAAAGGGAACGTACCATCTGTAGAGACAGAACAGGTTCATGAATCTGTAGCCTCAAATAATTATCCTGAAAACAAACATGTTCTGATGAGAACATATAGTTATAGAGTAAAGTTTAATGGTTTAAAATCCTGCACAGAACTCTAATAAAACATACTGGGAACCAGTTTAAAGACTGAAACATACTGGGAACCAGTTAAAGACTGAAACATACTGGGAACCAGTTTAAAGACTGAAACATACTGGGAACCAGTTTAAAGACTGAAACATACTGGGAACCAGTTAAAGACTGAAACATACTGGGAACCAGTTTAAAGACTGAAACATACTGGGAACCAGTTTAAAGACTGAAACATACTGGGAACCAGTTTAAAGACTGAAACATACTGGGAACCAGTTAAAGACTGAAACATACTGGGAACCAGTTTAAAGACTGAAACATACTGGGAACCAGTTAAAGACTGAAACATGCTGGGAACCAGTTAAAGACTGAAACATACTGGGAACCAGTTTAAAGACTGAACATCTGGAACCAGTTAAAGACTGAAACATGCTGGGAACCAGTTTAAAGACTGAAACATGCTGGGAACCAGTTTAAAGACTGAAACATGCTGGGAACCAGTTTAAAGACTGAAACATGCTGGGAACCAGTTTAAAGACTGAAACATACTGGGAACCAGTTAAAGACTGAAACATGCTGGGAACCAGTTAAAGACTGAAACATACTGGGAACCAGTTTAAAGACTGAAACATACTGGGAACCAGTTTAAAGACTGAAACATACTGGGAACCAGTTTAAAGACTGAAACATACTGCGAACCTGTTAAAGACTGAAACATACTGGGAACCAGTTAAAGACTGAAACATACTGGGAACCAGTTAAAGACTGAAACATACTGGGAACCAGTTAAAGACTGAAACATGCTGGGAACCAGTTTAAAGACTGAAACATACTGGGAACCAGTTTAAAGACTGAAACATACTGGGAACCAGTTTAAAGACTGAAACATACTGGGAACCAGTTAAAGACTGAAACATACTGGGAACCAGTTTAAAGACTGAAACATACTGGGAACCAGTTTAAAGACTGAAACATACTGGGAACCAGTTTAAAGACTGAAACATACTGGGAACCAGTTAAAGACTGAAACATACTGGGAACCAGTTTAAAGACTGAAACATACTGGGAACCAGTTAAAGACTGAAACATGCTGGGAACCAGTTTAAAGACTGAAACATACTGGGAACCAGTTTAAAGAGACTGAAACATGCTGGGAACCAGTTTAAAGACTGAAACATGCTGGGAACCAGTTTAAAGACTGAAACATGCTGGGAACCAGTTTAAAGACTGAAACATGCTGGGAACCAGTTTAAAGACTGAAACATGCTGGGAACCAGTTTAAAGACTGAAACATGCTGGGAACCAGTTTAAAGACTGAAACATACTGGGAACCAGTTAAAGACTGAAACATACTGGGAACCAGTTTAAAGACTGAAACATACTGGGAACCAGTTTAAAGACTGAAACATGCTGGGAACCAGTTAAAGACTGAAACATACTGGGAACCAGTTTAAAGACTGAAACATACTGGGAACCAGTTTAAAGACTGAAACATACTGGGAACCAGTTTAAAGACTGAAACATGCTGGGAACCAGTTAAAGACTGAAACATACTGGGAACCAGTTTAAAGACTGAAACATACTGGGAACCAGTTTAAAGACTGAAACATACTGGGAACCAGTTTAAAGACTGAAACATGCTGGGAACCTGTTAAAGACTGAAACATACTGGGAACCAGTTTAAAGACTGAAACATACTGGGAACCAGTTTAAAGAGGCTGAATATTTATCGACATTTATTTAATAAAAACTAATTTAGAGGTCAAGGTGTTTAATGTCTTTGTTTCTGTATTTTCAAATCAATGAATTTGTTTAATTAAAATACATTTTAAATTTTTGCATTTTTTTGTTGGGAAAAACAGCAGGTTCTGTTCTATAAGGTTTTCCTGGTTAATGAAGATATTTAGGGCAGATTCCTCATGAATGGAAGTCCATAATTATGAATGTTTTCTAATGCAGCATTATTTCTATTTATTTTTACTTCTGTGTTGGAGAGAGAATAGTGTGAAGCGGTTCTAAATATAAAGGAACCGGAGGAGGAAATGTGGTTATGAAAGGAGAGGTTCATCAGTGACTCATTTACTGCTGATGGTGGTTCTGAGTGTGGTGCTGCAGCTGATCCACAGTAGAACATCTAGTCTGTGAAGGGTTGAGCTGTTACCTGTACAGGTGCAGTGTGAGCAGCTACAGGTGTGTTTTTACCTGTTCCAGGTGCAGCCAATCCGTACACAGAAGCAAACTACAAACCTTCCTTCCTGTCAGACGACGAACTCAAGCACTTGATACTAAGAGTGAGTCCAGAAGTCACACATTTCCACAAATATTATGTTTTTATTCAGGATTCCGTTTCCAGGTTGGAGTTTTGTGTTTATTATCACACTCTGTTACTGTAGATACACATTTTACCTGTTATTTTCAGTAAATATATGAGGAAAATGTATTTATTCCAGTGTTTTTACTCTACTACAGGCTGCTGACGGTTTCCTCTTCGTGGTCGGATGCGATCGTGGAAAAATCCTGTTTGTTTCTGAGTCGGTGTACAAGATTCTGAACTACAGTCAGGTACGCTAAAAATACCGCTGTGATTTAGTGTTAAAGCTGCTCAGCATTCGAGGACCTCAAAAGGAATTTTCACAGTTTTAAATCACCAAACTAGGTCATGTATGCAGCAGAAAGCAGCAGTTCTTTAGTCATCAGAACCAAAACCAGAAGGATTCCTAATTGGTTCCCTCTGAAGCTCAGTTCACACAGAATCCTGGAAATATGTTGCTCAGAGTTTATGTATTTGTTATTTGGGACCCAAAATTAAGTTTTGGAAAAATATTTAAGTTGAATTTTGAGAATTTCATGCTGTCATACTGGTGAATTTTTCTGGTTTCACCCCCAGAAAACATCTGAGAAGTTATTTTAATGGTTTAAAAGAAACACAGGTGTGAAGCAGCTCTCAGGAACAGTGGTTCTACAACTAGATATCAGTTCAGGGATTCACAGGAAGATACCACCATGATTCTTCTTATACTGTGGTGTTAGGTCTATTTATTGCATACCAGGTGTCATGGATCAATACTTGAAGAGGTCATGTTTTCTTATGCCGAAGAGGAAATGCTCTTGAAATGGGCGTTTCAATAAGACAACGACCCCAAACACACCAGTAAGCGACTAGCATCCTGGTTCCAGACCAACAGGATTAACCTTACAGAGTGACCAGCCCAATCCCTGCACCTTAATCCAATAGGGAACTTGTTGGGTGGCATTTAAAACGCCGTTTCTGAGGCAAAACCAGGAAATGCGTGTAGTCCAATCGTCCAGGGCTGGATTCCCTTTTCACAGGTACCAGAAGTTGATCGACTTCATGCAACACAGACGTGAAGCAGCTCTCAGAAACAGTGGTCCTACAACTAAATATCAGTTCAGTAGTTCACAGGAAGATGCCACCGTGAAGCACGGTGGTGGAAGCATCATGATATGGGGATGTTTTTCAGGCTATGGCTTTGGACATATTTACCATCTACCAGGGATCATGGATCAATACTCGAAGAGGTCATGTTGCCAAGAGGAAATGCTCTTGAATTAGACGTTTCAACAAGATTGAGGTTGGTTTAGTTAATTCTGTTGGTCGTTTCCTTTTAGAACGACCTGATCGGCCAGAGTCTGTTCGACTACCTTCATCCCAAGGACATCGCCAAGGTCAAGGAGCAGCTGTCGTCCTCCGATACCGCTCCTCGAGAGAGACTCATCGACGCTAAAAGTAACAAAACACCAGCACATATCATCTGTTTTCTACATTTAACCATCTGCTTTCCACTCTGAGGTTCCATTTTCCCTCCCATGTCTTTAAAAACTGTCCCAAGGTCCGATAGATGAAACTCACATCTTCACTGAGTTTTTATCTTGCACGCTATAGTTCTAAAATTGTTATTTAGTTGTGATTATTGTCATTTTTGACCATTTTGAGTAAGTAGACACTTTTAAATTTAATTTTGGACTAATTTCAAGTCATTTTGGACCATCTTTATCTGAAACCAATTGTGTCTTTCATTACGAGTTTAAAATCTTGACACTTTGGAGTCAGTTCAGACCAGTTTCAAGTCATAATGGACCATTTTTATCTTGTTTTGGACAAATTTCGAATAATTTCAGACAAGATTCAAGTCATCTCTGGTGAAATTTTGACCAACGACTGTATTTTAGTAGAAATATGGATCCATCCATAGATAAACCCTTACAGGAGCTTTATGGAGACACTAGACCAGGGGTCAGTAACTGGCGGTCCGGATCCGGACCCAGACGCCGTCTTATACGGACCAGACCTGTAATCAGTAAACTGTAACGGGATTTTAAATTTGACCGGTCGCTTCTGTTTTACTGGCAGAGCTTTCCCAGTGTTTACAGCGTTGGTTATCAGCTCTGGAAACACACAGACCAATTAGGTACGAGTTCAGCCATCCCATGTGACGCTACTCAGCCAATGAAGTCTCTGCATTGCAGCTGCTAAACATCACAGCTCTGTTCAGAAAACAATTGAGAGGTGAGGGACAAACAAAAAAGGAAATGAATAAAGTGACACAGAGAGGGAAATAGTCCTGCACATGCTGACCATGTTTGGATCAACATACAGCTGGAGGAACCTTTCTCAACTATGAACATAATCAAAACTGAATATGGTTCCAGACTGACCAATGAGCTCCAGATATGTTTGAGAACGACCCTGACACCATTCAGACCACAATTCACAAAATACTGGCAGAGCAAACTGCAGCTCAGTTCTCCCATTAAGCAGCAGGGATATAAGGGGAGTAACAAGACAGGAAAAAAATGTAAAAGTGTTCAATTGTTTACATTTTTTGAGATTTAGGTGTTGTTAAAGATGTATATAAGCTGGTTCGCGTTGTTTAGTCATTATTTTTTCAAGTTCTGCACTTCATTTTAAGATGTACAGTTATATCAAAAGTTATTTGTTAATAAATGTTGTCAAAATGTTTCTGAACCGTACTGAATTTATTTGATTTGATGGTCACTTATTGATTACATGCAGACAGTAATAAAAATTCTAGGTTACATCATCATATATCGCACTAATTGATGTTAGACTTTATGATGTTCCGGACCTTTGCTTTAATACATTTTCTCTGACTGGACCTCTTTGAATTTTAGTTGAATACCCCTGCACTAGACCAACCTGGATTGAATGTTTTGTACTTTCTAGAGTAGCCCTACCGACAACTGGACAAAGTTCTAGAGTAGACCAACCGACAACTGGACAAAGTTCTAGAGTAGACCAACCGACAGCTGTCCAGTTGTCAGTACATCTACTCTAGAACTTTCTCCAGGGGACGTTCTCCTCTATGGACTTGAAGGACCTGGAACTCTGGAAATATTCCCAGTATGAAGGTAGAACTCTGATCATTAAATCTAAGTTCTGAACTGTATTTCTGTATTTCTTGTGTGTTTTCTCTACAGCTGGTCTTCCGGTGAAGACGGACATCACCCCTGGACCTTCTCGACTCTGTTCTGGAGCCCGACGGTCGTTTTTCTGCAGAATGAAATGTAACCGACCCTCAGTCAAAGTGGAGGACAAAGACTTTCCCTCCACCTGCTCCAAGAAAAAAGGTAAACGGCTGCTCTCCCCAATCAGAAATCCTTCACAATACCAAGACGGATTATTTATTACAGCTCGTTTCCCAGATGTGTTCTGTTTGTCTGCTGGAAGTAGATTATTAAAATTTATTTCACAGCAAAAAGCCACATTTATGAGTCATTTTAAACAGATTCAAGTCAAAATATTTAAAAACTGGAACCTTGTCTGGTCAGACTGTAACCCATCAGATTCTACTGATGTTAGAGCCTCAACAGTTGGAGAAACGTGGACCAAAGACTGGATTTTAGTAGAAACATGGATCCATCCATAGATAGACACTGACACTTGACACTTATGGAGACACTAAACCAGCCTGGATTGGAGGTTTTAAACTTGTTTTTATTTTGAACAACCAATAATTATTAATTATTGTTAATTTGGACAGTTGTTGAGTCAGTTTGGACCATCTTGACCTTATTTCAAACAAATCTTGAGGGTTTTTGGAGTAATTCTGGACAGATTTGAAGTAATTTCAGACGAGCTTCAAGTGATTTTGGACAAGACTCAAATCAGAAATAATTCAGAATCCAAACAATGATTGAATTTGGCTCCAATAGCATCAGATGGATCATCAATGACTCAAAAACTGACATAAAAATGATCCAAAATTACCCAAATGTGTTCAAATTGAGATGAAGTGGACTCGGCGTTTGTTCAGAAATCATGTAAACAGAATAGTTTTGATGTTCTGAGCAGCCGTCCAGGATTCTGCTCTTCATTCAACAGTCTCAGTTTTTCACTCTTTCAGTTGTTGTGAAACTAAAAACCTCCTGCCGTTCCCTTTTCTTATTTTTAGAGCCGACATCCTCATTAGAACCAGGAATCACACCTCAGTTAGCACGAGAGCAGCGCCGTTACACAACTCAGGAAGTGGGCTTCTTCAGGCTGCATGGATTTAAAATTAAATGAGATTTATTTATCTCACAGCAGCAAACTTACAGCAGCAGAAGATCCAGTAGAATATAAAGTATATAAACTTAGAGCAGCAGAGGGTTCAGTAGAATATAAAAAAATTAAGAAAAAATGAACACAAGTACAGATTATTCCATACATCAGTGCTGCTTACAGCTCTGCTTTATAAAATACTCATGTTTAACTGATTTTTATAAATCTATATTTTATAAATGACTGAATTTAATTGATTCTTATCAATATAATGTATATTTTATAAGATAGTGATATTGAATTGATTATTGTCAATGTAATCTATATTTTTAGATATTTAATTGATTTGTATAAAATATTGCACAAATGTATATTTGATAAAATATTGATATTTAACAAATTTTTAGAAATATAATCTACATTTTATAAACATGGATATTTAACAGATTTTTGTAAATCTATATTTCATAAAATGCCAATATTGCAGATTTTTATAAATAAATCTATATGTTATAAAATACTAAACATTTAAAAATTTAACAGGATTTATTCAATATAATCTATAATGTATGAAATGTTGATATTTAACTGATTTTATAAATATAATCTATATTTTACAAAATTCTGTTTTTATCAATATAATCTGTATTTTATAAAATACAATTTTTATCAATATAATATATATTTTCTGAAACAGCACTGCATAGATTTTTAGTAGAAATCCAGATTTTTTGCAGTGATTTTATCTATATTTTTCGGGTTCTTTATATGTAGAAAAATTCTGATATTGCTCAGATTCTTTACTAATTTTACTCGATTTATTAACTTTATTTAACAGCTTTTTAATCTAACTGCACCATCAGGAACAACATCTTGAATTTATCCAGCATTAATCACCGCTAAAACCTGGTTTTATAGCAGAAAAGCCTTTTTCTGTTGGATATTTTACATGTTTTACCACAAGTAGTCTGTGAATTCAGAGCAGATATCTTATTATTTACCTCCCAGAATGATGTAAAACCGCTAAATGATCAGTTTTCCTGAACAATCATGGATTTGTTGAGCGAACCGACTCATAAACAGATACTGAGCTGTATCGCTGCAGCCTGACAGGATTAAATAGGACGTTATGGTGAACGATAAACAGGAAGAGAAACAGCAGCCCTGGGTGTCGCCATGGCAACCACATAATCCTGAATAAATATTTATGTCGGTTACGCAGGTAACTTCCTCTTCTTTAGAGAATGGCTGTTTAATGGTAGTTTATCTTCATGGTTTATTCTGAAATCCCACATTTAGACATGGAAAAGCTCAAATAGTAGCTTTAAGAGAAACTAAAGGTTTAATTTAAACTTTAGAGAAACTAAAGGTTTAATTTAAGGATCAGCAATAAGAGCTGAAGATGGTTCAGGTTTTTCTTTAGATTCTGTACTTTTAAAAGATAATTCACATCAACATGGAGTCATTTTTAATCTGTAGAACCAGAATCTACACAGTACTATTACTATTATAGATATTTAATTATTTACATTTTAACTTAACTTTAAAACTGGGTGAACTTTTAAGGCTTTAACACGTGATAAATCTGGACCCACATCTATGGACTTCAAGGACCTGGAATGTTCTAAGTGAGACTAAACTTAAAGACTGGAAGCAGGAAAGGAGAACGTTCCCTGGAGAAAGTTCTAGAGTAGACCTACCGACAACTGCAAATAGTTCTAGAGTAGACCTACCGACAACTGGAGAAAGTTCTAGAGTAGAACTACCGACAACTGTCCAGTTACAGGGGATATTAAAGAGTATACCTATCTCTTGATGATGGTTCTGAGGAGGTTTTAGGAGGAAATACTGGTTGGTTTTTGATAGACTTAATTTGAAACTCGTGAATCTGCTAATATTTGGTGTTTTTCAAGTCCAGTTTGCAAATAAAATATAATGGAAGATAAAATCCATGTTTATTGTCGTTGTTCATCAACAGAAGGCAGTTTAGAAGGAAAGAGAACCAAATCATTACCAACGATAGAATAAAAACACCATCCTGAATCCTGTTTTCTGACCGTTTTAAATCCCTTTCAGCTCATCAGTCTTTAAAATCCTCCCGTCGTCCCTCAGCGTGGCGCCGCCGTCTATTTCTAACCTTCGTCTTCGTCTTTGTTGCAGCGGACCGTAAGAGCTTCTGCACCATCCACAGCACCGGCTACCTGAAGAGCTGGCCGCCCACTAAGATGGGTCTGGATGAGGACAACGAGCCCGACAACGAGGGCTGCAACCTGAGCTGCCTGGTGGCCATCGGCCGGCTGCACCCCCACATCGTCCCTCAGCCCAGCCTGGCCGACATCCGGGTGAAGCCCACCGAGTACGTGTCCCGCCACGCCATTGATGGGAAGTTCGTCTTCGTCGACCAGAGGTGAGAAGCACACTATTTATCTGTTTACTGGGGATTTTCATGACATTTTGGACCATTTTTGAGTCATTCTGGACAGATTTTGAGAAATGTTTGACATTTTTCATGTAATTTTGGACAATTTTCATGGATGAAAAACATTTTTAAGCAAATCTTCAGTAATTTTGGACCATTTCTTAGTAGTTCTACATGGACATTTGTCATTCTGGACACATTTTGATCCATTTTTGACTATTTTTGACTGATTGTAGACTCATTTTGAGTCATTTTGGATGTCAATTTTGAATAAGTTTGGACAACTTTTATGGAATTTGAGCAGTTCTTAATAAAAACACATCTGAGTTCTGGTAAAAACTGACATCAGATCAGTTTTACATCCATACATTTGTTTGTGTTGTTTACAACAGCTTTCATAGTAATTTTGGGTAATTTTCACATCATTTTGGACCATTTTTAAATCATTCTGGACAGATTTTAAGAAAGTTTGGACATTTTTTGTGTAATTTTGGACAATTTTCATGAATGAAAGACACATTTAAGCTAATTTTAAGTTACATTGGATCATTTTTGAGTAGTTTTATATGGACGTTTGTCATTTTGGACACATTTTGATGCATTTTTAACTATTTTTGATTCATTTTGGGTAATTTTGAATATGTTATGCATAATTTTCGACAACGTTTGTGTAATTTTTAACATTTTTTAGTCATTTTGAGTGATTTTGGGTCATTTATTTTTCTATTTTACCCAGAATGAGCAAAAATTTAAAAAGGTACAGGATGATATGACGGATTAAGTGGCCACAAGTGTAATATTTGTTTAAATAATTTAACTGTAGGATTTACTGAAACATTTTCAATAGCTCTCAGAGTAATGGGGGGTAATTTTCATGTCATTTTGGACCATTTTTGAGTCATTCTGGACCAATTTTGAGAAAGTTTGGACATTTTTCATGTAATTTTGGGCAACTTTCACGCATGAAAAGTACACTTCAGCAAATTTTTTGAGTAGGACATAAGTCACTTTGGATATAATATGTGTAATTCTGGACAAGTTTTGTTCAATTTTTAACATTTTTCTTAGTAATTTTGAGCCATTGAAAAGTGATTTTGGTTCATTTTAGACAATTTTTGAGTAATTTTGGACAGATTTGAGTAACTGGATGGTTTTATGTGATTTTTGGACATCTTTTGTCTTATTTTGAACTTTTCTTGGAACAGTTTCTACAATTATCAAGTATTTTTTAATAATTTTTGTCTAATTTTGGAATACTTTAGTGTCATTTGGAACATTTTTTAATACATTTAAACAGTTCTCATACATTTAAACTCCCAGTCTGTTCTGGTCATTTCGTTACGAGGTTAGAATAAGTTCGCATGCTGCTAAAACCAGCTCTTTATTTTATCATTTACTTAGACGAGTAAAGCTGCAGGTAGATTCACTCTGTGGAACATTTACTTCCTCTACAGGTAAAGTTTTTTTTATTTCCTCCTCAGTGACTAGTTGTAGAGTTTATTCAACATTTTCTGACTTCTGTTCTCAGAGCCACAGCCATACTGGCCTACCTGCCCCAGGAGCTGCTGGGAACCTCCTTCTACGAGTATTTTCACCAGGACGACATCGGGCACCTGGCAGAGTGTCACCGGCAAGGTATGGATGGATGGATGGATGGATGGATTATGATGATGGCTGGATGATGATAATAGATGATGAATGGATGGATGGATGGATAATGATGATGGATGGATGATCATAAACGATGGGTGGATGGATGGATGATGATGATGGATGGATGATGATAATAGAGGATGGATGGATGGATGGATGGATGGATGGATGATAATAATGGGTGGATGCATGGATGGAAGGATGGATGATGATAATAGATGATGGATGATAATGGGTGGATGGATGGATGGATGATGATGATGATGATGGATGGATGATGGAAGGATGGATGGATGCATAATAATGATAGATGGATGATGATAATAGATGATGGAAGGATGGATGGATGCATGATGATGATAGATGAATGATGATAATAGATGATGATTGATGATGGATGAATGGATGATGATGATGATGGATGGATGGATGATGGATGGATGATGATGATGATAGATGATGGATGGATGATGGATGGATGGATGGATGGATGATAATGATTGATGGATGGATGGATGGATGATGATGGATGATAATGGATCAATGATATAATAGGTGATGGAAGGATAGATGATAATGATTGATGGATGGATGGATAGATGGATGGATAGATGGATGAATGATGATGATGATAATGGATGAATGATGATAATAGATGATGGATGGATGGATGATAATGATTGATGGATGGATGATGATGGATGGATGATAATGGAGGATGGATGATTCTGTTGTTTACTCTCCGTTTCCTTCCTTCAGTGCTGCAGATGAGAGAGAAGATCAACACCAACTGTTACAAGTTCAAGATTAAAGACGGTTCCTTCATCACGTTGAGGAGCCGATGGTTCAGCTTCATGAACCCCTGGACCAAGGAGGTGGAGTACATCGTCTCCACCAACACCGTGGTGTCGTAAGTATCAGAGTTTAGATTGGAATATTTCACCAGGACTTTATCAATATTCAGAGTTCTACCTTCATCCTGGGAATATTTCCAGAGTTCCAGGTCCTTGAAGTCCATAGAGGAGAATGTCCCCTGGAGAAAGTTCTAGAGTAGACCTACCGACAGCTGGAGGAAGTTCTAGAGTAGACCTACCGACAACTGGAGAAAGTTCTAGAGTAGACCTACCAACAACTGGAGAAAGTTCTAGAGTAGACCTACTGACAGCTGGAGGAAGTTCTAGAGTAGACCTACCGACAACTGGAGGAAGTTCTAGAGTAGACCTACCAACAACTGGAGAAAGTTCCAGAGTAGACCTACCGACAGCTGGAGAAAGTTCTAGAGTAGACCTACCGACAACTGGAGAAAGTTCCAGAGTAGACCTACCGACAGCTGGAGAAAGTTCTAGAGTAGACCTACCGACAACTGGAGAAAGTTCTAGAGTAGACCTACCGACAGCTGGAGAAAGTTCTAGAGTAGACCTACCGACAACTGGAGAAAGTTCTAGAGTAGAACTATCCGACAACTGGAGAAAGTTCTAGAGTAGACCTACTCTCGAACTTTCTCCAGGAGACGTTCTCCTTTATGGACTTGAAGGACCTGGAACTCTGGAAATATTCCCAGAATGAAGGTAGAACTCTGATCATTGATGAAGTTCCTGGAGATGAAGAACCATATGTTCTGAGGGGAACTTTAATCAGATGTGGTTGGTTTTATTTGGACTCTTAGTCGTGTTTTTGTGTCCAGGTGTCCTATGATGGAAGGATCAGACTATCCTCAGTCTGCTGCGTCTCCTCAGAGCATGGACAGCGTCCTGACCTCAGAAGGTAAAGTATGGATGATTTATCTAAAACCAGACCTTCACTTCCTCCGTGCTGTCAGCCGGTTTCTCCTCACGGTGAATAAATGCTTGATCTCCTGGTTCCTGGTTGGTAGGAGGCGGTCGGCGGGCGCTGCAGACAGTACCCGGCATCCCCGGCGGCACGAGAGCCGGAGCCGGGAAGATCGGACGGATGATCGCCGAGGAGGTGATGGAGATCCAGAGGTTAGTCATCAGCGTCCGTCCTCTGATGGAGGAAAACATGTCTGGAGTGACCTTTGAAAGAAGCTTCATGCTGTCAGTGTTGAATAATTTCTAGTTATTTAAAACATCAGAACATGTTCTGAGTCAAACAGCTCCACACCAGAATAACTCGTATCGTCTCCATCTTCTCATCGTCATGGCAACACGGTTTCCTTCTCCACTCAGGAATATGTTTAGTTTGTGTTCTAGTCGATATGTGAGTTATTTTACCAAAAATCAATCCGAACCTCCCACACGTCAGGACTCCACACGTAACTGTTTCCATGATTTTCATGGTTTTATCATTCTCTCGTCTATTTGTGCTCGTTTTGAGTCTCGTTTTTAGCGTTTTGTTTCATTTTTGTCCTTTTTTGTTGTTTCACCATGCTGAATGGCTCTCCAACAACCTGCACCTCGGTTCCCTGTTTTTGAGCCATGCCACATTTTTTTATTCTTTTTTCCATCTCTTTATAGTCATTTTGTAACTCATTTTTGATGTTTTGCATCTAATTTTTAACATTTTGTATTTCAATTTTGTCCTTTTCTGCTGTTTTGTGTCATTTTCTGTCTTGTTTTTAGATGTTTCCATGTTTCCAACATCTCCAGACTTTTTATCTTCCAACAACTTGCCTTGCTCCTCTGTTCAGTTTTTGAGCCATGCCGCATTACTTTATTCTGGCATTTTTGATTTTTTTTGGACTATTTTTGTTTCTTCATAGTCATTTTGTGTCTCATTTTTGTCTATTTTTTGTGTTTTGTGTCATTTTCTGTCTTGTTTTTTAGTTATCTGCATTTTTAAAGAGTCTATAAACTTTTCCTCTCCACTCTGCTCATCATCTGTAGATGTTTCACCATGCTGAATGTATCTCCAACAAGTTGCTCCTCTGTTTCCTGTTTTTTAACCATGCCACATTATTTTATTCTGACATTTTTGCATTTTTTGACTTGTTTTGTCTCTTTATAGTCATTTTGTATTTCATGTTTATCATTTTGCATCATTAGTTTTTATTGAATCAGGTGCAAACTGTTTACTTTGAATGAATTTTTAAATCTAGAGTAATGCCATCTTGATTAGATTTTAAGATTTTAGGTTTTAATTTGCTTAATTTTCCAATTGAACCACTTTTTACACGTCATACATTCAAAGACCGTTGGAAAGTTGAACATCCAATGTTTTTTTTCCGTTTTTGTAGCTTCTTTATCTGATAAATGTTGTCGTTTTGTCTTTTAAACCATTTGAAGCAGCGAGTTTTGAGGTTCAGGGTTTTTATCTGCTAACGGTAACTTCTTGGAGCTGTTCTGCTCAGTTAGATGGAGTTTAAATCCGTAAAATGTGTTTTTTTGGAATCGGCAGCCATGTTCTTTGTGTCCAACAGGATTCGAGGCTCCTCCCCCTCCAGTTGTGGCTCCAGCCCTCTGAATATAACCAGCACCCCCCCACCTGATACCTGTTCACCTGGAGGCAAGAAGGTAACTAAACAGTACTTCAGAGCTAATTGTGGAGCTCTCAGGAACTTCAGGAACCTCGTCAGCTCCTAACTAACTTTCCAGTTAGTGGTGGAGCCTTCAGGAGCTGACGAGGTTCATCTTTCCAACGAGCTTCTTCGGCGTCTGAGTTCACAGTAAACTGATAAATGTTTGTCTGCCGCCTCCACAGATCCAGAACGGAGGAACACCTGACCTGCCGAGTACAGGAATAATTCCTGGACCTGATTCTGTCGGATATCCTTATTCCAACCAGTCCATCATGAGTGAGTCATACAATCCAAGTAAAACCAAATAAATCTGATCCAAGTTCAATCACAGACCCTGCTCAGAACATTTGGTTCTTCATCTGCAGTAACTTCATCAATGACCAGAGTTCTACCTTCAGACTCGGAATATTTCCAGAGTTCCAGGTCCTTGAAGTCCATAGAGGAGAACGTCCCCTGGAGAAAGTTCTAGAGTAGACCTACCGACAACTGGAGAAAGTTCTAGAGTAGACCTACTGAAAACTGGACAGTTGTCGGTAGGTCTACTCTAGAACTTTCTCCAGTTGTCGGTAGGGCTGGACCTGACTATCCGAATAATTGGTCCCGACGGTGGTATCCGCAAATCCCCCCCTTCGGACGATGTCGCGTGATCGGTATTCGTCACGTGAATTCGCCCAACGTGCCCCCCCTGTCGGACGTTACTATAGGAACCGATCTTAATATCCCCGCCGTCGTTTGTCATTAATAGGGCCTGAATATCCGGAGCCCAGAAACTGCTATTCGGGCCAGCCCGAGTTGTCGGTAGGTCTACTTAGAACTTTCTACAGTTGTCGGTAGGTCTACTTAGAACTTTCTACAGTTGTCTGTAGGTCTACTTAGAACTTTCTACAGTTGTCTGTAGGTCTACTTAGAACTTTCTACAGTTGTCGGTAGGTCTACTCTAGAACTTTCTCCAGTTGTCGGTAGGTCTACTCTAGAACTTTCTCCAGGGGACGTTCTCCTTTCCTGCTTCCGGTCTTTAAGTTTAGTCTCACTTAGAACATTCCAGGTCCTTGAAGTCCATAGAGGTGGGTCCAGATTGATCACTTTTCAATTGACTTTTTCAGAACTTCGTCAGTCCAACAGATAGAACCATGACATTTAGGAGGAGAAACATCTGAGTTCTGGTAAAAACTGACCCCACATCAGTTTTACATCTATCCAGGTGTCTCAGTCCGAAGATAATCCAGATTTCACAAATTCTGGTCAGTTTTCGAGTCATTTAGGACAAAATTTCAGATCCTTTAGAACATTTTTGGACTAATTTGGGGAAATCCTGAGTCATTCTGGAAGGTTTCTGTCATTTTTTTGACAAATTTTGATAAATTTGGGTCAATTTAGTGTAATTTGACATTTTTTGTCATTTTGAAGTTTTTTGAGCCATTTTTGACAAATATTGAGATATTTGGGACGATTTTTGTGTAGTTTTATCCAATTTTCATGTAATTTGACCAATTTTTAATCAAAACACATCCGAGTTGTGGTAAAAACTGACCCCGGATCAGTTTTACATCCATCCAGGTGTCTCGGTCTAAACACTGAATCTGGTTTCTGTTCAGAACCATTCTTAAAATAATTTTATTCCACTGTTGACTCAGAAATTGGATCATTTTCAATTTCAGACAATTTTCATTTAATTTTCAACTAATTTCCTGTAATTTTGGATCATTTTTGAGTAATTTTCTGCAAATTTTGAGTCATTTTCTATCATTTTTGAAGCAATGTGGACTAATTTTGTGTTGTTCTGCAAATATTCAGTCAGTTTGGATCATTTTTGAGTCATTTTGGGTGGATTCTGACTCATTTTGGAAAATTTTCTGGTCATTTTCACCAAGTTTTATGTCAACTTGGATCTTTTCTCCTCATTTTGAATCATTTTTGTGTCTTTGGGATCATTTTCGAGTCATTTAGTACAAAATTTTGTCATTCTGGTTCTCACCTGAATGGATGTAAAACTGATCTGGGTTTAGTTTTTACCAGAACCCAGGTATCACAGTTTGACGACTAAAAATGTGGACAAATTTAAAGTAATTCTGAAAAAGTTTTCATATTTTTTTCATAAAAACTTTCAGAACATTTCAATTTCTCTGTCATTTATGGCATTTTTGCGTCAGTTCAGACAGGCTTTGAGAAGTTTTGGGCAACTTTAATGTCATTTTGAACTCTTTATGATATCATAGTTTCAGCAGCACAACAACCATGGATCAACCACAAAGAGGGTTTAGGTTTTGTTGAAAGAAGAGTCTGTTGAACTTTGGTAGTCCAGCCCTCTGATTGGACCTGTAAATACCTGCTTTGATCTAGAACCATGAGATGCTGTAGTACCTGGTTGATCCACCAGGTGATGCCTCTTACTTTTCAGTAAGATTTTACAAATGCAACTTGTTTGCTGCGTTGAAGCGACCCAAGTTTAGCTAAAACGGGCCACCATGACAAAGACTTGTGTGGTGGTTAATGACAAAGAAATGAAATAAACTACAGAAAGAGTCTATATCGAGACACAAACCAACCACAGAGGAAAACTACCACAAAGACACAAAAGTCTACTGCAGAAGAAGCCAAAAAACTCTACAGAGATGAGAGTTGGCTTCTATCTGCTGACTGATGAAGTTCTGTGGTTTCTATCTGCTGACTGATGAAGTTCTGAGGCTCAGAAATGATGAAAGAAGGAAATTAAAATGATAGAAGTTTTTATTTATGCAGGTAAAACTTTAAATACACTGAAGTTAAAGTACAAAAAGAATCAGCTGATTCTGAGGAGGTCTGATTGGGTTCTGACTGATTGTTTTCATGTTCTACCTCCTCCTCTGTCCAGGTGATAACTCCCACCTGAGCATAGACATCATGGATGAACCTGGCTCCAGCAGCCCCAGCAACGACGAGGCGGCCATGGCGGTCATCATGTCGCTGCTGGAGGCCGACGCCGGCCTGGGTGGCCCCGTCGACTTCAGCGACCTGCCCTGGCCTTTGTGAGGAAGCTGGACGGGAAGAACCGGAGCCGCCGACGGAGACTTCAGTCGGGTCGAATCCTGGCAGCTTCCTGCAAAAACGACCATTTTAATAAAGACTAGTCAGGATTTAAACCGGCACGAGATGATTTCTGTCAGACGACGCGCTCTGGTCGGACTGTTCAGGCTCCCCCCCTACTTCCTGGTCCGTCATTCCCTGTAGGTGGAGCTTCAGAGGCGAGGTCTTTGTTAAGATGATCGTTTTTACTGTCGGCTGCCTGCAGATCAGTTTCCCAGCATTGCCACGGCGAGAGACCACAACTCAACCACAATCCAGCAAACACCAGCTGCAGAAGAGCGTCGCTAAGACATTGACGCTCCTGCTAGCACGTCCACGTTAACACATTGACTCTCCTTCATAGACTTTACTGTGTCCCGTGGCGGCTCTGGATCCCGTTGCTTCCAGATCGACAGCGGCAGACTCCAGAGCCGGTTGGAGGACGACGTGTCGGACGGAAAGCGTTGGATTCCTGCATCCTGCTGTGACTCTCCACATCTTTTAGCTGCATTTAAAGATTCTGTCCAAACATGACCCTCTGCCTGAACTCGGTTGCTTTAATCCGGTCGACCTCCAACAAGGGACCTGCCACAGTTCATCTTTGGAGATTTGCCCAGAAGGATGTTTATTATTCCCAGAAATTCCACCACCAGGTTGTGTTTCAGAGGAAGCCGCTCAGCTGCTGTTTCCTCAGCTTTTTCTCCGAGCTGCTGTTTCCCCGGAGTTCAATTTTAAGCCGAACTGATCGATTTGACAGAACTTCTGTGATCTCCTGCCACTCAGTTGAGGCGTTCAAACATCCAAAACAATGGAACAAACCACTGCGTTCAGATTCCAAGTTTAGCTACCTGTGGGCCACCATGACAAAGACTAGTGGGGTGATTAAATATCTCCAACCAGGACTAAGATAAATAAAAGATGAGTAGGTGTAAGCTCACCTCTGATTCAAGATGATTGGTCTGTTTTGTGCAGAACAGCTGACTTTTTCTGGAGCGTGATCAGAATCTAATGCAAAAAACAATTTTTTTTTTAAAAGAAAGCCATGATACTCGTGTTGGATTTTAGGTTTTGTTGAGGCGGCTAACAGAAAAATGTCTGGTTCTGTTCAACTTTCTTTGTAGTCCAGCCCTCTGATTGGACCTGTAAAGACTTCCTGCTTTGATCCAGAACAGTGAGAAGCTGTAGTACCTGGTTGATCCACCAGGTGACGCCGCTTACTGTTCAATAAGATTATTAAAAATGCAGTTTGTTCCTGCATTGAAGCAACCCACATTTAGCTAGCCGTGGGCCACCATGACAAAGACTTGTGTGGTGGTTAATGACCTCTGAATACAAGACAAGTAGACAAGCGTTTTTTTAAAGAAAGCTATGATACCCGTTATCTCTGGTTTTAGGTTTTGTTGAGGCGGCTAACAAAAAAAAGTCTGGTTCTGTTAAACTTTCTTCGTAGTCCAGCCCTCTGATTGGACCTGTGAAGACTTCTTGGTGTTCAATAACATGAAGCGATGCAGTTCGTTTGCTGCGTTCAGGCAACCCATGTTTAGCTAGCCGTGGGCCACCATGACAGAGACTAGTGTGGCGTTTGATGACCTGTCGAAGTAGAGAAAACAAAGTTGATGGAAGCAGCAGCTCAGTGCAGCTTTACCTTCTGAACCCATCAGTCTGGCTCCAAACCCCGACTGTCCAAGTGCTCCTTCACTGCCAGCGGTTGTTCTGAGGACGCCTCTCCGGATCAACGCTTAGCTTCGGCTCACTAACGGAAACCTTTGTTCTGGGTCACAGGGTTTAAACCTCCATCCTCCCTCCACACCGAAGCACTTCAGACTCAACGGGACTCGCTGATCAGCGCTCTGATGCAGCTCCGAGGATTTCTTTGCCTTTTTGTGAATTTTAGCCCCCAGAATCTAGAAAACAGCCCCTTCCTCCAAACCAGTTCGGACGGAGCTGGAAGAAAAAAAGAGTCGAGTTGGTCTGCAGACATGTGGGTTTTTTAGGAACACTGCTCTTCTGGGGTTTGGTCTGTTTAGCACTTAAAGACACGTAGCTGTCGATGCAAACTACCGTTAGCGCAGAGGGCTAAAACATAGACCAGTGTAGAAACAGGAAAAAGATTTATGATGGAGCTCACAGAGAATCTGGATGGATTCTTTGTGTCCGACTTCCTCCATGATGATGATGATGGTGATGAGTATCTTCATCTCACCGCTCTGCAGCTCAAAGGTTTAACGTAGACGGAGTTTGATCGGAGGAGGAGACATCAGGAGTCCTGAAGGGAAAGAAAATCCAATAGAATAATAAAAAAACATCAAAAAGTTCAGGAAAAGTCGGTTTTAAATTCTGATTTGGACCAAAGTGATAAACAAACCCAAAGACTCCAGCGGCACGTCAGTGGGTTCATGAGTTCTGGCTTTTGATGGCGTCTCGAGATGATTCTTCGTCGTCTTTTATCAGGAAACACCCAACCAGAGCTCAGGATTTAAACAGTTTCACCCCAAATCAAGTCTTAGTGTCAGAAAAAAACTACAAAATAAACAGATGGTCCAAACGTGGCTGATGATTAAATGAGTTCATCTCCTGGAAGAGTTAGTTTGAAGTCATGGATCAGATTTTTATAGATATATTCTATATGTAGAGTCCCAAATAAATAAAAGAAAGAATCATCGACGGCAGGAACCTCAGATAAACTAACGTAGAAGCAAATGTTAGTATTCTAAAAAAATACTTTAAAAAGCAGAAAGTAAGTCAGGTTTTCTTTGTGTTTCTGATGGACATTTTCAAGAAAGAAACACAAAAATGTCCCTAACTACAGTGAAAATGCATTTCAGCTGAACAGCTCTAAATAGTTGTAGCTTCAGTTTAGAGATGCAGAGAAAAGTTGGTCTGAAATATAAAAACAGAAGGACGGTTTGTTGAAATCCAACTTTCTAAATCCAGATTTTCTAAACTTTCTTTCATGAACACAAAGTTCTCCTCCAACATTGGATCAGTTTGGCGGATTTTACAAATAAAATTATACCTTAAGAGGCTTTAATAGACAAACCTGTTGATAAAAATATTAAAAGATTAATCTTCAATTCATCCATTCAACCTGTTTTCTGCTAATATCATTGAGCCAACCCTTTTTTTCAATGAAAACTAAAAACAAATACTAACAAACAAAAGGCATTAAATTAAAAATATATTTAAAAATTAAAGAGAAACTGCAAAACTTCCACGCAAGACACATATTTAATGGTTAAATTAAGACATTGATAATTAATAACAAATAGGGATGTTAATGATTAACCATTAATCAAAGAATTTCCATTAATATTTTAACCAATTAAAAACATATTAACCAGTGAAGAAGAAGGTGGTGATGTCAGATAATGTAGATCAGCTGTAGTTCCTGGTTGTTCCACCAGGTTGTGCCTCAATGAGGCTAAATAATGTAATTTGTTGTTTTAGAGTTTATCTCTAAACGGGCACCAAGACAAAGACCTGTGAGGTGATTAATGACCTCCAACCAGAGCTCATGTTTGTTTATTTTTATTTTTATATATATATATATATATATATATATATATATATATATATATATATATATATATATATATATATATATATATATATATATATATATATATATATATAAAAATATTATCATGTGATCATTTTATTGATTGATTGATTATTGGTAACCCTGTTGGTTACAAACATCTAAAATCTGCATCTCTGATTACTAGTATGATTTGTTTCAAATGTGCTGCCATTTAATCCCGTTTTCCTTCCGTCAGGCTCCACCCCCTCCGTCCTCCTCCTCCAATCAGGCAGCAGCTGGCTCCGCCCCCTCTGTATCTGTTCTCGTGGTTTTCTGTTGAATGTTTTTAATGCTACACACTACAATAAAGCGTTGCCCTTGTTGATATTTCCCTCCACTCAACGATAATGTATCAAATCTTTAAATATTATCATGTTAAGAGTACTTTATGCAAATATATATGAGTATGATGAGTGTATTGTATGTATCAGCAGTGGAATATTTTTAAAATAAAATTATTTGTTTCTGTCATCGTGGATCCGTCCGTGTTTATCCTATACACCTGGTCTGTTCCCTCAGCCAATCAGAGCTCCTGCTGCTTCTCTCAGCCAATCGGAGCGGCCCGCTGGTATTTCATCACGTCGTCGAGGAAGATGTGCGACGTGGAAACGTTGACGCACGTCCACGAACTTCTACAGAACTCAGGTCAGAAACAGCAGCACAGCCTGTACACTGTAAAAAAACAACTATCACCAGTTTAAAGAATACTGTTAATTTACAGAATTTACCAGTTTTATAAAATTAAAAATAATAACCAGTAAAACCACAGATAAAAAAGTCCTCATACACATTAGTTAACATCTTTAAACAAAAAGACCAAAACTGGAAATGTCAACTTTCAACTTTGTATTGTTTATAAACAAATTTGTTCATTTAAACTGTAAAAATTCACAGTTTTACTTTATTGACATGAGCAAAAATATTATTTTTTAGATATATATATTCAGTTATATATATTAACTGTTAAAAACTTTACGTAAAATAACAAAATAAACGTAGTTTATATGTTGGCTGAAGAAAAAATAATCTAAAAAATCAGGCCAGAATTGTTAACGTCCAAATCAAATCAATGTGTTTTTACAAATAGTCATTTGTTTTATTGCAGCATTTGACTGTAAAATTTTACTTGTTACTCAACTTAAATCACCCAAAAATATAATAATAAACATATTTTAAGTATTTGACAAGAAATTATGCATTTTTTGATTATTAAGGATAATTATTTTACATATTTTTCTTGTTTTGTTAAATTACAAATAATCACCAGAGAAATCACAGTTAAAAAAACACATTAATTTACATGTTTACTGCATAAATTTAAATGAATGTTATTCTTTTATAATGATCGATCGTAAATTTGCAGTTTTTGCAATTTAAAATAAATACTGACAAACAAAAGGCGTTAACACGTTAATTAAAATATCGTAATAAGAGCAACCTCAAAACTTCCAAGCAAAACAAATATTAAATCATTAAATTGGGATATTATGATTATTAACAAATAGGGACTTTAATGATTAGCCATTAACTACCATTAATATCGTAACAGATTCAAAATAAATTATTCATTTTAATTATAAAACTGAAAAAGAAGTGTCAGATAATGTAGATCAGCTGTAGTTCTTCAATGAGGTTAAGTAATGCATTTTTTTGTCTTAGAGAGTTTATTTCTAAATGGGCACCAAGACAAAGACCTGTGAGGTGATTAATGACCTCCAACCAGAGCTCATGTTTTTTATATATATATATATATATATATATATATATATATATATATATATATATATATATATATATATATATATATATATATAGCATGTGACGTGTTTTGAACGTTTTATTGATTATTGGTATTTTTCTGGTATCCTTAGTGCCAGACTTTCACATTTTTCGTTGTTTTACAGTGTACATGTAAAAAAAATTCTGTTGAACCGCGGTTCAAAAGCAATGTCTGATTTTCATTGGTTAATTTTCATAGAATTTTTATTATTATTGCTTTTGTCAGATTCAAATTATTTCTGTGACCATTGTTGGTTTTTCTTTCATTAACTGAGGGGTAACAACTATTTTGTCCACGTGTAAATATTCTGAACTGGATCCCACTGAATGCTTTCTCTGTGGTATTGGGACAACCTGATAATAAGGAATTACAGTAGTCAAGCCTAGAAGTAACAAATGCATGGACTAGTTTTTCTGCATCACTCTGAGGCAGGATGTTCCTGATTTTTATAATATTTCTCAGGTGGAAAAAGGAAGTCTTACAGATTTGTTTTATGTGTGAGTTAAAGGACATGTCCTGGTCAAAGATAACGCCGAGGTTCCTCACAGTAGTACTGGAGGCCAATGTAATGCCATCCAGAGTAACTATATGCTTTGAAAGCAATTTTCTAAGATGTTTGACTTCAGTCTTGTCTGAATTTAGTAGTAAGAAATTACAGGTCATCCAGGTCTTTATGTCCTTAAGACAATCTTACAGTCTAGCTAGCTGATTAGTTTCATCTGGCTTCATAGATAAATACAATTGAGTGTCGTCAGCGTAACAATGGAAATTAATACAGTGCTTCCTAATAATATTGCCTAAGGGAAGCATGTATAATGTGGACAGTATTGGTCCGAAGACAGAACCCTGAGGAACTCCATGATTAACCCTAGTATGCTCAGAAGAGTCATTGTTGACATGCACAAACTGGAACCTGTCTGATAAGTAGGATTTAAACCAGTCCGGTGCTGTCCCTTTAATGCCAATACAATGTTCTAGTCGCTGTAATAAAAGTTTGTGGTCGATTGTATCGAATGCTGCACTAAGGTCCAATAAAATAAGTATAGAGACCAGTCCATTATCTGACGCTATGAGAAGGTCATTAGTAACTTTCACCAGAGCTGTTTCTGTGCTATGATGCACTCTGAAGCCTGACTGAAACTCTTCAAACAAGCTATTCCTTTGTAAATGTTCACATAATTGATTAGCAACTGTTCTTTCCAGAATTTTAGAGAGAAATGGGAGGTTGGAAATTGGTCTATAGTTGGCTAAAACATCTGGAGCTAGAGTGGGCTTTTTAAGTAAAGGTTTGATTCCAGCAACCTTTAAAGCCTGTGGTACATAGCCTGTTACTAGAGAGAGATTCATGTCGACAGAAACGCAGTTCAGACGACGAGACTTTCGCTAATTAATTCTAGAAACAGATTCATTTCTGTCTGCTGGCTGTAAATAACAATAATTCCTGAAATAATGAATCAGTGGGTTCAGAGAATTAAATTAAAGCTGGTGTGAGCGTTCAGCGCCTCTTGGTGGCAGGAAGAGGAATTAACTCTGAACCTTTAACAGTCTGAATTGATTAAACGTAAATATAACGTCTCAATTATTAAGATTCTGAGGTGGTTTAGAAAGATTTCATCACCTTTTAAATCGGCAGCCGTTTTTATGGATCAAAATCTGAGACAAACGAGTTTAACACTGAGATTTTCTTTCTTTATGTACAATCTCTGGTCGCCGTAGAAACCAAATAATTCAGAGTTTAACCGACACTGAAGCTGAATCAGAACCGTGACACAAAACTATTTGTTCATACAAAAATTCTGCAGCTTTTAGTTTTTGGTAAAATTTAAACTTTTATCTCATGACACTAAATTTAAAAAAACAAATTAAAAAACACAAAACACTGGACTTCTAGTGGCATAGGTATCTGTAAATAAAAATAATAGTAAAATATATCAAATAAATATCATAAAAAAATTTTATATATATAAATGAAATAGAAATTTTAAAATATATTCAAATATATATATATATATATATATATATATATATATATATATATATATAAATAAATATAAAGTAGAATACATAAAATAAATATAGTAAAACAATATAAAATATAACAAAATTATAATAATAAAAGGAGTTAGGGGGGAGAATCATAAAATATAATTAAATGTAACATAAGATTAATATAATAAAATAGTATATAAATACATTCTAAATAATAATAATAATAATAGAATATTACTTTAATATAATACATATATAAACAACATATAAATTGTAAAATAATAAAGTATATATAAATAGAATATAACTCATAAAATATTATAGAATATTACTGATAAAATAAATATAATAAAGTAATATCTATAATGAAATAAATCATATAATAAATATAATACATAAAAACAACATATAAATTATAAAATATAAAACTAGAAAAATAATAAAAATATAAAATATATGGACTAACACTACTAATAAAATCATATATATTATTTATATTTAATTTATATATATCAGAACTATAATAAAGTACTATCTATAATAAAATATAAATCATTAAATAAATATAGGGATAGGCTTCCCCCCCCCCGCGACCCTAGTGAGGATTAAGTGGTGTATAGATAATGGATGGATGGATAAATAAATATAACATAAAATATATTAAAATAAATTTAGTAAAATAAAATATATAAATTAAATATAAATTATGAAATATAAATAAAATATAATATAATAGAATATATGAACTAAAATTATTAATAAAATAATATATATGACTTAAATATAAATAATAAAATATAACATAAAGATATAAGGAAAATCTAATATTAAAATTGTATAGATATAAATAAAGCAATCTAGAAATTAATATAATAAAATCTATATAAACAAAATATAAGTAATAAAATATAATAATAAAAATAAATCTGTAAAAAAAAACACAAAAGAAAACCTCCAAAGCTCAAAGCTTTTTCATGAAAGATCTACAGAAACTCCTTAATATTCGTAAATCACAAATGATACTTATACTATATTTATATTTAGCTCTATAATCTGGATAAAAGTGTAAATAATAAAGATAAAAGTAACGGCTGATATTTCTGCTGCATTTTCATAACCTTTCATGTTTTTCTGACTGTCCATCCATCCATTATCTATACACCGCTTAATCCTCACTAGGGTCGCGGGGGGGGTGGAGCCTATCCCAGCTGACTCGGGCAAAGGCAGGGGACACCCTAGACAGGTCGCCAGTCTGTCACAGGGCTACATATACAGACAAACAATCACTCTCGCATTCACACCTACGGGCAATTTAGAATAATCAATTAACCTCAGCATGTTTTTGGACTGTGGGAGGAAGCCGGAGTACCCGGAGAAAACCCACGCATGCACAGGGAGAACATGCAAACTCCATGCAGAAAGATCCCGGGAAAGCCGGGACGCGAACCAGGGATCTTCTCGCTGCAAGGCGAACGTGCTAACCACTACGCCACTGTGCAGCCCTTATTGGAAACAGTTCAGTAAATATTTTCATTTGTATTATGTTGTGATTAACTTTAATAATTAAATTAAAGTTGAAGGATATGAAGTATATTACGGTCTGGTCCGTGTATATTTTGGCGATTTTCCGTTCTGAAACGGGTACTGAAAAAAAAAACGAATGGTTATTTGATTTTTGTTTTAAAATACAAAAATTAAAATTGAAATCCAAGGAGTTTTCCTTTTCATGATCAAAAAGGGATATAGGAAATTTTAAAAATGCTTTGATTTTCATTTTATATTTAGAATAACAAAAAAATAAAATCAGTAAGAGACAGAAACGAAAAAAGGTCCGTTTTTTTCATTTTCTGAAACCGGAAGTGGTCATCAGCAAGTGTGGAGCCAAACAGAGTTCGGTGTACAGACTGGATATAATTTTTTTGTCGTTAGTTTTCATGGTCAAAATGAGAGATCAGGTGGTCGATCTTAAAATAAATCAATATTAAATTTTTTTATAGAACGTTAAAGTTTTGCAAAGCCAGGGGGCGGGACTACTTGACTGACAGTCTGGTCTGGAATGACTGACAGGTCCTATGGAGGAAGCAGCAGAGATTCTGCTCTCCTCCTTTGGATTAATTCTGATATAATAACTGTTGGTTTATTTATCGGTGCAGCAGCAGAACATTTTCCACAGACAGTTTTCCTGCCCGTTAGCTTGTTTTAACCAGTTTTCTGCCTTCGGCTGATTCTACCAGCAGACACTGAAAGGACTCTGATAGTTCGGTAAGTTAATGTTTATTTTCGTATCGGTGCCGCTTTTAATGCACTTTATATGCAGCTTTAGTGTCAGATATAATGTGTGCCATGCAGTCCAGATGTTGGTGGAGTTTATTTCTGTGTGTGTTGACCAGAGAAGAAAGTTAGCATCCGGTAAATATTAGTTTTAATGTTAGCGATGCTAACCGAGCTAGCTGTTTAGTTGCATGTCGCTCTAAAAACGTCATAGTATAGCATGTAGCTCTAAGAACGTCATAGTATAGCATGTCGCTCTAAAAACGTCATAGTATAGCATGTCGTTCTAAAAACGTCATACTATAGCATGTCGCTCTAAAAACGTCATAGTATAGCATGTCGCTCTAAAACCATCATACTATAGCATGTCGCTCTAAAAACGTCATAGTATAGCATGTAGCTTTAAAAACGTCATACTATAGCATGTCACTCTAAAAACGTCATACTATAGCATGTCGCTCTAAAACCGTCATACTATAGCATGTCGCTCTAAAAACGTCATAGTATAGCATGTAGCTTTAAAACGTCATAGTATAGCATGTCACTCTAAAAACGTCATACTATAGCATGTCGCTCTAAAAACGTCATAGTGTAGCATGCAGCTTTAAAAACGTCATAGTTTAGCATGTCGCTCTAAAAACGTCATGGTATAGCATGTCGCCCAAAAAACGTCTTAGTATAGCATGTCGCCCAAAAAACGTCATGGTATAGCATGTCGCCCAAAAAACGTCTTAGTATAGCATGTCGCCCAAAAAACATCATAGTATAGAATGTCGCCCTATAAAACATCATAGTATAACATGTCGCTCTAAAAACGTCTTAGTATAGCATGTCCCCCAAAAAACGTCAGAGTATAGAATGTCGCCCTAAAAAACATCATAGTATAGCATGTCGCTCTAAAAACGTCAGTGTAGCATGCAGCTTTAAAAACGTCATAGTTTAGCATGTCGCTCTAAAAACGTCATAGTATAGCATGTCGCTCTAAAAACGTCATAGTATAACATGTCGCCCAAAAAACGTCTTAGTATAGCATGTCGCCCAAAAAACGTCAGACTATAGCATGTCGCCCTAAAAAAACGTCATTGTATAGCATGTCGCCCAAAAAACGTCATAGTATAGCATGTCGCCCTAAAAAACTTCATAGTATAGCATGTCGCTCTAAGAACGTCATAGTATAGCATGTCGCCCAAAAAACGTCATAGTATAGCATGTCGCCCAAAAAAGTCTTAGTATAGCATGTCGCCCAATAAACGTCAGACTATAGCATGTCGCCCTAAAAAACGTCATTGTATAGCATGTCGCTCTAAAAACGTCATAGTATAGCATGTCACTCTAAAAACGTCATAGTATAGCATGTCGCCCAAAAAACGTCATTGTATAGCATGTCGCTCTAAAAACGTCATAGTATAGCATGTCGCTCTAAAAACGTCATAGTATAACATGTTGCCCAAAAAACGTCATAGTATAGCATGTCGCCCAAAAAACGTCATAGTATAGCATGTGCCTCTAAAAACGTCATAGTATAGCATGTCGCCCAAAAAACGTCTTAGTATAGCATGTCGCCCAAAAAACGTCTTAGTATAGCATGTCGCCCTAAAAAACGTCATTGTATAGCATGTCGCTCTAAAAACGTCATAGTATAGCATGTCACTCTAAAAACGTCATAGTATAGCATGTCGCTCTAAAAACGTCACAGTATGGCATGTCGCTCTAAAAACGTCATAGTATAGCATGTCGCCCAAAAAACGTCTTAGTATAGCATGTCGCCTGAAAAAACGTCATAGTATAGCATGTCGCTCTAAAAACGTCATAGTATAACATGTCGACCTAAAAACGTCATAGTATAGCATGTCATTCTAAAAACGTCATAGTATAGCATGTCGCTCTAAAAAGTCATAGTATAGCATGTCGACCTAAAAACGTCACAGTATAGCATGTCGCTCTAAAAACTTTACAGTATAGCATGTCGCTCTAAAAACGTCATAGTACATCATGTCGCTCTAAAAACGTCATAGTGTACCATGTCGCTCTAAAAAGTCATAGTATAGCATGTCGGTCTAAAAACGTCATAGTATAGCATGTCGCCCAAAAAACGTCACAGTATAGCATGTCGCCCAAAAAACGTCATAGTATAGCATGTCGCCCAAAAAACGTCATAGTATAGCATGTCGCCCTAAAAAACGTCATAGTATAGCATGTTGCTCTAAGAACGTCATAGTATACCATGTCGCTCTAAAAACATCATAGTATAGCATGTCGACCTAAAAACGTCATAGTATAGCATGTCACTCTAAAAACGTCATAGTATAGCATGTCGCTCTAAAAACGTCAGTGTAGTATGCAGCTTTAAAGACGTCATAGTTTAGCATGTCGCTCTAAAAACGTCATAGTATAGCATGTCGCTCTAAAAACGTCATAGTATAACATGTCGCCCAAAAAACATCTTAGTATAGCATGTCGCCCAAAAAACGTCAGACTATAGCATGTCGCCCTAAAAAAACGTCATTGTATAGCATGTCGCCCAAAAAACGTCATAGTATAGCATGTCGCCCTAAAAAACTTCATAGTATAGCATGTCGCTCTAAGAACGTCATAGTATAGCATGTCGCCCAAAAAACGTCATAGTATAGAATGTCGCCCTAAAAAACATCATAGTATAGCATGCCGCTCTAAAAACGTCATAGTATAACATGTCGCCCAAAAAACGTCATAGTATAGCATGTCGCCCTAAAAAACGTCATAGTATAGCATGTCGCTCTAAGAACGTCATAGTATAGCATGTCGCCCAAAAAACGTCTTAGTATAGCATGTCGCCCAAAAAACGTCTTAGTATAGCATGTCGCCCGAAAAAACGTCATAGTATAGCATGTCGCTCTAAAAACGTCATAGTATAACATGTCGCCCTAAAAAACGTCATAGTATAGCATGTGCCTCTAAAAACGTCATAGTATAGCATGTCACTCTAAAAACGTCATAGTATAGCATGTCGCCCAAAAAACGTCATTGTATAGCATGTCGCTCTAAAAACGTCATAGTATAGCATGTCGCCCAAAAAACGTCTTAGTATAGCATGTCGCCCTAAAAAACGTCATTGTATAGCATGTCGCTCTAAAAACGTCATAGTATAGCATGTCACTCTAAAAACGTCATCGTATAGCATGTCGCTCTAAAAACGTCACAGTATGGCATGTCGCCCTAAAAAACGTCATAGTATAGCATGTCGACCTAAAAACGTCATAGTATAGCATGTCGCTCTAAAAAGTCATAGTGTAGCATGTCGACCTAAAAACGTCACAGTATAGCATGTCGCTCTAAAAACTTTACAGTATAGCATGTCGCTCTAAAAACGTCATAGTATAGCATGTCGCCCAAAAAACGTCATAGTATAGAATGTCGCCCTAAAAAACATCATAGTATAGCATGTCGCTCTAAAAACGTCATAGTATAACATGTCGCCCAAAAAACGTCATAGTATAGCATGTCGCCCTAAAAAACGTCATAGTATAGCATGTCGCTCTAAGAACGTCATAGTATAGCATGTCGCCCAAAAAACGTCTTAGTATAGCATGTCGCCCAAAAAACGTCTTAGTATAGCATGTCGCCCGAAAAAACGTCATAGTATAGCATGTCGCTCTAAAAACGTCATAGTATAACATGTCGCCCTAAAAAACGTCATAGTATAGCATGTGCCTCTAAAAACGTCATAGTATAGCATGTCACTCTAAAAACGTCATAGTATAGCATGTCGCCCAAAAAACGTCATTGTATAGCATGTCGCTCTAAAAACGTCATAGTATAGCATGTCGCCCAAAAAACGTCATAGTATAGCATGTGCCTCTAAAAACGTCATAGTATAGCATGTCGCCCAAAAAACGTCTTAGTATAGCATGTCGCCCAAAAAACGTCTTAGTATAGCATGTCGCCCTAAAAAACGTCATTGTATAGCATGTCGCTCTAAAAACGTCATAGTAGCATGTCGCTCTAAAAACGTCATAGTATAGCATGTCGCTCTAAAAACGTCATAGTATAGCATGTCGCTCTAAAAACGTCATAGTATAGCATGTCGCCCTAAAAAACGTCATAGTATAGCATGTCGACCTAAAAACGTCATAGTATAGCATGTCGCTCTAAAAACGTCATAGTATAGCATGTCGCTCTAAAAAGTCATAGTGTAGCATGTCGACCTAAAAACGTCACAGTATAGCATGTCGCTCTAAAAACTTTACAGTATAGCATGTCGCTCTAAAAACGTCATAGTACATCATGTCGCTCTAAAAACGTCATAGTATACCATGTCGCCCAAAAACGTCACAGTATAGCATGTCGCCCAAAAAACGTCAGAGTATAGCATGTCGCCCAAAAAGCGTCATAGTATAGCATGTCGCCCTAAAAAACGTCATAGTATAGCATGTTGCTCTAAGAGCGTCATAGTATAGCATGTCGCTCTAAAAACATCATAGTATAGCATGTCGACCTAAAAACGTCATAGTATAGCATGTCACTCTAAAAACGTCACAGTATTGCATGTCGCTCTAAAAATGTCATAGTATAGCACGTCGCCCTAAAAACATCATAGTATAGCATGTAGCTCTAAAAACGTCATAGTATCGCATGTAGCTCTAAAAACGTCATAGTATACCATGTCGCCCAAAAAACGTCATAGTATAGCATGTGCCTCTAAAAACGTCATAGTATGGCATGTCGCCCAAAAAACGTCTTAGTATAGCATGTCGCTCTAAAAACGTCTTAGTATAGCATGTCGCCCAAAAAATGTCAGACTATAGCATGTCGCCCTCAAAAAACGTCATTGTATAGCATGTCGCTCTAAAAACGTCATAGTATAGCATGTCACTCTAAAAACGTCATAGCATGTCGCCCAAAAAACGTCATAGTATGGCATGTCGCTCTAAAAACGTCATAGTATAGCATGTCGCTCTAAAAACGTCATAGTATAGCATGTAGCTTTAAAAACGTCATAGTATAGCATGTCGCTCTAAAAACGTCATAGTATAGCATGTCGCCCAAAAAACGTCTTAGTATAGCATGTCGCCCAAAAAACGTCTTAGTATAGCATGTCGCCCACAAAACGTCATAGTATAGCATGTCGCCCTAAAAAACGTCATTGTATAGCATGTCGCTCTAAAAACGTCATAGTATAGCATGTCGCCCAAAAAACGTCATAGTATAGCATGTCGCCCTAAAAAACGTCATAGTATAGCATGTCGCTCTAAGAACGTCATAGTATAGCATGTCGCCCAAAAAACGTCTTAGTATAGCATGTCGCCCAAAAAACGTCTTAGTATAGCATGTCGCCCGAAAAAACATCATAGTATAGCATGTTGCTCTAAAAACGTCATAGTATAACATGTCGCCCTAAAAAACGTCATAGTATAGCATGTCGCCCAAAAACGTCATAGTATAGCATGTCGCCCTAAAAAACGTCATAGTATAGCATGTTGCTCTAAGAACGTCATAGTATAGCATGTCGCTCTAAAAACATCATAGTATAGCATGTCGACCTAAAAACGTCATAGTATAGCATGTCACTCTAAAAACGTCATAGTATTGCATGTCGCTCTAAAAATGTCATAGTATAGCACGTCGCCCTAAAAACATCATAGTATAGCATGTGCCTCTAAAAACGTCATAGTATGGCATGTCGCCCAAAAAACGTCTTAGTATAGCATGTCGCTCTAAAAACGTCTTAGTATAGCATGTCGCCCAAAAAATGTCAGACTATAGCATGTCGCCCTCAAAAAACGTCATTGTATAGCATGTCGCTCTAAAAACGTCATAGTATAGCATGTCACTCTAAAAACGTCATAGCATGTCGCCCAAAAAACGTCATAGTATGGCATGTCGCTCTAAAAACGTCATAGTATAGCATGTCGCTCTAAAAACGTCATAGTATAGCATGTCGCCCTAAAAAACGTCATAGTATAGCATGTCGCTCTAAGAACGTCATAGTATAGCATGTCGCCCAAAAAACGTCTTAGTATAGCATGTCGCCCAAAAAACGTCTTAGTATAGCATGTCGCCCGAAAAAACGTCATAGTATAGCATGTCGCTCTAAAAACGTCATAGTATAACATGTCGCCCAAAAAACGTCATAGTATAGCATGTCGCTCTAAAAACGTCATAGTATAGCATGTCGCCCAAAAAACGTCATAGTATAGCATGTCGCCCTAAAAAACGTCATTGTATAGCATGTCGCTCTAAAAACGTCATAGTATAGCATGTCGCCCAAAAAACGTCATAGTATAGCATGTCGCCCTAAAAATCATCATAGTATAGCATGTCGCTCTAAAAACGTCATAGTATAACATGTCGCCCAAAAAACGTCATAGTATAGCATGTCGCCCAAAAAACGTCATAGTATAGCATGTCGCCCTCAAAAACGTCATAGTATAGCATGTCGCTCTAAGAACGTCATAGTATAGCATGTCGCTCTAAGAACGTCATAGTATATCATGTCGCTCTAAAAACGTCACAGTATACCATGTCGCTCTAAAAACGTCATAGTATAGCATGTCGACCTAAAAACGTCATAGTATAGCATGTCGCTCTAAAACCGTCATACTAGAGCATGTCGCTCTAAAAACGTCATAGTATAGCATGTAGATTTAAAAACGTCATAGTATAGCATGTCACTCTAAAAACGTCATAGTATAGCATGTCGCTCTAAAAACGTCAGTGTAGCATGCAGCTTTAAAAACGTCATAGTTTAGCATGTCGCTCTAAAAACGTCATAGTATAGCATGTCGCTCTAAAAACGTCATAGTATAACATGTCGCCCAAAAAACGTCATAGTATAGCATGTCGCTCTAAAAACGTCATAGTATAGCATGTCGCCCAAAAAACGTCATAGTATAGCATGTCGCCCAAAAAACGTCATAGTATAGCATGTCGCCCTAAAAACGTCATAGTATAGCATGTCGCCCAAAAAACGTCATAGTATAGCATGTCGCCCTAAAAAACTTCATAGTATAGCATGTCGCTCTAAGAACGTCATAGTATAGCATGTCGCCCAAAAAACGTCATAGTATAGAATGTCGCCCTAAAAAACATCATAGTATAGCATGTCGCTCTAAAAACGTCATAGTATAACATGTCGCCCAAAAAACGTCATAGTATAGCATGTCGCCCAAAAAACGTCTTAGTATAGCATGTCGCCCAATAAACGTCAGACTATAGCATGTCGCCCTAAAAAACGTCATTGTATAGCATGTCGCTCTAAAAACGTCATAGTATAGCATGTCGCTCTAAAAACGTCATAGTATAGCATGTCGCCCAAAAAACGTCATTGTATAGCATGTCGCTCTAAAAACGTCATAGTATAGCATGTCGCTCTAAAAACGTCATAGTATAACATGTTGCCCAAAAAACGTCATAGTATAGCATGTCGCCCAAAAAACGTCATAGTATAGCATGTGCCTCTAAAAGCGTCATAGTATAGCATGTCGCCCAAAAAACGTGTTAGTATAGCATGTCGCCCAAAAAACGTCTTAGTATAGCATGTCGCCCTAAAAACGTCATTGTATAGCATGTCGCTCTAAAAACGTCATAGTATAGCATGTCACTCTAAAAACGTCATAGTATAGCATGTCGCTCTAAAAACGTCACAGTATGGCATGTCGCTCCAAAAACGTCATAGTATAGCATGTCGCCCTAAAAAACGTCATAGTATAGCATGTCGACCTAAAAACGTCATAGTATAGCATGTCATTCTAAAAACGTCATAGTATAGCATGTCGCTCTAAAAAGTCATAGTATAGCATGTCGACCTAAAAACGTCACAGTATAGCATGTCGCTCTAAAAACTTTACAGTATACCATGTCGCTCTAAAAACGTCATAGTACATCATGTCGCTCTAAAAACGTCATAGTATACCATGTCGCTCTAAAAAGTCATAGTATAGCATGTCGGTCTAAAAACGTCATAGTATAGCATGTCGCCCAAAAAACGTCACAGTATAGCATGTCGCCCAAAAAACGTCATAGTATAGCATGTCGCCCTAAAAAACGTCATAGTATAGCATGTTGCTCTAAGAACGTCATAGTATAGCATGTCGCTCTAAAAACATCATAGTATAGCATGTCGACCTAAAAACGTCATAGTATAGCATGTCACTCTAAAAACGTCATAGTATTGCATGTCGCTCTAAAAATGTCATAGTATAGCACGTCGCCCTAAAAACATCATAGTATAGCATGTAGCTCTAAAAACGTCATAGTATCGCATGTAGCTCTAAAAACGTCATAGTATAACATGTCGCCCAAAAAACGTCATGGTATAGCATGTGCCTCTAAAAACGTCATAGTATGGCATGTCGCCCAAAAAACGTCTTAGTATAGCATGTCGCTCTAAAAACGTCTTAGTATAGCATGTCGCCCAAAAAATGTCAGACTATAGCATGTCGCCCTCAAAAAACGTCATTGTATAGCATGTCGCTCTAAAAACGTCATAGCATGTCGCCCCAAAAACGTCATAGTATGGCATGTCGCTCTAAAAACGTCATAGTATAGCATGTCGCTCTAAAAACGTCATAGAATAGCATGTAGCTTTAAAAACGTCATAGTATAGCATGTCGCTCTAAAAACGTCATAGTATAGCATGTCGCCCAAAAAACGTCTTAGTATAGCATGTCGCCCAAAAAACGTCTTAGTATAGCATGTCGCCCACAAAACGTCATAGTATAGCATGTCGCCCTAAAAAACGTCATTGTATAGCATGTCGCTCTAAAAACGTCATAGTATAGCATGTCGCCCAAAAAACGTCATAGTATAGCATGTCGCCCTAAAAAACGTCATAGTATAGCATGTCGCTCTAAAAACGTCATAGTATAGCATGTCGCTCTAAAAACGTCATAGTATAGCATGTCGCTCTAAAAACGTCATAGTATAGCATGTCGCTCTAAAAACGTCATAGTATAGCATGTCGCTCTAAAAACGTCATAGTATAGCATGTCGCTCTAAAAACGTCATAGTATAGCATGTCGCTCTAAAAACGTCATAGTATAGCATGTCGCCTAAAAACGTCATAGTATAGCATGTCGCTCTAAAACGTCATAGTATAGCATGTCGCTCTAAAAACGTCATAGTATAGCATGTCGCTCTAAAAACGTCATAGTATAGCATGTCGCTCTAAAAACGTCATAGTATAGCATGTCGCCCAAAAAACGTCATAGTATAGCATGTCGCTCTAAAAACGTCATAGTATAGCATGTCGCCCAAAAAACGTCATAGTATAGCATGTCGCCCTAAAAACGTCATAGTATAGCATGTCGCCCTAAAAAACGTCATAGTATAGCATGTCGCCCAAAAAACGTCATAGTATAGCATGTCGCCCTAAAAAACGTCATAGTATAGCATGTCGCTCTAAAAACGTCATAGTATAGCATGTCGCCCAAAAAACGTCATAGTATAGCATGTCGCCCAAAAAACGTCATAGTATAGCATGTCGCCCTAAAAACGTCATAGTATAGCATGTCGCCCTAAAAAACGTCATAGTATAGCATGTCGCCCAAAAAACGTCATAGTATAGCATGTCGCTCTAAAAACGTCATAGTATAACATGTCGCCCTAAAAACGTCATAGTATAGCATGTCGCTCTAAAAACGTCATATAGCATGTCGCCCTAAAAACGTCATAGTATAGCATGTCGCTCTAAAAACGTCATAGTATAGCATGTCGCTCTAAAAACGTCATAGTATAGCATGTAGCTTTAAAAACGTCATAGTATAGCATGTCGCTCTAAAAACGTCATAGTATAGCATGTCGCCCTAAAAACGTCATAGTATAGCATGTCGCCCAAAAAACGTCTTAGTATAGCATGTCGCCCAAAAACGTCATAGTATAGCATGTCGCCCTAAAAAACGTCATTGTATAGCATGTCGCTCTAAAAACGTCATAGTATAGCATGTCGCCCAAAAAACGTCATAGTATAGCATGTCGCCCTAAAAAACGTCATAGTATAGCATGTCGCTCTAAAAACGTCATAGTATAGCATGTCGCCCAAAAAACGTCATAGTATAGCATGTCGCCCAAAAAACGTCATAGTATAGCATGTCGCTCTAAAAACGTCATAGTATAGCATGTCGCCCAAAAAACGTCATAGTATAGCATGTCGCTCTAAAAACGTCATAGTATAGCATGTCGCTATAAAAACGTCATAGTATAGCATGTCGCTCTAAAAACGTCATAGTATAGCATGTCGCTCTAAAAACGTCATAGTATAGCATGTCGCCCTAAAAACGTCATAGTATAGCATGTCGACCTAAAAACGTCATAGTATAGCATGTCGCTCTAAAAACGTCATAGTATAGCATGTCGCTCTAAAAACGTCATAGTATAGCATGTCGCTCTAAAAAACGTCATAGTATAGCATGTCGCTCTAAAAACGTCATAGTTTAGCATGTCGCCCAAAAAACGTCTTAGTATAGCATGTCGCCCAAAAAACGTCAGACTATAGCATGTCGCCCTAAAAAAACGTCATTGTATAGCATGTCGCCCAAAAAACGTCATAGTATAGCATGTCGCCCTAAAAAACTTCATAGTATAGCATGTCGCTCTAAAAACGTCATAGTATAGCATGTCGCCCAAAAAACGTCTTAGTATAGCATGTCGCCCAAAAAATGTCATAGTATAGCATGTCGCCCTAAAAAACACCGTAGTATAGCATGTCGCCCAAAAAACGTCAGACTATAGCATGTCGCTCTAAAAACGTCATAGTATAACATGTTGCCCAAAAAACGTCATAGTATAGCATGTCGCTCTAAAAACGTCATAGCATGTCGCCCCAAAAACGTCATAGTATGGCATGTCGCTCTAAAAACGTCATAGTATAGCATGTCGCTCTAAAAACGTCATAGAATAGCATGTAGCTTTAAAAACGTCATAGTATAGCATGTCGCTCTAAAAACGTCATAGTATAGCATGTCGCCCAAAAAACGTCTTAGTATAGCATGTCGCCCAAAAAACGTCTTAGTATAGCATGTCGCCCACAAAACGTCATAGTATAGCATGTCGCCCTAAAAAACGTCATTGTATAGCATGTCGCTCTAAAAACGTCATAGTATAGCATGTCGCCCAAAAAACGTCATAGTATAGCATGTCGCCCTAAAAAACGTCATAGTATAGCATGTTGCTCTAAGAACGTCATAGTATAGCATGTCGCCCAAAAAACGTCTTAGTATAGCATGTCGCCCGAAAAAACGTCATAGTATAGCATGTCGCTCTAAAAACGTCATAGTATAACATGTCGCCCAAAAAACGTCATAGTATAGCATGTCGCTCTAAAAACGTCATAGTATAGCATGTCGCCCAAAAAACGTCATAGTATAGCATGTCGCCCTAAAAAACGTCATAGTATAGCATGTCGCTCTAAAAACGTCATAGTATAGCATGTCGCCCAAAAAACGTCATAGTATAGCATGTCGCCCTAAAAACGTCATAGTATAGCATGTCGCTCTAAAAACGTCATAGTATAGCATGTCGCCCAAAAACGTCATAGTATAGCATGTCGCCCTAAAAAACGTCATAGTATAGCATGTCGCTCTAAAAACGTCATAGTATAGCATGTCGCCCAAAAAACGTCATAGTATAGCATGTCGCCCTAAAAACGTCATAGTATAGCATGTCGCCTAAAAAACGTCATAGTATAGCATGTCGCCCTAAAAAACGTCATAGTATAGCATGTCGCCCTAAAAACGTCATAGTATAGCATGTCGCTCTAAGAACGTCATAGTATATCATGTCGCTCTAAAAACGTCACAGTACAGCATGTCGCTCTAAAAACGTCACAGTATAGCATGTCGCTCTAAAAACGTCACAGTATACCATGTCGCTCTAAAAACGTCATAGTATAGCATGTCGCCCTAAAAAACGTCATAGTATAGCATGTCGACCTAAAAACGTCATAGTATAGCATGTCGCTCTAAAACCGTCATACTAGAGCATGTCGCTCTAAAAACGTCATAGTATAGCATGTAGATTTAAAAACGTCATAGTATAGCATGTCACTCTAAAAACGTCATAGTATAACATGTCGCCCAAAAAACGTCATAGTATAGCATGTCGCTCTAAAAACGTCATAGTATAGCATGTCGCCCTAAAAACGTCATAGTATAACATGTCGCCCAAAAAACGTCATAGTATAGCATGTCGCCCTAAAAAAACGTCATTGTATAGCATGTCGCCCAAAAAACGTCATAGTATAGCATGTCGCCCTAAAAAACTTCATAGTATAGCATGTCGCTCTAAGAACGTCATAGTATAGCATGTCGCCCAAAAAACGTCTTAGTATAGCATGTCGCCCAAAAAACGTCTTAGTATAGCATGTCGCCCAAAAAATGTCATAGTATAGCATGTCGCCCTAAAAAACACCATAGTATAGCATGTCGCTCTAAAAACGTCATAGTATAACATGTTGCCCAAAAAACGTCATAGTATAGCATGTCGCTCTAAAAACGTCATAGTATAGCATGTCGCTCTAAAAACGTCATAGTATAACATGTCGCCCTAAAAAACGTCATTGTATAGCATGTCGCTCTAAAAACGTCATAGTATAGCATGTCGCCCAAAAAAGGTCATAGTATAGCATGTCGCCCAAAAAACGTCATATTATACCATGTCATTCTAAAAACGTCATAGTATAGCATGTCGCTCTAAAAACGTCATAGTATAGCATGTCGCTCTAAAAACATCATAGTGTAGCATGTAGCTTTAAAAACGTCATAGTTTAGCATGTCGCTCTAAAAACGTCATAGTATATCATGTCGCTCTAAAAACGTCATAGTATAGCATGTCGCTCTAAAAAGTCATAGTAAAGCATGTTGACCTAAAAACGTCACAGTATAGCATGTCGCTCTAAAAACGTCACAGTATAGCATGTCGCTCTAAAAACGTCACAGTACAGCATGTCGCTCTAAAAACGTCATAGTGTAGCATGTAGCTTTTAAAACGTCATAGTTTAGCATGTCGCTCTAAAAACGTCATAGTATAGCATGGCGCCCAAAAAACGTCTTAGTATAGCATGTCGCCCAAAAAACGTCATAGTATAGCATGTCGCCCTAAAAAACATCATTGTATAGCATGTCGCTCTAAAAAGTCATAGTATGGCATGTCGCTCTAAAAACGTCACAGTATAGCATGTCGCTCTAAAAACGTCACAGTATAGCATGTCGCTCTAAAAACGTCACAGTACAGCATGTCGCTCTAAAAACGTCATAGTATAGCATGTCGCTCTAAAAACGTCATAGTATAGCATGTCGCTCTAAAAACGTCATAGTATAGCATGTCGCCCAAAGAACGTCATAGTATAGCATGTCGCCCTATAAAACGTCATAGTATAGCATGTCGACCTAAAAACGTCATAGTATAGCATGTCACTATAAAAACGTCATAGTATAGCATGTCGCTCTAAAAACGTCATAGTATAGCATGCCGCTCTAAAAACGTCATAGTATAGCATGTCGTCCAAAAAACGTCATAGTATAGCATGTCGACCTAAAAACGTCATAGTATAGCATGTCACTCTAAAAACATCGTAGTATAGCATGTCGCTCTAAAAACGTCATAGTATAGCATGTAGCTTAAAAAACGTCATAGTATAGCATGTCGCTCTAAAAACGTCATAGTGTAGCATGTCGCTCTAAAAACGTCAGTGTAGCATGTAGCTTTAAAAACGTCATAGTATAGCATGTCGCTCTAAAAACGTCATAGTATAGCATGTCGCTCTAAAAACGTCATAGTATAGCATGTCACTATAAAAACGTCATAGTATAGCATGTCGCTCTAAAAACGTCATAGTATAGCATGCCGCTCTAAAAACGTCATAGTATAGCATGTCGTCCAAAAAACGTCATAGTATAGCATGTCGACCTAAAAACGTCATAGTATAGCATGTCACTCTAAAAACATCGTAGTATAGCATGTCGCTCTAAAAACGTCATAGTATAGCATGTCGCTCTAAAAAACGTCATAGTATAGCATGTCGCTCTAAAAACGTCATAGTATAGCATGTCGCTCTAAAAACGTCATAGTATAGCATGTCGCTCTAAAAACGTCATAGTATAGCATGTCGCTCTAAAAACGTCATAGTATAGCATGTCGCTCTAAAAACGTCATAGTATAGCATGTCGCTCTAAAAACGTCATAGTATAGCATGTCGCCCTAAAAAACGTCATTGTATAGCATGTCGCTCTAAAAACGTCATAGTATAGCATGTCGCCCAAAAAACGTCATAGTATAGCATGTCGCCCTAAAAAACGTCATAGTATAGCATGTCGCTCTAAAAACGTCATAGTATAGCATGTCGCTCTAAAAACGTCATAGTATAGCATGTCGCTCTAAAACGTCATAGTATAGCATGTCGCTCTAAAAACGTCATAGTATAGCATGTCGCTCTAAAAACGTCATAGTATAGCATGTCGCTCTAAAAACGTCATAGTATAGCATGTCGTCCAAAAAACGTCATAGTATAGCATGTCGACCTAAAAACGTCATAGTATAGCATGTCACTCTAAAAACATCGTAGTATAGCATGTCGCTCTAAAAACGTCATAGTATAGCATGTAGCTTAAAAAACGTCATAGTATAGCATGTCGCTCTAAAAACGTCATAGTGTAGCATGTCGCTCTAAAAACGTCAGTGTAGCATGTAGCTTTAAAAACGTCATAGTATAGCATGTCGCTCTAAAAACGTCATAGTATAGCATGTCGCTCTAAAAACGTCATAGTATAGCATGTCGCTCTAAAAACGTCATAGTATAGCATGTCGCCCTAAAAAACGTCATTGTATAGCATGTCGCTTTAAAAACGTCATAGTATAGCATGTCGCCCAAAAAACGTCATAGTATAGCATGTCGCCCTAAAAAACGTCATTGTATAGCATGTGGCTCTAAAAACGTCATAGTATAGCATGTCGCTCTAAAAACGTCATCGTATAGCATGTCGCTCTAAGAACGTCATAGTATACCATGTCGACCTAAAAATGTCATAGTATAGCATGTCGCTCTAAAAATGCCATAGTATAGCATGTCGCCCTTACAACGTCATAGTATAGCATGTAGCTCTAAAAACGTCATAGTATAGCATGTCGCTCTAAAAACGTCATAGTATAGCATGTCGCTCTAAGAACGTCATAGTATACCATGTCGACCTAAAAAGTCACAGTATAGCATGTCGCTCTAAAAACATCAGAGTATAGCATGTAGCTCTAAAAACATCATAGTATAGCATGTAGCTTTAAAAACGTCATAGTATAGCATGTCGACCTAAAAACGTCATAGTTTAGCATGTCGCTCTAAAAACATCATAGTATAGCATGTCGCCCAAAAAACATCATAGTATAGCATTTCACTCTAAAAACGTCATAGTATAGCATGTCGCTCTAAAAACATCACAGTATAGCATGTCGCTCTAAAAACGTCATAGTATAGCATGTTGCTCTAAAAAGTCATAGTATAGCATGTCGCTCTAAAAACGTCATAGTTTAGCATGTCGCTCTAAAAACGTCATAGTTTAGCATGTCGCTCTAAAAACGTCATAGTTTAGCATGTCGCTCTAAAAACGTCATAGTATAGCATGTCGCCCAAAAAACATCATAGTATAGCATGTAGCTTTAAAAACGTCATAGTATAGCATGTCGCTCTAAAAATGTCATAGTATAGCATGTCGCTCTAAAAACATCGTAGTATAGCATGTCGCTCTAAAAACGTCATAGTGTAGCATGTCGCTTTAAAAACGTCATAGTATAGCATGTCGACCTAAAAACATTGTTTTGTCCCGGCTGCCTGAAGTAGGTGAGGAGCAACACAAAAACAGTCCAAACGCTAGTTTCCAGAGGGTTAGATGAGTATTTATTTGAAAGAGGAAGTTCACAACAACACAACATGTGAGGGGGTTAAAAAGCAAATGGGTGTTAGTAAAACAAAAATAAATAAACAGAACTAATAATGAACTTCACGTTGACATTGATGGGCATTCCAACCAGGAACAAAGTAAAAGATAATCAATAGGAAAAATCTCTTCCTGTTCACCTCTTTAAACCCAAAAACACACTGCAGTAGCTCCCTAAACTAAAACTCCCAATAGGTTCCCTGTTTTCCTTTCTGAACAATTCAAAGGTCCCTCTCTGTCTCCCCACACATCTACCAACCACTGGAACACATCTCCAAAGTTCTGCCGGGCCAGCTCAGCTTCCCCTCAGAAGAAGTGGCGCCACCTGCCAGATGAAGGAGCCTTTTGAGAGGCAGCTGGCATCGTGATTGGACTGTACTTTGGTCTGTTCCAATCCAGCTTCAGCTCCAGAGACGGCAGGCGGGACGAGTCAACGGAGGCCGGGTGGACGAAGGCATGCAGCTGAGTACAATCTAGAAAACAACAGAGGAGGAGGAAACAAACGTAGTAGTATAGTAGAAAATATACATTGTAGATTGTACAAATAAGTCAAAGGAAAGAGACATACATGGTAGAATTGTAGTAATTGTGGGCTGATTGTTTTCCTGATTATTGGTATTTTATTTTTTAATGGTAATAAATACATTTACTTTGGCTCTGAACCTTTATCTATCTGTGGTCGCTCTGTCTTCTGGAGTGATTTGATTGGTTATACGTCACGAATAAAACTCCTTTAACTTAACATCTGTAAACAAAACAAAAACGTATCAACAAAGTTTTCTGTTAGAGTTTGTGTTCTTCTAAGTTTAACTCCAAGATTTTAAATACTTTCATTTACTGCAAATGAATATCTACTCCAAATGTCTCACTAATAATCATTATCAGCCTTAAAAACCCACAAAACACCCCTCTATACTGGACCACACTTAGTACAGTCCGGTTCCCCCTTCTATAAATCTGCTTGGAATCTTCCACTTCCTGTTTGTCAAAGTGGCCTTCTACCTGGACAGGTTTTGTTGGAGCTCATGCAACAAACATTTTGGGTAACTGCACTTTAATATGGATGGATGACACTGAATTAGAGTCTGTTTTAATGAGACTGAGTTAAGATGTGTAGCTCTGTCATTAAATAGGAAATTATTTCTCAGAATTCACAGAGAAAAGTCTGAAATGTTTGCTAGGTTAGCGTCCCACATGTTCTTTGGCTCAGCTAAAGCTAACTCTCTCCAACTTCTGGATCTCTTGAGTTGCTTGTTGTTAAAATATCTTGCTAGAGGTGCTGAAGCTCAGAAAGTCTGAGATGTTTGTTCAAAATAAGCTCATTCTCAAGTCTGATCTGAACTGTCCTCTTTTGTTTGAACTTTCCCTAAACTTAGGAGTTAATGACAGAGCAGCACATCCAGACTCAGTCTCATTTATGTAGAGATTAAACTTCAGTGTCATTCATTGATGTTAAAGTGCAGTTTTTCAAATGTTTGTTGCACATGCTCCCGACCAAACCAGTCCAGGTGGAAGACGATGTGAAGAGAAAGCTCCAGAGGATGAATATCACACATTTACGTTGGAAATAAATGTCCTTTAATTAGACATTGTCATGCAAAAGTTGGATTTCCCTTTAATGATGTTCAAATCTTTGTTGAGTGTTTTGTTGATGTTGGTTTCTAAATGTTTTCTGACACTCGGCCCCAAAGATTAAAACCTTCTACGGCTCACAAGCTGCAACAATTCACACATTATCAACTATCTTTCTGACTAAACTAAGATAAAAAGTGAAAAACTGCCTGATTCCTGCATCATGAATGTAAATCTTTTTGGTTTTTATGACAGTAAACTGAATATATTTGGGTTTGACATTTTATAAACCAAAACAAGAAATGAATTAGTGGAGAAAACAATCAACAGATTAATGGACAAAGAAAATGTGTTTTCCAACATATATGGCTGAATTACTCCAACATTACAAGATACATACAATTTTAATTCAGTTTTATTTATATAACGCCAATTACAGGTCAAATTGTCTCAAGACGCTTTATTTTTATATTTTTTTGTCATATTTAAAATATGACAAAGTAAGAAATTTAAACCTCTTGACTAATCCAATTTATTATTTGGTTTTTAAGAGACTAATCGACAACTAAAATAACTTTCTCCACTAAAACTAATAAACATGAGGTCAAATAGAAGGAAGAGTTTTAAATACTGCAGTCCCACGACGACAAGAATAAAGTTTGTCAACAAAAACTAAATCTGCTGGTGGATTCCATTAAAGTCCTAATAAATGATAATAAAGTGTGATACTAAAGGTTTGTGGTGCTAAAAATCTCCAAGTAAAGATATGAAGTTGAACGTCTGGATGGAGGTTGATAAAAGTTGACGTCCCTTCATTTCTCTGGAGTCGACTCCATGGATTTTCTGGATGGTGGTTAAAGACCTGCTCTTCTAGTGGTCTTCCTTCTAGTCGCTGTAAAAAGTCAGTCCATCCTGGCCGACTTCAACACCTCTTCATGACAAGTTGTTCTGCCTCCGACCTGGTGGAAACTCCAGAAACTGGGGAAAACCTGTGGAGACTGGAAGAACTCGTGGAGACTCGAAGAACTCGTGGGGCGGGGGAAGGTGTGGTGGGTGGTGGGGGGAGGTGGGGGAGTAGAGGGGGGAGGCCGCCACCCACCTCCCCGCCTACTCTCCGCCCTGACTCCACCCGGACTCCGCCTTGGCTCTGCCCACGTGGTGACTTCAGGAACTACGATGCCAAAGGGACGACGAATTTATTTCTTTTTATCTGATCTGTAGCTCAGTGAGTTAAGGATTTGCCTATGGAGCTGCAGGTCCTGGTTCAAGACCAGACCCTTCTTAAATTTTTCTCAAAATCCTGACAAAGACAAAGAAAGAAAAGTGCCGGTGGTGAGTCTTGAACCTGCGACCTTCCACTTGGTCGTCTGTCTTCTTATTCCCCTGAGCTATTCACTCAGATACTAATTCTTCTTTTTTTTGCGCATTTATCATCTATTTTTTGTCGTGTTCGAGTGTTTTTTTTAACTTGAGTCTCGTCTCGACCGTTTTTCTCAGGAGGCTGGACTTCAGCCTTTGTGCTGGAGGGTTGAACCCTCAGTTCCAAGACTTTCCAAGCCTCCACACCTCCCGAGTCCTCAGGACCTGAGCTTTCACACAGTCTGAGGACTGGAATTTTCTAAGTCCCACAGTAGTTCTCTGGTAGATTTAACTTTCAGACAGTCCAAGGACTGAAGTTTTAAAAGTTTCTCAGTACTTCTCTGTTAGTTTAAACTTTCTAGTTAATAGAAGCCTTAAAACTTGTGACCATGAGTCTTGATTTCACATTTAGACCATCCATCTGAGTTCTTCTCAGACCTTCACCTGTGGGTTTTTTAGAAATCCTCAACAAACTTTGATTCTCTTCACTGAACAGTAAAGTTTGTGGAGATCCGAAGGTAACATTAGTTTGATCGATGCCTTCAACTACTAGTAGACTTTATCTGGAAAGCAGTTTTCTGAAATGAGTTCTTAGTAAATCTGTCCACAATCAAACCAAGAACATAGAAAGAGGAAATGTTTGAAGAAACAACTTGATGTTCTCATTTCAGACTAGAAAATGCTTTAAGACTTTTATCTGTTTTTTCTCTTTTTGATCGTTTTATTGTCTCTTCTGTTTAATTTGATCTTCTAAAGTCGAACTGGTGTGTTTTGAAATGTTTTGTCTTTAGTTTGATTCTTCTTAAATGTTTAGTTTTGCTCTTTTCTCACTTTTTATTCTTTTCTAATGTCTGATTTGATTTAGAAATGTTTTGTCTTTTTAATGTTTAATTGTTTTTTCAAATGTTTTATCGGCTTGTTCGAAAAAATGTCCTTTTCTTTCCCAATGTTTAATTTTTCGATTAAATCTTTAAGGTTTTTCTTTTTAAATGTTTTACCACCTTTTAATGTTTAATTTTCTTTTTAAATGCTCTATTGTATTTTCTGTTTAATTCCTATTTAAAGTTTTATTGTCTTTAAGACTTAATTTTCTAATTAAACATTTAATTTTCTAATTAAATGTTTTGTCTTTTTAAAGGTTTAAGAATCTAATTAAATCTTTTGTATTTTTAAATGTTTAATATTCTTCTTGTTTAATTGTATTTTGTTTAAATGTTTATCTAAAATATTTCATCTTTAATGTTTAATATTTTTCTTTAAAAACTTTGTTTAATTTCATAATTACATGTTTTGTATCTTCTGTTTAATTATCCAATTAAATATTTTGTCTGTTTAATATAATTTAATTGTATTTAATGTTTAATTTTCTTTTGAAAAGTTTTATTGTATTAAGTGTTTTTTCCTTTGATTTAGTTGCATTTTTAAAATGTAGTTTATTTCTTTAATCTTTTTTTCTGTCAAGATTTTAACCCCAACCTTAAAAATGAAACAAACCCTTAAATCACAAGGAAAATACTTCTGTTGTCACAATCATGAGTTAGTCAATTATTCAGTTTATCAATTCAACTTTATTTGTTTAGCACCTTTCACACAGATGACAAAACTAAACAAGCAAAGAGAAACACCTATAATTAAAACTCAAAAACATATTTAAAAAAAGATTTAACATGGTAATAAAATGTGTTGTGTCCAGGGGATGGAGGGAGTTTAGTGAAGTCTTCTTGGGCTCACATGGTAAATCATTTAAAATATAAACTTGATATTCAGTCTAAGGAAACTGGAAACTGCAGAGCGACAGAAGAACCAACAATAGCTCCTGTTTTCTCCTTTAATAAGTCGACTCTTCTTGTGCTTTCAGACCAAAGAACTACAGTCTCTTCACAACCTGCTCAAACTCTTGGTACAGGACCTCACCACACGGGTCAAGAAGGTTTCCGTCTTATTTCTACTCTGAAGCTCACCTTCTCCTGCTCAAACTGCTGACAAATGTTTCTGCTGCTCTAAAGTCTGGTCTCCAGAACTTCCTAAAAACTCTCAAAGTCTCTTCTGCTGCAGGTTGCTTTGTAGAACTGTTCCAGAAAACCTCACTAAACCACATGGAGGGGCCTCAAGATAGTCGTCCAAATGAAACCGTACAAAAACCAAACTAGCACAACCCAAACACTAAAGTCTCCTGCAGCCTACCAGAGAACCTCTGAGAACAGAGAATCAGGACAGGAACTCTTACCTTCTGGACAACCAACGCTGGTTCACAACAAGAATACAGAATGTGTCTGACCAGAAACCTCTGAAGACTCACTACAGCCAAGATAAAGACACAACTCAGCTGAACCAAATCCACTAATCACTGCACACATTAGCACCATGTGCTAACTGTGGCTAAAGAACCACATTTACCAAGACAACTATCCAGTACAAAGCCCTAAAACACACCAAGAAACACATTAAAGACGATTTTACTGCTGGAAGCTGCAAGCCAACGCCTAAAGAACAAACTAAAGCAACGGAACCAAACCCGGTTCAGTGGTGAAGAGAAACAGAGGAAATGTTTGTCTGCAGCTAAACAAAGCAGGAAGACACTGAGCTGCTCAGGTGTTCCTGATAACACCAAGCAGCCACCTGGACAGCCAATAGGAACACAGCTTCCTGGAAGTCCAGAGGGCTGACTTATTAAAGGAAATTTAGTTTAAAGTTGAAGCAGAAAGTTAATAAAGAAAGTTGAAAACCACCTTCTGATCCCTGAAATCTCTGAGTTTTCACACAAAGAACACCTAAACATGTCAAACTGGTTCCATAGTAGAACCATCATTGTAAAAACGTCATAGTATGGTGTGTTGCTCAAAAAACATTAGGACCTGGCTGTCTAGGGTCGCTGAGGAGCAACACAAAAACAGGACAAACGCTGGTTTCCAGGGGGTTAGGAGGATATTTATTTGAAAGAGGAAGTTTACAACAACACAACATGTGAGCAGAAAAATCAGAAAGTCTGTCTTTAGTTCAGCTGAAAATATTAGTTTTTGTCTTTTTTATTGACCAAACCTTTCAGGAAGTAGATGAATAATTAAAGCTCTCATGTAGAAGTCCAACTTATTTTGGATCCTTGTGGAGAGTTTAATCTTAGAGTTTGTAAAGCTGTTGAGTTTTTAGATTCACATGGATTGTTTTGACATTTAATAACCGAGTCCTGAAATAAAATTACAGTTTTGGATTTCTGTCTTTTAGTCTGGACTAAACAAATAACAGCAGCATAAATCTCAAACGTCATTATGAGGAGTCTGGATTGAGGTTTCTCACTTGATAATGATCAAAACATGAAATTCAGGTTGGTTTAAAGGAATATTCCACCTTAAATCTTTGAATGTTGACCTAAAAGGTTGGTTTCAGGAAGTATTCCATCTACAAGGTCCTCACACATCCACCTTAAAGGAACATTCCACCAAAAATCCTTGGACATGCACCTAAAATGTTGCTTTAACCGAGTATTCCATCCAAAATCCTCAGAGACCTGAGGGGCTGGTTAAAAGGAATATTCCACCTAAAACCTACAATATAGACCCGAAAGGGTGGTTTCGAAAAAATCCTTCAATGTAGACCAAAAAAGTTAGTATGGAGGAATATTCCACCTGAAATGTAGACCTGAGAAGTTGGTTCGGAAGAATATACCATCCTAAACATCCTTAAATGTAGACTAAAAGACAGTCTGGAAGAAAATTCCACCTAAAATCCTCCAATGTAGACCTAAAAGGTGAGTTTAATGGTTTATTCCACCTAAAATTCACTACTGTAGACCTTGGAGGTTGGTCTGATGGTATATTCCACCCAACATCCTTGAACATAAACTTAAAAATTTCGTTCAAAGGAATATTCCACCTAAAATCCTTCAATGTAGACCAAAAAATCTTGGTGTAAAGGAGTATTCCACCTTAAATGTAGACCTAAAGGATGGTTTGGAGTAATATTCTACTCTAAAATCTTCCAATGTAGACTGAAAGGTTGATCTGATGGTATATTCTACCCAACATCCTGGAACATTTACCTAAAAGGTTGGTTTAATGTTATATTCCCAGAAGAACCCTTGAACATTGGGCTTATTGGTATATTCCACCCAAAATACTTGTACATATACCAAGAAGTCAGTGTAAATAATAATAATAATAATAATAATAATAATAATAAAAAATTTTATTTATAAAGCACTTTTCCAATAACTCAAAGACGCTGTACATAAAATACAATAATATAAAACAAAACAGTTAATTAAAATCAATAAATAGTAAATCAAGTTCAAGATAAAATACAGAATCACTTAAGGAAAGCAGATCTAAAAAGGTGAGTCTTTAAAAGGGATTTAAATGTGGTGAGGTTGGTGCAGTCATGGAGGGCATGGGGGAGTGAGTTCCAGAGTGTGGGGGCGGCAATGGCGAAGGCTCTGTCCCTACAATGTCGCCGGCTGGTCCTGTGCGGGATGGAAAGGAAGTTTGCGTGGGATGAACGGAGATTCCTCGGGGGGGTGTAAGGGAGGAGCAGATCGGTAAGGTAAGAGGGGGCAAGATTATGGATGGACTTGAAGGTGAGGAGAAGCAGTTTGTACTGGATGCGGTGTGAAATGGGGAGCCAATGGAGGTTCTGCAGGACGGGGGTGATATGGTCATGAGAACAGGTTCGGGTGAGGAGTCGGGCAGCAGAGTTTTGAATGTGTTGAAGTTTATTGAGAACTTTGGAGGTGGAGCCGAAGAGAATGCTATTGCAGTAGTCAAGGCGGGAAGTGACGAAGGCATGAATGAGGGTTTCAGCGGCTGAGAAGGAGAGGAAGGGGCGGAGACGGGCGATGTTGCGGAGATGGAAATAGGCAGTTTTGGTGATCTGATTAATGTGGGGTTCAAAAGTGAGGTTGCTGTCAAATATCACACCAAGGTTGCGGATGTGAGCGGACGGAGATAGGGTGGTGTTATCAATGGTAATGTGGGAGTGGGGAAATGGTGTGAGTGATTTAGGTCCAATAAAGATGAGATCAGTCTTGTCGCAGTTTAGCAGGAGAAAATTTTTCCTCATCCAGGATTTAATGTCGGCCAAGCAGCTGGAGAGAGAGGGGAGGGTGGTGGTGGCGGTGGTGTTGGTGGAGATGTAGAGTTGGATATCGTCGGCGTAGCAATGGAAGTGTAGGTTGTGGCGGCGGATGATGGGAGGAGGTACAGGATAAAGAGGAGGGGGACAAGGACTGATCCTTGAGGGACACCATGGGACAGGGGGGCGGTGGGGGATGTGCAGTTGTTGACCTTGATGAATTGTTGTCGATTAGTGAGATATGATGCGAACCAGGTGAGGGCGGTGCCGGTGATGTTAATGGAGGATTGAAGGCGGGACAGGAGGATGGAGTGATTTATTGTGTCAAATGCTGCAGAGAGGTCGAGAAGAATGAGGATGGTGACTTGTCCAGAGTCTGAGGAGAGGAGGAGATCGTTGGTGACCTTGAGGAGAGCAGTTTCAGTGCTGTGATGAGAGCGGAATCCGGATTGAAAGGTTTCATACAGGTTGTTGGAGGTGAGATGAGTTTTCAACTGGGCAGCGACGACACGTTCTAATGTTTTGGATATGAAGGGGAGGTTGGAGATGGGCCGGAAGTTGTGAAGGGAGGTTGGATCCAAACCAGGTTTTTTGAGGATGGGGGAGACAGAGGCGAGCTTGAGGGGTGAGGGGACACGGCCAGTACTGAGGGAAGAGTTGATGATGTTAGAGATGAGGGGGGAGATAACAGGGAGGCAGTTTTTGAGGAGGGCCGTGGGGATGGGGTCCAGGCAGGATGTGGAGTTTTTAGTTCCAGTGATGAATTTGGGCAGGTCCAGGGGGGAAACGGGCAAGAAGTGGGCCAGGGGGGGAAAGTTCAGAGGGTTTGGTGGAGGAGAGGGGGGATCAAGTGAAGTGGGAGAGGTGACAAGGCTGCTGTGGATGGAGATGATTTTGTTATGGAAAAAAGAGAGGAATAGGTTGCACTTGTCAGTGGTGAACGAGTTTGAGACGGTATCCGGGGGGGCAAGGAGTTTATTGACAGTTGAGAAGAGGGACTTGGGGTTGTTGGCGCTGGTATTGATCAGGTCAGAGTAGAAAGTGGACCGTGCAGATTTCAGGGCGTCTTTGTATTGTTGGAGGAAGTCGGAGTAGGCTTGGCGGTGAACTGTCAGGTTTGTTTTCTTGACGAGACGTTCCAGCTGTCGTTTTTGGGCTTTCATGAGGTGGAGTTCGGGGGTGTACCATGGAGCAGAGTGGGAGAATGTGACTAATTTGGATTTGAGGGGAGCAAGCTGATCGAGACAGGAAGAGAGAGTATGATTGTAGTGGTTGATGAGGTCAGTGGGGTTATTGATTGATGGGGGAGGGGAGACGGACAATGCAGTGGTCAGTGAGGTGGAGAATACAGAGGGGGAGAGTGATTTGGTGTTTCTAAAAAAGATTGTCCGTTTTTCCTTAGGCAGGGGGGTGGGGAGGCTGATGTCCATAGTTATTGCTAGGTGGTCAGAGATGGAGAGATGACAGCTGGAGATATTTAGGACTGTAAAGGAAATGTAGACCTAAAAGGATTGTTTAAAAGAATATTTAAAGGATTATTTTCATTATTTAATCATCTGTTATCAGTCAGAACCCTGGCAAACTTATTTTCATCAGTTTTTTTAGTGGAAGTCACAAATAAAGGAGCTCTTGCTTTTTCCCGGCGTTACTGAGTCCAAAGCTGCTGTTTCAACACAGAACGTTCACATGCATCCACAAACCTCTCAGCACTCAAACACCCACAGACAGGAGGCCGGCTGGACCGAGGCTCGGCGGCGTCCTCAGACCCACGAGTCGGGGAGTCGCTGAACTTGTTGGTCCGGTTTGAAGACCTCCGTGTGGTCCAGTAGAAGTCCACGTAGTCGGTGTTGGCTTTGAACCGCAGCGACTGGCCGCCATCAGGTGGACCGGCTCGTCCTCATAGGACTCCTCCTGTAGCCTTGAGGGACCACAGGAACATTCAGTAGCTGTTGGAGTTCTTCCTGTCAGGCTCGTGGTAGAACAGCTCTGAAGAATCTTGTACTTGTCTTATCTGGAACAATCTAACAGCCTAAACTGTTAACAGTGGCGTAAAGAAGCAAACACACAGGCAGAGATTAGGACTCAAACTAGATTTATTTTACAAAACAAATCAGCTTAGAGGCATTTGTTCACACATGTGGCTGAATAGGAGGCCGTCCAATCAGATTGGAGGTCTTCACTCTGTAGGTTGTTTGTTGGGTGAGACTCTTGGACCTCCATCAGCTGACGTGGATGTTTGACGGTCTTCCTCTCTAGTGCCAGATGATTCATCCATGAATTCAGCAGCTACAGACTGAAATGAAGCTCATGCTGCCGTGATTGAATTCCTGTTCCAGATCAAATGTTCAGAGCTCACCTTGAATGCAGCCGTCTGCTGTCTGATAGTTTTTCTCATTGTAGTCTTCAATAAAGTCTTTTTCCTCATGTCAGGATGTGGTGAGACTCTTTCTCAGTCTCTGCAGACGTCCCTCATTGTGCATCTCCAGAGAAGAAACAGAAAAACTGCTCACTGCTTCAGCATCAAATGCTCTCCAGCATTGAGAGTGTTTTAGGAATTCATTCATTGTGTTGTGAACTTTGAAGGAGCAGAAACTTTACAGCTGCCAAAGATATGAGCTCCAATTCTGGATGTTTTAGGAAATGAAGTTCATCAAATGAACACTTGATTATTGCTGATAACGCTCATTAAATTACTGAAGAAATCTAACATAAAAACCTGTAAACTCTCAGGCATCCATCCATTATCTATACACCGCTTAATCCTCACTAGGGTTGCGGGGGGGGGGGGGGGGGGGTGGAGCCTATCCCAGCTGACTCGGGCGAAGGCAGGGGACACCCTAGACAGGTCGCCAGTCTGTCACAGGGCTACATAGAAAGACAAACAATCACTCTCACATTCACACCTGCGGGCAATTTAGAATAATCAATTAACCTCAGCATGTTTTTGGACTGTGGGAGGAAGCCGGAGTACCCGGAGAAAACCCACGCATGCACAGGGAGAACATGCAAACTCCATGCAGAAAGATCCCGGGAAAGCCGGGACGCGAACCAGGGATCTTCTAGCTGCAAGGCGAAAGTGCTAACCACTACGCCACTGTACAGCCACAACTCTCAGGCAGCTTTTGTTAAAGTTTGTCTATAATTCTATCATCATGTTCTGGAACCAGGACTCTGCAGAAGTTCCTTCAATCAGATACTTGTGTGTTTCTATTGAAGGCCTCAGGTTTGAACGTACAGCAGAGGATTAGAAAGGAGTGATTTTAATATCTTATCTTTAATATCTCCAAATGAGTTCAGTGTATTTACATTTTATAGAATATTTGATTTCTTAATCTCAATACTGTAGAGTCTGACCCTCAATATTATAATAATGATGTCAATTTAAATAATAAATAATATTGTAGCACAGAGTCATAAACTTTAATCAGCTAAACTTACTTAATAAATATCACTGTACAATCTTAACCTGAACATTCATATTATTGAGGTAAATTTACATAAATAATGATATCAGATGAAGGATTTACTTCTAAGTTCGAATTCAAGTTTCAGTTGGAGCTCATTGCATTCACAAAGAAAAACTGAGAAACCTTCATAGCAACATTTAATGAACCTAAAGCTTCCCTGTTGGCTCATTGGTGGAGTTTGTTACTGAGCATCTGAACCTTAAATCCAGTGAGACGACCATCTTCAGTCCAGGCCAGTCAGAGAACTTCAAGACCTTCCATCAGCTGGACCAGATGTGGCATCATCTCCCTCTGAACATCTGGATGACAGGAGAAAAGACAGAAATCAAACACAGATCACAGAAATACAATTTATTCACTTTCATCATTTTATAAAAGTAGCATGAACTTTATTAAAACTTGACATCAGTAATGAAAGCAAATGTTTTTATCTCATGTTGAAGCTAAATTTAAAGTCAATTTTAATGACAGTTTATCCTGAGAGGAGTGAGAATGGAGCTTTTCTTTCCTTTTCAGAATATTCCCTCAAAATATTCTGTTTATTATTGGCTTTAGAAGCATTTTTCTTTACTTATTTATTTTTAGATACTTCAGACTGATGCACTTTGTTGGTTTGCAGATAATTTCATGTACAATGACAATAAAGATCTTCTATTATAACATATTTTGCTAAAACAAGAACTGAAACCTTCTCAACCATCTCTCAGTCTGCAAAATTCCAACTGCAACAAAGAATTATCTGATGTAGTTATTATTATAATCTTTACTGAACCAGCCCTGGAATTAATAAAAATCTGTATATGGATATGATTTTCTCTGATGGAACCACTAAAACTGCATCCAATAAAGTAAATCTCTTCTGCACTACACACATTCTCCACTTTTATATAACTCTGGATGTCAGAGTAAAGGCAGACAGATCCACCGATCAGCCACAACATTCTGACCACTGACAGCTGAAGACAACAACATCCATCATCTTGTTCTAGTCAGGTGGTCAGAATGTTCTACTGTTATATTGTCATGCTGATTATATGATCAGTAAATGTTACCATCAATTATAACGTCCACATTGATCAGGAAAAAAAAACACTATCAGTTCATTCAGAAGCTGTGGGATTAAACCTAAAAACACAGACCTCAACAGCAGTTTGTTTCAAAGCAGAACACCAGCTGGTTTTCACTAAAGAAGCTTTCAGAGCAACAATTAAATGACAGTTTTGTTCTCATTGAAATCAGAGTCAGAATCAGCCAAAATAATGTAAACACACATCAGGAAAAGAAAAACTTTTAGAAATATTTCATTTGTATCAGTACTTCTATACATATAGATTCCTCTTTCTAAGTTTGATCAAATCACGATAACTCTGTGTCCTGTTGTACGATGTTTTCCCAACAGATGGCGCTACCCTCATGAATGGAGCATCAACAAGTGACGTCTACAACACAACAGAAATGTCTGGAAGCCAGTGGCCTCCACTTTGAGCACCTCTTGGAATTATAGAGGCCAAAGATAACTTTTATTAATCTCATGATGTCTGAATACATTTGGTATTGAAATATTTATGCTAGTTTTTCTTTTCCTGATGTGTGTAAACATTATTTTGGCTGACTCTGTATGATGGGTTTCTGACAGGTCACCAGGCAACATCTTTTTATAATAATGACAAACATACCTGCATTCTACAGGAGTGATTTTCCTCATGTGCAGGTAAAGATGTGGGAGGAGCTTAGAGATGACAGGAGCAGGAGTCATCCTCACTAATTCAGCTTCCACCTAGAAACAGAAAGACCACAAACACACACACTGATATACTCTCAAACGTTCAACCTCACAGCCTCAGAATATCTGTTTAGGAAGTGTTGTGTTTCTAAATTCTGCTGAAAGCATTGACAGACATTCTCTTCCAAGGTTGTGTAAAAAGCAGCCTGTCCTTTGAGCTACTGAGAAATCTTCCTGAACAAAGTTTCTACGTGTAAATCAGCTCAACAAAAACTAAAGCCTCAGTCAGAGATAACAGGTATCACAAATTATAAACAACTTTCTTTGTTAACTCAGACTTTCTGCTTCAACCTCACATAAAAAGGGGAGTTTAACTCATCAGGTGACTGAAAATGAACGGCGTGTGCAGTTCTAGATCCAAAAGTAGGATGTTTCATCTCATGTTTTACTACAAATACATGCAATAATAAATAAATACAATGGCTGGTTGTTAGTTTATTCACTATTAATGTCACTTTATATACTGGATTGAACTTGAGCAGTGGAAGAGAGAAGGAATTTAATGAAATTATGGAGATTCAGAGGTAATGCTGCACAATGTTAAGTGTGGTTTAATTCAAAGCAGCTGAATGTTAAACTTCAGTGCAGCTCAACGGGTTTCAGTTAACCTTAAAGTAAAATAACTTCTTTAAAAGCTAAAATACACAGCAGAGAAATACAGGTTGAGAAGTTCCTCTTAATAATGAGGACAGCTGCAGCAGCAACTAACACAGGTGTTCAGCGGTAAGTTAGCCACCTGTGCTAATTAGCCCGCTAGCTAACTTAGCCGCTTAGCTAGCTAACGCAGCCGGACCAACTGCTCAAACACGAAAAAACACAACTCTTCACAAGTCGCTGACTTAACGTACAACAAAACAACGCTACAGGTTAAAAGTATTTATCTTCTTACCGTGTTTTACTCCAAAAACAAGATCAACAGGGGCCAGTGGTGGAGCAACGGTTAAGTCTCTGGACTACTGATCAGAAGGTCAGAGGTTCAAGCCCCAATGTGGCCACTGTTGGGCCCTTGAGCAAGGCCCTTAACCCTTCCTGCTCCAGGGGGTGCTGTACAAATTTACCGAATTAATTCCAGTTTTACAGTAAAAAAAAAAAACAGTATTAATCATGCAAACGTTCCTGAGCAGCTATTTTTTATGGTAAAGACCAACAGAAATATAAACACTTTGTTATTATTATTATTGATGGAAATCTGAAGACTTTCTGACAGACTGAAATAAGGGAGTCTGAAGCTGTTGTGAATTCTTTATTAAAAAACATTGTGTTCATTGTGGATTCTGTCCTCAGTCAGGACAAAAAAAACTGTAAAGACAAGAAGAAACCAAAAAGACAAGGAGGATTTAAAAACTACGGCGTGAAAAACAAACTTCCAGCGACTCCAGAAAACAACAAACTGGACCAACGATGTTCTTCTGATCATCCAGACGCTGAGAAACCAGCTGCAGCCAACAAGCAACAACAAGGCAAAGTGGTGGAGGAAGGAGGAGATGGAGAAGATGATTCAGAAGATGTAGAAGTTCCCACTGAGAGCAACAAGAGGTGATCCATCTTCATGTGCTTCTCCCATTTAAACTCTTTCTCCTCAGTGACGATTCTGTTGCTGCCGTCACAGTGAACTTCTAACAAACTGAACCTTTAACTTCTGGTTCTTCATCTGCAGAAAATGTATTAATGATCAGAGTTCTATCTTCAGACTGAGAATATTTCCAGAGCTCCAGGTCCTTGAAGTCCATAGAGGAGAACGTCCCCTGGAGAAAGTTCAAGAGTAGACCTACTGACAACCAGTGTCAGTAGGTCTACTCTAGAACTTTCTCCAGTTGTCGGTAGGTCTACTCTAGAACTTTCTCCAGTTGTCTGTAGGTCTACTCTAGAACTTTCTCCAGTTGTCAGTAGGTCTACTCTAGAACTTTCTCCAGTTGTCGGTAGGTCTACTCTAGAACTTTCTCCAGTTGTCAGTAGGTCTACTCTAGAACTTTCTCCAGTTGTCGTTAGGTCTACTCTAGAACTTTCTCCAGGGGATGTTCTCCTTTCCTGCTTCCAGTCTTTAAGTTTAGTCTCACTTACAACATTCCAGGTCCTTGAAGTCCATAGAGGTGGGTCCAGTTCTGAGGTTCAGAAATGATGGGAAAAGTCCTTCTAAAGTGATAAATCTGGACCCTCCTCTATGGACTTCAAGGACCTGGAACTCTGGAAATATTCCCTGTCTGAAGGTAGAACCCTAATCATTAAGTTATTGGAGATGAAGAAGCAGGTGTTCTGAGGAGGTTCTGAGGAGGTTCTGGGGGTAAGGGTCAGGTGTTGAACTGAGAGGATTTAAAGAAACACTGGTCTGGAACCAGAACTGATCCTCCTCAGATGATGGATGCTAACAGTCTGTGGGCGGGGCTTCATGCAGAGGGTGATGGGGTGTCGGGGTCGGGGTCGTAGTGGTACGTGGCCTGAGTGTGCTGCTGCTGCTGGTTGCCGTGGGCGACGCTGTGTTCTCTGTTGTCCTGCTGGTTCTGGGCCTCGTAGACTGCCGGCGGTCCCTGGTTGTTGTCTGGTCCGAGCGGCGGCTGGTGGAGGTCGACGCCCCCCGGTGGCGGCGGCAGAGTGTCCAGCTCGTCCACCTGAGGCCCCGGCGGCTGCATCACCACCAGCTGGTCCTGGGGGATGTCGGCGGCGGCGGCCGCCAGGTTGGTTGTGGACTTCGACTTGACACACTGGAAGTCAACGTGGCGACTCTTCCCCTCCTCCTTCTCCCAGGACATCCGGATGAACGGACGCTGGACGTAGTTGTAGATGACCTCAGGACGACCGCCGGGACGCCGCTTCACCTTCTCCTTATAGGTCGGGTATCCTGACAGGAAGTACATAAAGGAAGTCAGAAAATGCACACTTTAGGTACAGTAGATGTAGTAAGTGGTTGTTCCACCAGGTGGAGCCTCTTCCTGTTTGATACTGTAGTGACCAGAGGAGGCATCACTCAGACTACAGATCATGTTAAAGCAGAGAGCATTGTGGGAGTTTAGCAGCAACGGGCACCATGACAAAGACTAATGAGGAGTTAATGACCTCCAACCAGAGCTAACATGCTAAATGAAGCTGGATTCATCTCGGACAGCTTTCCTACATCCCAGAGGAAAATCTAATGGTGGTTACTGTTGCTTTTTGATGTGTCAACATGGCAATGGACGTAAACACAGACTCAGACATCCGTTTATGCCCATACAGATAAATAAACACTCCTGTGAGCGGCCCATATTCTGATCTTAGGATCAGGTTGAGGACATGCCTAGCTGTTGGGATTTATATTGATACACTGGTAGGTCACGGTGGTGGGTCAGTGCCACTATCTTGAGTTTCTTCATATATTTCAAAAAACAGCGACTGAAACTGAAAAACGTCATAGTTTAGTATGTCGTCCAAAATGTCACTAAAATGTCATAGTTTAGTATGTTGTCCAAAATTTCATCAAAAACGTCAGTTTAGTATGTCGTCCAAAATGTCACTAAAATGTCATAGTTTAGTATGTTGTCCAAAATTTGACAAAAACGTCATAGTTTAGTATGTCGTCCAGAATGTGACCAAAACGCCATAGTTTAGTATGTCGTCCAAAATTTCATCAAAAACGTCATAGTTTAGTATGTCGTCCAGAATGTGACCAAAACGTCAGTTTAGTATGTTGTCCAAAATTTCATCAAAGACGTCATAGTTTAGTATGTCGTCCAAAATGTCTCTAAAAATGTCATAGTTTAGTATGTCATCCAAAATTTCATCAAAAAAGTCATAGTTTAGTATGTCGTCCAAAATTTGACAAAACGTCATAGTTTAGTATGTCGTCCGAAATGTCCCTAAAACTTTTATTTACTGATTTGTTGTCATTTTTTGTAGGATAAAGTCATAAAATATTTCCTAATGGTTTTTCAACCACCTGTCAGTTTGAAATTCTAATTTAAATCAGTCTAAGATAACATATCAACTCTCAAAAAAGTAAAGTCTGACACTAGATATGACATATATATACATACAACTGCTTGACAATGCAGTTTGTACTGAAACCACACAGGGTGAAAACTATTAATAGCTCTGTTCTGATGTTAATATTAATGTCAAATCCTTCATTTCTTTTTGATGAAGACTAGAAATCAAAGTGTGTTTTAGTACCTTCTATCCCCAGACGGATCTTCTTCAGGCCTCGGTCCTTGAGCACTGATTTGGCTACGTCTCTGTTCTCAATGTATTTGAAGAAGCGATAAAGTTTGGTGCTGTAGATGACTGAAGAGGAGAAGAAAAGTCAACACGAGTATACATCACATGCTCTTCAAACAACTGATCTGAGGTCAACACATCCTTAAAGATGAAACCCACAATTTTTTTTACTGAAACAGGAGAAATCGTGCTTTTTCTTGGGGACTATTTTCTATTTACTAATTGTTTTTAGATTATTCTGTGATTTCAGCTTCTTAAATGTGAATAGTTTCTTCTTTCTTTCCTCCTCTGTGACTTTAATTTGAAGATCTTTGGACAAAACCAGACTTTGGGGTTTAGGAAATCCATATTTTCACCATTTTCTGACATTTTGGAGATCAAACAACTAAATGATTCATCCAGAAATTAATCAACAGTGAAAACAATCTTTAGTTGCAGCTGTAATCAGAATTATTCTTTGCGGTTTAACCGCGTTCAGGATCATGTGAAGTAAACAGCAGCAGCTTTTAACATTAACCTGGTTTCAGTGAACTGGAGCTAACCCAATGTTAGCATATGCTACCCCTAGCATGTTGTCACCAAACCCAGCGTCTTACTCTGAGAATACTCCTCGCCCATCTGAGGAGGATACTCTTCGTCCCAGTCCACCACGTCGTCGTCGGTCAGAACCACCACATGACATTCCCGCTCGCCGCTCTGAGCGCTCGCCACCATCAGCGGCAGAACCATCTCCTCCAGGTAGCACTCGAACTGACGCCGGGCGCCGTCGTTGGACAGCTCGTGCATCAGGGCGCCTGACAAAACAGAAGATAGAAGATATAAGAGGAGATGAGGTACTAGATTAGATCCGGTACTAGATGAGATGAGATCAGGTACCAGATGAGATGAGATCAGGTACTAGATGAAATCAGATACAAGAAGAGATAAGATACAAGATAAGATCAGGTATTACATGAGATACAACTGAGCTCAAGTACAAGATGATACACAAGATAAGATTGGATACAAGATGAGATAAGATAAAATTAGGTATAAGATAAAATTAGATATAAGATGAAATAAGGTAGTAGATGAGATGACATCAGGTACTAGATAAGATGAGATCAGGTACTAGATGAGGTGAGGTACTAGATGAGATGAGATCAGGTACTAGATGAGGTGAAGTACTAGATGAGATAAGGTACTAGATGAGAACAGGTACTAGATGAGATCAGGTACTAGATTAAATGAGATAAGGTACTAGATGAGCTCGGGTACAAGATGAGATCAGGTACTAGATGAGCTCAGGTACAAGATGAGATGAGATCAGGTATTAGATAATATCACGTACTAGATACGATCAGGTACTAGATGAGATAAGATCAGGTACTAGATGAGATACAAGATGAGATGAGGTACTAGATGAGATCAGGTACAAGATGAGATGAGGTCTGCTTTTATAATCCTGAGAGAAATTCTGGGGTCAAATCAAATGCTTAACAGAAAAAGTTCAATTCAATTCAATTCAATTCAATTTTATTTATATAGCACCAATTACAGTCAAATTGTCTCGAGACGCTTTACAGAACCCACATGCCTGAACCCCTAGAGCAGCCCTAAGGAGACAGTGAGGCAACAGGAGCAGAATAAATGACTAGAAATAAGTGAGCTGAAATAAAACTACAATAGAAGAAGAAATAAGAAGTAACACTGTCAACAACACTGAAATAATAAAGTAATACTGCATGTCACACAAATTGCTCCTCTGAGATGTAGCAGAAAGCGGACTTTACTCTAGTAAAGTACAAGTACTGCAAAATTTAAGCACAGTTCTTTAAGTATTACAAAAAGACCCAAAATATGGTCCCAGAATGACTGCAAAGGAACAATAAAGTTAATTTAAATTTAAACTGAAACTGTCTGGATCTGTTCAAATACAGGAAGAGACCTAAACTTCATGAGTGAGCCGATTTTATTATTATGTAAGATAAGCTTTTATTAATCCTACAGCTGGGATATTTGCAATAAACCAAAAATAAACTGAACTTAGTTTTCCTCTAGTAAACGCTATTCTACAAGACTAGACTAACATCACTCCAAAATGCCTGTTTTTGTTCTGGGTGTTAAGTTTTTCAGCTGTTTTAATCATAATCACATGAAGCTAAACTCGCTAATGATCCGACCTCAGAAGGATTTATTTGACTGATCTGTGATTTATTTGTTTAGCAGCCAAATATTTCTTAAAACGAGTTCAGGCCATTACACTCATGAGCAGATGCTGTTAACAAGGGAACACCTGAAGCAAAGTGCTAATGAAGCTAGCTAACGTTTAAAACGGACAATGCAACTTTCAGAAGATACTTAATTAGAAATAATTTCTCCCGTTGGTTAGACCTCGAGCAGAGTTCTGGTGTTTTTGTGTCCTATTTTAATTAGCATTTCTAAGTATGAAACTATTAAAAACATAGTCGAAACTGAAAAATTCACCTTAACTTTTGGGGTTCTTCTAAAAAGCATCAATGTATGATATTAATGGCTTGTTTACGTGAACCACTGGGCTACAGGGAAACCGTCGCAACAGGCTTTGGTTCATTTATGATGCACAGTTCTGTTTGGAGGACATTAACCTCCACAGAAGTCTTTGTCATGGTGCCCCATTGCTGCTAAACTCCCACAATGCATTGTGGGAGTTTAGCTAGGGCTGAGTAATGCCTCCTCTGGTGTCTACAGCATAAAACAGTCAGAGGCTCCACCTGGTGGAACAACCAGGAACTACAGTTAAAGAAAACATTGTCAAAATGACCCAAAACCTGTCCAATTTTACTTAAAACTTGTTTAAAATGACCCAAAGCTTGTTGAAAATGAGTCAAAATGAGGCCAAAATGACTGAAAAATTGTCCAATACTTCTCAGAATGAGTCTTGAATGATTTATAAGTTGTCCATAATTACTTGAAACTTGTCCTAAAGAACTCAAAAATTGTCCAAAAATGTCCACAAACTTGCTAGCTAAACTCCCACAATGCTCTTTGCATTAACAGGAACTATAGACTGAGAGACGCCTCCTCTGGTCTCTACAGGACTAAACAGGAAGAGGCTCCTGGTGGAACAACCAGGAACTACAGCTGATCTGCATTTACTGACATGCACCACCTTCTTTTTCTTCATCAGTTAAATGATTAACAGCAATTAATCAATTAACTCTTACCATCCCTAATATTAAAGTAGCAAACATTTAGTTCTGATCAGCTGTTTATTTAGTTGTCTTTACAACTTTCCTGATTAAAAACAATTCCTGGAGACTTTCCTAATTTATTCCATTCAGATAAACGTTTGTTTTGTTTCTTCTTTAACATTTATCAGCTGACCAACAACTGATCTGTGTTTCCAATCACTTACCATTTCCTTTTTACTTCTAATACTACTGCTGCCCTGTTTCTTGCAGTATTATACAACTACTTTGACATAATATTGTGCCTTAAACTCTGACCTTCGCCGTCTGAAATTAGCTAAAGCTTGTTTACATGAAAACATTGATGTATTTCCTGCTGCAGAGGATTGTGGGTCAGAATGTCCAGAAAAGTCCTGCTGGCTCAGGACCTGCTAAATATAAGGGGATGCAGTCGGACATCTTGGTATTTTTAGAGCGCTATATTTGCCGTACTACGTGCCGGGAAGTACTGGAGCTTTTTCTGGAGTACTGTACAGAACACAAGAACAGACACTTGTTTGTCTTCTTCAGTATCTTTAGCAGCGGACAGATCTTCTTCTACTCCGTTTATTACAGCTAACGAGGCCTACAGCGCCACCTTCTGACATTTATGAGCAGCTAATGAAAACAAGTCTAATTTATATTTTATTTATTTCAAATTGTTTTTATGACATTTTAAATCTGCTCTACAGTTTTTACATCTTTAAATACAGCATCATCTTGTCTTGTATGTACTGTAAGTTTTGCGCTACTTCAAGCTGAACTTTTTCATATATTTTCAGCAACGTTCAACATCAGTTGCTGTTTTTATAGTTATTAATAAACCAAACAAAAACTAAACTTTGCTGCTGTTATCATAGATATACATCTACTTGTAATCCACCGTGTCTTTTCTGTACATATCGATATGTAAATTCATGAAGCCTCGTCTTTATTCTACCTTTATTCTATCTTTATTTTCAGCCTGTTTGTACTTTTATTATTTTTCTGCTTCTTTCATGCCTCATCCAGCTGCTGTAACATTTAAGTCTCCACCAAGAAGATCAACAAAGTTCATTTCATCTTATCTTATGCAGGAGGTCCTCAGTTTACGACGTCCTCGACCTACAGCGTTTCGTCGTTACGTGAAATTAGTTGACGAGTGGAGCGGATGAATACGTCGTCATGGTGCTATCAGACGGCTTTGTTTCCATTCTCTGGTTCTACTCCACCTTGCATTGTGCTACATTCACTAACTTTCTGCCCTTAATTACAGCTCTCAGCGTAAGTCAGATTCTTCTGATGGCAGAAAAAACAAGACAAACGACTAAAACGGGACACAAAATGACAAAAACGATGCAAAACGACAAAAACAAAAAGCAAAATGACAATACAACACACAAAACGACAGAAATTAGACATAAAATGACAAAAACAAGACAAAACGACAAAAATGAGACAGAATGACAAAAACAAGACACAGAACGACAAAAAGGATACAAAACGTCAAAAATGACGCAAAATGACAAAAACTAGACACAAAAGGACAAAAAAGAGACACAAAATGAGACAAAATGACAAAAACAAGACGTTCTTTTTGTCCTTCATTATGGCTCCCAGCATAAGTCAGACTCTTCTGATGCTTGGAAGAAAAGGAAAGCGTCTCCATGGAAGTGAAATTAGATAGAATAAAACGCTGGGAACAGGAAGAAACACCGACCAACATGGGTCACGTTGTAAAAAAAAACTCTGATGTAAGTTGAGGACCTATTGTATAATGTCTTTTTCTACTAAACGTTTGTATTTTAAATTTGCACATTCTCTCCTGTACTTTTAAAGCTGCCATCCAACAGAATCACTGCTGAGCAATGACAGTAAATTAGTTCATGTAAACACGGCTGTGAAACGTTAAATCAACCAAACCAAGCGATGGATAAACTAGTGGCGCTTTTAAGGACAAATAAACAGAAGCTGGCTGCAGTCGGACCAGTTTCTTCTCTTTATATGGGCTGTAAACAGTAAAATGAGCCTTTTAGCTCCACGGTAACGGTGTTTTTCAGCAGCATGTTTACTGATGGAAACTTCTGGCTCTGCTGTATGACCTAAATATTGCTGCTGAACAGGGACTGCTGGGGCGTTCTGATGCTCCGACGAAGGCAAACTCTTCAATAAAACACGGTTCTGATGTGATTTAAATTGAATGGCTGGTGAATAAAAATCATCGGCTGCATAACGGGCTTTAATTCTCACAGCTAATCATGACCTACTTAGATCTCAGCATCAAGCAGCAGCAGCAGCAGCTCCTCCCACACACTCTGATACACAAACAAGTGCACAATAACAACACAAATATCACACATGTAGCTCTGTGACAGCAGGTGATTCAAACACTGAGCTACCTGCAGCTCCGTCAGCAACACGTCCTAAATGCTGTGTGTTTATTATACAGCCATGCAGAGGGGATCTAAACGACGATACTCTGATTTAAAGTTAGCAGCTGCGCATGTAGGAACAACAACAACAACAACAACAACAACAACAAGCAGACACTCACCAAACTCTGGCAAACACAGCGGCTACATGAGTTGAGACGGCGGCCGGACTTAGCGTCAGATACTCACTCAGGTCTCTGCACTTGATGGTGCTGTAGTTGAAGGAGATGCAGAGGTAGTCACATGCCTCCCTCAGCTCAGGAATGGAAACGCCGTCAGGGCAGCGGATTATCCCCGACTTGTAGTAATCCTGCCATTTTCAGCAGCAGCAGAGAGATCAGGCAGGGGAGGAAAAACAAGACGCCATTATTAACGCTGCTTCGCTCTCAGAGGGAGATGAAGAGGAGGAGGAGGAGGAGGAGGAGGAGGGATGATGAAAAACAAAACAAAGCGACGTCACGGATTGGAGAGAGGAAGTAAAGGAGGGCGGTGATGAAAGCAGAACGACGTCATCTTCCCTCCCTGATCTACTTTCCCTCAGACGAGGCGCTGCTTCCCCGCAGACTTTCTGGACTAAAAGCTCTGAAAAAAACCAACTCTTGATACCTACAGAGAGTGCAGATACCACCCACTACAGCAGAGATGATTCTAGTCCAGGTTCCACATCCAGCCCAGTCTGATCTCCAGTAAAACCACAGCAGAATAACCTACAAATACCCACAACTCCTAATGGTTCCTTTGTTTTAGTGCAGAAAAATTCACATTTACGGAATTATCTTTTTACTGAACATCATGAACAACCTGAAATTTATCAAGAAAATAAATTCAAGTTCATCATTTCCACATTAAAACCTACAGATCACAGAGTGTCGACAAAGGAACACAACATTTAGTCACCTGGAACTGAACCAGAGAGGATTTACTGGAGGATCAGAACCACAAAAGAAGACAAAAAAAGACAAAAAAACTACAAAAACAAGACAAAATATTACAAAAACGAGACAATGACAAAAGTGAGAAACAAAACAACAAAAAATGAGACAAATGACACAAAACAAAAAAAGACAAAAAATTAGACAAAAAAGTTACAAAGCGACAAAAACAAGACAAAAAATTACAAATGACACAAACGAGACAAAAAAATGAGACACAAAATGACAAAAAATGGTGAAACAACAAAAACGAGAAACAAAACGAGACACAAAATGACAAAAAAATGGACAAACAACAAAAATGAGAAACCAAACGACAAAAGTCAGACAACAAAATGACAAAAAACAACAAAAACGAGACAAAATATTACAAAAATGAGACACAAAATGACAAAAGAACAATGAACAATCTAGTATTTTACTTTATGATCAAAACAACTCGTCATGGTCTAGAAATGATTTTAAATCTATAATACAGCAACACCAACTGGGAGGGCTGTCAGGAATATTTATCATCCTCCCTGTACAGATGTTAATCATTATTCAACTGGTTTCCATTAAAAATGTCATTGATTAAAGATAAATTAACCGTTTAAGCAGAAGAAGAAGCTGGTGCACATCAGGAGATGTATTAAAGTCAACATTTAAGGCGCTTCTGATGAAATAGCGATTTGGAACGCAGCTGAGTTAAAACTAAATATTAAAGAAGTAGAATCAAACCAGTTGGAGTTACTTTTTCATGTTAGCTCATGTATTTCCTGTCTAGAGATTAAAAAAAAGTCAGAACCAGCTGATCAAAGCCAAACATCAGAATTACGAATGTTTATGATTGATCAACTAATTACAAACAATTATGTCGTCGATTTAAAATATAATAACCGATAAAGCAGAAGAAGAAGGTTGTGCATGTCAGTAGAAGTATCATAGACCAGCTGCAGTTCCTGGTTGTTCCACCAGGTGGAGCCTCTTCCTGTTTAATACTGGAGTTTAACAGCAACGGGCACCATGACAAAGACTAAGGAGGAGCTTAATGACGTCCAACCAGAGCTGATGGACAGCATTCTTCCTACACCACCCTTGAGTTGTAGGCGCTTCAGGAGAAACCAGCCGGACTTCTCTGGAAGACATTTCTAGAATCGTCTTCCAGAGAAGTCCAGCCTGAAGCTCCTATGATCACCAGGACGTGGATGAGTATAGCAGCAACAGGCACCATGACAAAGACTTCTGAGGAGCTTAATGCCCTCCAGTCAGTGCTAACTCTCTAATAATAAGCTGGTAACGTACGTGACATACGAGGTGCCATCTCTGCAAATATAATTATGCAGCTCAGTTTAAAAATAAGTTCATTAGTGCTTTGTCCTTCCTTTTTAGGATCTGGATGTTGTAGGAGAAACAACAACCTCTGAGGAGCAACTTACATCTTTCAATTTCAAAGATTTAGATCTTGCAGTCAGGCAGCTCTGCTAGTTTTATTTATTTTTGTGGTGAATTATCCATTTTGAAACATTTTTTAACTCCTTCAGAGTGAAAACTGCTCAGACTTGGACGTCACGAGGCGGTTTGTGAGGCGACCATGAAACTGCTTTTAATAAATAACTCTAAATGTTATTTTGGAGACATTTCTGGTCAAACATCTCCTTCCACGTTAACTCCAGGAGGTTTCCAGGATCCTCTGGGTGGTATTTCATGACACTGAGAGCTCCAGAGCAGCAGCTAAAAGGATCCTGGTGGTTTTCTATGAACATTTGCAGCTCAGCTTCAGTCCTTCAGACGTCTGCTTTAATGAGCTTTGGTGTTTTATTGATGAACGCAGACATTAATAGAAGAGCTCAGAGTGATAATTGGCTCCTAGAGAGCTGAAAGAAGCTTCACTGATGGACTTTAAAGACATATTTTATGCTCTACTGCTGCTTCTGAGTCATTTATTTTCTCATCAGTTTATGAAGAGAAGATGTTCAGCGTAGGACGTCATAAACAGAAAAACTATTTCGGTTTATAATGAAGTCATAGTTTCATGAATTAGAGACGATAACGGAGCAATAAATCAGTTTGAGTGACTTCAGAGGGATAAAAGATGAGTTTAATAAGCAGATTTAACTGCAGCTGCCTTTATTTTAACCTCACAGACTTTATTTTAACTTACAGTAGAAGCTCTCCAACACAAATACTGAAGGACTAATCGCTTTGATCACATGTATTGATCTCATTCACGGCTCTGAGAAGTTTAAATCCATGAAGGATTCTTTTGCTTCGTTTGAAAATGCTTTAAATCAGTCAGAAAGCCGACCGTCAGGCTGGAAACTTCAGGATTTCTACCTCAGCTTCTCCTCAGTTTCTCTGCTAAAGTTCATCTTAACAGACAGAAAAAGCTCTGAGATATTTCAGAACTCACAGCAACTCTCCAAAATTAACTAATAACGACAATAAATCCCAACACAGAAACGTCAAAATAAGTTATTAAAGGATATTTTTATTATTTAGATAAAGATTTGCACATTACCAATAAATCTGCTGTTTTTTGACAGATAAAAACTGTTTCACTGCTGTATTTATGCCCCACTAGAGCAGAAAAACCTCATTAACGTCCATATTTTGGTCATTTTACCGCATACAACCGAAGCTCATGTTAGAAAACTGTATGAAATGTTGCTGTATTGGAAGTTTGCGTAGCTGCGATAAAGTTAAAGGAGCTAAACGAGGAAAAACAAACAAACAAACAATAAAAACATCGGTTGTTTTTAGCTACTACGGTATTAAACACTTCCATCTTATTAAACAGGAAGAGGCTCCATCTGCTGGAACAACCAGGAACTACAGCGGATCTACATTTATATAATAACATTTGTACATTAGAGTATTTAAGTCTTACTCCATGATAGATAGATAGATTTTATCGTCTACTAGTGAAGCTCGTGTAAAGATACTCTCCTCTGATTGGCTGATAAATTTGTTAAGTTTGTCACTTGAAGATGCTGATTGGTTGGTTTAGTTCATAAATGCTTCCTGATGTCAGAAATACAGAACATGATTGGTCAAATGTGCCAATAAACAGACTGAAATATCACTGTATTAGAAGCTTATGTAGCTGCAATAAAATTAAAGGAGTTAAACGAGGAATAACAAACAAACAATAAAAACATCGGTTGTTTTTAGCTACTACGGTATTAAACACTTCCATCTTATTAAACAGGAAGAGGCTCCACCTGCTGGAACAACCAGGAACTACAGCTGATCTACATTTACTGACATCAGGACCCTTTTCTTCTGCCTTTTCAGTTAATATATTTTTACATAATATATTTTGTTAATACTTTTAAACTGATCTAAATGTCGTTTTCCATGTTTGTCCAGCTGTGATGACACTAAACAACTTATTTTCAAGTTATTTTTAATTTTACTTGAAGCTGAATTCAATCGGTGGAGTTTTGTTCTTTAAAACGAGCTGCAGTTTGGGTATAAAGGTCTGTTTTTCAACCAATAAAATCTGTTTTCATTTTTAAAAACCTTAACAAAGACGGTATTTCTTACAGGTTGTGTGTTCGTTCTGATTAAACACATTAAAAAGAAGCAGAGCTTCTGTTGTTTTCATGAGAACGGACGGTAGAAAAGTGGTTTCTGTTGACTACAGCTCATCATCTCCATGAACAACAGAACCACAGCTTCAGCTCAGGCCTTCAGGAGGCTTTAACGGATAAATGATCGCCGTTATCTGACTGCAGAGTGTTTCCTAAAATAAAAACAGCTGATGTTGTGGTTCCAGCGTCAGCTCCATCTGCAGTTTCATACTGCTTCATTATTAAACTCACAGAAGAGAAAAGGACAAAGCTACAAAGTTGAAACAGCTCAAAGAAATCAACCAAACATGATGTAAAAACAGTTGGAGACTTAAAACTTTTCCCTGCATGTGGATGACCTGAAGGTTCTGCTGCTTCTACTGGAGGCTAAATGTAGTTTTATATTGGAGCTAAAGCCAGAAGAACCACTGGACTGGAAGAAGGAAAGGCCAGAAGAGGAGACGGACGTCTTCTCTGTGGCACTAATGGAAGAATTAGAAGCTGAATAAAACATGGAGGCTGAGAGTGATGGAGAAGACGGAGGAAGAAGAACAGAGGAGCATGGAGAAAGAGACGGAAACCAGAAGGAGAGGAAAACAAGTCCAAGAAACATCCATCAGTCCTCATCTGACCTCCTCAGAACCATCTCATCATCTCCAGGAACATCATGAATCATCACAGTTTACCTTCATGTGATGAATGCAGCATAAAAAATACAGTTTTTCAGTCATTCTGGACAGTTTTTGAAAACTATTTTGAGTAATTTGGGATCATTTTTATGTAATTTTGACTCTTTTTGAACTGATTTTCAACTATGAACACCAACCATCAACTGTCGAATAATATTGTGCAACTTTGATGTCATTTTGGAAAAATTTGAGTAACTTGGAAGAGTTTTGTAATTTTGTCCAATGCTTTTGAATATTTTCCATCATTTCTGAGCCTCAGAACTTCATTAGTCCAGCAGATAGAACCATGACATTTAGGAGGAAAAACACATCTGAGTTCTGGTAAAAACTGACACCAGATCAGTTTAAATCCATCCAGGTGTCTCAGTCTGAAGATAATAGAAATCTGAGCAATTCTGGTCAAATTTTAACACATTTGGGACAATTTTGTATAATTTTGGACACCTTTTGTCTATATTTTTTCTGTCTTTCTTTTGTCATTTTGGACTAATTTGGAGGAACTCAGATTTTTATGTAGCTTTGTAAAATTTTTCACGACATCTTGAGCAATGTCTAAAGAACAGAAAACAGGTTTTCAACCAAAGGAGTCACACTAAAGATGAAATTTGTTTTTTGTTCAGTAGAATTCTCAAGTCATTTTGGACAATTTTATGGCACTTTGGAGAATTTTTCACTCAGAACAATATGTGAGTCATTTTAGACAATTTGGGTTAATATTTGACAACTTCTGTGTAATTTTGACAAATTCTGACTCCTTTAGGGACTATTTTAGGTCAATTTCAACCATTTCTGAGCACTTATATATGTAATCTCGGATATATATCAGTTTGAACAGCAAAGAAAACTACAACTGAAGTTCTGAGGTTCAGAAATGATGGAAAAAGTCCATTAACTACGTGAGACAACTCAACTCTCCAGTCCTATTTAGTTCAGCACCACTTACTGATATAATGGAAGGGAAATATTATAATTTTACCCCCACAGAAGTGGATTATATCGTTAATAATGCTGCAGCCTCACTGCGTACAACACTTGATTGTGTTGCACCTGTAAAAAAGAAAGTTCTATCTCAGAGAGGACCTGCTCCTTGGTAGAATTCCCAGCTGTGGACTTTAAGGGTGCTTTCACACCTACATCTTTTAGTCCGCTTAAAGCGGACTGGAGTCCGCAACACCTGCAAGTACGGTTCGTTTGGGCTGATGTGAAAGCATACCAGATTTTTTTGGTTCGGACTAACGAACCGCACCGAGACCACCTTCGGGAGGTGGTCTCGGTCCGCTTCTATGTGAACTCCAGTTCGGTTCGCTCCTGGTGAGAACACAAACCTGTCTCCATTCGGACCACTTGATGGCGCAGCAGACTTTTTGGTCTACGGGAGCTTCCGTAGCAACCTGCACAGGGAATTATATGCCAATCAGCGTACACCTACGTCATCGTAAACGCCTTGTTTTGTAAACAGCGCCGCCAAACGACTTGGGGGAGATATAACATTAATTGGAGTAGGTTGAACTGCGAAAACACTGGTGTGAATGTGAACCGAACCAGTTGAAAATAGCAACATTGTAACAACTTTTGGGTCCAAACGAACCACTCTAGCGGACTAACAGGTGTGAAAGCACCTTCAAGCAGGCGTCCCGAAAGCTGGAAAGGAAGTGGTATTCCACTAATTTAGAGGAAGTTTATGTAGCTTGGAAAAATAGTCAAGTAATTTATAAAAAAGCTCTTGGTAATGCCAGGACAACATATTATTCATCTTTAATAGAGGAAAACAAGAACAACCCCAGGTTTCTCTTCAGCACTGTAGCCAGGCTGACAAAGAGTCAGAGCTCTGTTGAACCTTGTATTCCTTTAGCTTTGAGCAGTAACGACTACATGAGCTTCTGTACAAATAAAATTATTACGATTAGAGAAAAAATTAATCTGGCCCTTCCTACAAATGTCACAGATGTATCATCGAGTACAGATGCTTTAGAATTGGCTGTAAGACCAGATGGATATTTAGAATTTTTCACTCCCATACATCTCTCTGAACTAATTTCAAAAGTTTCTACATCCAAACCATCGACATGTCTTTTAGATCCTATCCCAACTAGACTGTTCAAGGAGGCTTTACCTTTAATTAATTCCTCAAAGTTAGATCTGATTAATCTCTCTATAGTAACAGGCTATGTACCACAGGCTTTTAAGGTTGCTGGAATCAAACCTTTACTTAAAAAGCCCACTCTAGATCCAGATGTTTTAGCCAACTATAGACCAATTTCCAACCTCCCATTTCTCTCTAAACTTCTGGAAAGAACAGTTGCAAATCAATGATGTGAACATTTACAAAGGAATAGCTTGTTTGAAGAGTTTCAGTCAGGCTTCAGAGTGCATCATAGCACAGAAACAGCTCTGGTGAAAGTTACTAATGACCTTCTCATAGCGTCAGATAATGGACTGGTCTCTATACTTATTTTATTGGACCTCAGTGCGGCATTCGATACAATCGACCACAAACTTTTATTACAGCGACTAGAACATTGTATTGGCATTAAAGGGACAGCACTGGACTGGTTTAAATCCTACTTATCAGACAGGTTCCAGTTTGTGCATGTCAACAATGACTCTTCTGAGCATACTAGGGTTAATCATGGAGTTCCTCAGGGTTCTGTCTTAGGACCAATACTGTTCACATTATACATGCTTCCCTTAGGCAATATTATTAGGAAGCACTGTATTAATTTCCATTGTTACGCTGACGACACTCAATTGTATTCATCTATGAAGCCAAATGAAACTAATCAGCTAGCTAGACTGCAAGATTGTCTTAAGGACATAAAGACCTGGATGACCTGTAATTTCCTACTACTAAATTCAGACAAGACTGAAGTCATTGTATTTGGCCCCAAACATCTTAGAGAATTGCTTTCAAAGCATATAGTTACTCTGGGTGGCATTACATTGGCCTCCAGTACTACTGTGAGGAACCTCGGTGTTATCTTTGACCAGGACATGTCCTTTAACTCACACATAAAACAAACCTGTAGGACTTCCTTTTTCCACCTGAGATATATTGTAAAAATCAGGAACATCCTGTCTCAGAGTGATGCAGAAAAACTAGTCCATGCATTTGTTACTTCTAGGCTTGACTACTGTAATTCCTTATTATCAGGTTGTCCCAATAGCTCTCTGAAACATCTACAGCTGATCCAAAATGCTGCAGCCAGAGTACTGACGGGAGTTAGCAAGAGAGATCATATTTCTCCTATACTGGTTTCTCTTCATTGGCTTCCTGTTAAATCTAGAATAGAATTCAAAATCCTTCTTCTGACATATAAAGCTCTTAACAACCAATCTCCATCATATCTTAAAGACCTGATAGTACCATATTATCCTAGCGGAACTCTTCACTCTCAGACTGCAGGCTTACTTGTTGTTCCTAGAATCTCTAAAAGTAGAATGTGAGGCAGAGCCTTCAGTTATCAGCTCCTCTCCAGTGGAACCAGCTCCCAGTTTGGGTTCTGGAGGCGGACACCCTCTCTATTTTTCAGACCAGGCTTAAAACCTTCCTTTTTGACAGATCTTATAGTTAGGACTGACTGGGGGACCCTGAGGGGGTCAGCTGGTGTCTTCCTCTTGGACGTCCCTTAGTTCTGCCCTAGTTCTGCTGCTATAGGTCTAGGCTGCTGGAGGACCTCTCTGGATGCACTGAGCCCTTCTCTATCTAGCATTATATTTAATATATATATATACCATTATTGCATTACACTCACTCTGTTTCTCCCTGTGTCCTTTCTCCGAGTGTCCCTGATCCCAGAGCTGGATGCTTCAGATCTGTGGTTGTTCTCCCACCAACTGGCCTAATCTCCATCTGTGGGATGCTGCTGCTGACCTTCCTCCAGCCCACTGCTTCCAGCTGCCCATTTCCACCGATCTACTCTGCATCACCTTCACTATACTTGATTTGCTCATCTACATATTTTTGAATTTACCACCAGCTATATATATAGTATATTTAATGCCAGAGCCGTACACCATAGCAGTAAACTATAATCAGTTTCCATGTTAGTTGTACTTTGCATGTATCATCTGTCTGATCATGCATGTATTATACTGTGTGTTTTATGGTCCTTGTGTCCCCCCCCCCACCTCTCTACCTCTACATCCCTCTATCTCTCTACCTCTCTACCTCTTCTGTCCCTCTCAACCCACCCGGCCAGCAGCAGATGGGTTCCCCACATTAGAGCCGGGTTCTGCTCAATGTTTTTTTCCCTGTTAAAGGGTGTTTTCCTTGCCACTGTCTCCTTAGGGCTGCTCTGGGGTTCAGGCATATGGGTTCTGTAAAGCGTCTCGAGACAATTTGACTGTAATTGGCACTATATAAATAAAATAAAATTGAATTGAATTGAATTGTCTAGAACTTTCTCCAGGGGACGTTCTCCTCTATGGACTTCAAGGACCTGGAACTCTGGAAATATTCCCAGTCTGAAGGTAGAACTCTGACCATTGATAAAGTTACTGCAGATGAAGAACCAGACGTTCTGAGGAGGTTCTGTGAGGATCTCTGTTCAGATTTGGTTGGTTTTTGTGGACTGACTCTAGGGTTAGAAGGAAAAGTTTCTCACCAGAATTGCTCTGAAGACGGTTGAACTGATGCCGTCGGCGACCTCGAACTCTCCTTTCTCGTTGGGTCGAGTGAAGTTGTTGTCCCGTCCAGAACCGAACATCCTGAAGAAAAGAGCAAAAACCCGTTAGATTCCAAACAACAACCAGCCATCGGTTGTTTGTGAAGCTTTAATGGTGCAACAGCAAAATCTTGACGGAAACTGTAATCCCAATGGCACAGCTTGTTCTGAAACACGCTAAATGCATGTTGAAGCGTGTTCATGGAACGGGAACGCTTTAGTTGTCGTCCGTTCAGCTCACATGCAGTAAATCTGGCAGATGGTTGGAGTTAAAGGTCAACAGAAACATCCAGCTTTATTAAAGCCTGAAGGGAACAAAGATACTGGAATACATGAGGTTCAAGGAAAACAGGGAGAAAAAAAACCCTTAGTAGCGGAGTTTCTCAACCAGCATCAAGACAACGGTTTCAGTTTTACATCCATCCAGGTGAGAACCAGAATGACATTAAAATGATCCATAATTACAGAAAATGAGTCCAGAATGACATGAAATTTGTCCTAAATGACTTGAAAATGATCCCAAAGACACAAAAATGATCCAAGATGATAAGAAAAGCTCCAAATTGACATAAAATTTGTTGAAAATGACCAGAAAATTGTCCAAAATGAGTCAGAATTCACCCAGAATGGCTCAAAAATGATCCAGACTGACTGAAGATTTGCAGAAAGACACAAAATTAGTCCATGATGCTTCAAAATGACAGAAAATTTCTCAAAATTTGAGCAAAATGACTCGAAAATGATCTAAAATCACAGGAAATTTGTTGAAAATGAAATGAAAATTGCCCAAAATTGCTTGAAAATGATCTAGTTTCTGAGTCAACCGTTGAAAAAATTATAGAAAAAATGGTTCTGATCAGAAACCAGATTCAGTGTTTAGACTGAGACACCTGGATGGATGTAAAACTGATCTGGGGTCGGTTTTACCAGAATGTTGATGTGTTTTTTTTTTAATTAAAACTGGACAAATTACATGAAACTTGCCTAAAATTACACAAAAATCGTCCAATGTTTGAATATTTGTTAAAAATATCTCAAAATTTTTAAAAAATGACAAAAGATGTCCAAAATTACACTAAATTGTCCCAAAATAATTAAAATTCGGCCAAAAAATTGACAAAAACCTCCCAAAATGACTCATTATTTCGCCAAATTATTCCCAAAATGTTCTAAAGGAACTGAAATTTTGTCCAAAATGACTCGAAATTTGTCCGGAAGTCATTAAATCTGGATTATCTTCAGACAGAGACACCTGGATGGATGTAAAATTGATCTGGGGTCAGTTTGTACCACAACTCAGATGTTTCTCCTCCTAAATGTCATGGTTCTATCTGCTGGACTGATGAAGTTCTGAAAAAGTCCATTAAAAAGTGATAAATCTGGACCCACCTCTATGAACTTAAAGGACCTGGAATGTTCTAAGTGAGACTAAACTTAAAGACTGGAAGCAGGAAAGGAGAACATCCCCTGGAGAAAGTTCTAGAGTAGACCTACCAACAACTGGAGAAATTTCTAGAGTAGACCTACCGACGGCTATACAAAGTTCTAGAGCAGACCTACCGACAACTGGACCAAGTTCTAGAGTAGACCAACCGACAAGTGGACCAAGTTCTAGAGTAGACCTACCGACAACTGGAGAAAGTTCTAGAGTAGAACTACCGACAAGTGGAGAAGGTTCTAGAGTAGACCTACCGACAAGTGGACCAAGTTATAGAGTAGACCTACTGACAACTGGAGAAAGTTCTAGAGTAGACCTACTGACAACTGGAGAAAGTTCTAGATTAGACCTACTGACAACTGGAGAAAGTTCTAGAGTAGACCTACCGACAACTGTGGAAAGTTCTAGAGTAGACCTACCGACAGCTATAGAAAGTTATAGAGTAGACCTACCGACAACTGGAGAAAGTTCTAGAGTAGACCTACCTACAACTGTAGAAAGTTCTAGAGTAGACCTACCCACAACTGGAGAAAGTTATAGAGTAAACCTACCCACAACTGGAGAAAGTTCTAGAGTAGACCTACCGACAACTGGACAGTTGTCGGTAGGTCTACTCTAGAACTTTCTCCAGTTGTGGGTAGGTCTACTCTAGAACTTTCTCCAGGGGACGTTCTCCTCTATGGACTTCAAGGACCCGGAACTCTGGAGATATTTCCAGTCTGAAGGTAGAACTCTGGTGGTTACCTGCCCAGCATGGTGTTGGGTTGAGCGGTGAAAATGGCCGGATCCACCACAAATCTGGTATTATCCACAATGAGCGTCACTCGTTCCCCCAGCCTCAGGCCTCCTCGGTGGCCTTCTTTACTGCTCAGGTCGTAGACGTAGATCAGATCACAGGATCCTGGACCCAGAACTTTGGGGTGGTGGTCGGCTCCGGCCGGACCCAGAGACCAAGGGACGTGTCCCCCGATCAGGGCTCCTCCTACTGGGGCGTAAGGAAGAGAACCTCTGGGAGGACGAGGACTGGAGGACCTGGAGGAGGAACCTCCGTCACCACGCTCACGATCTGTACGAACACAAACAAATAAACATAAAATAATCACAGGAAAAGGAACCTGGTGTTCATAGAGGTCTAGATGTTGGTGTTCATCTAGATGTTGGTGTTCATCTAGATGTTGGTGTTCATATTTCCTCACCGTGCTGTCGGGTCGGAGACGTCACGTTCCTGATGCATGGCGTCAGCTGACTCTCCGATCGCTCGTGGGAGGAGTCACGTGATCGATCACTGGAGCGCCGCCGTTGTTCCCGGTAATGTTCGGCTCCTCCTCCTCCTCGTTCTCGTTCTCTCGCCCCACCCACGGCACCGGTACCAGAACCGGCACCAGAACCAGAACCGGTACCAGAACCAGAACCAGAACCGTACAAACTCATGGTCTGGACCTGCTGCTGGTGGCTGCAGTCCAACTCTGGAACAGCAGACGGCTCTCTGATGGAGACAGAACGAGGACAGATTAAATAATAATACCAATCAACCGAGTTTCTACAGCACCTCTTAAAGACAGACTGCTTTAAATATGAGGTAAGAAACTAAAGAAGGAAATTGAGAAAGACCGTCGAGGCAAACAGAGTTAAACGTGGTGAAAGATTTTCAAAATAAATCAACACAACAACAACCAGAAGACATCTGTTTACATCTAGAAGTTCTGCTAATATTCAGAACAGCAACTCACCAACGCTGACTACAAATCAGATTGTTGTTGTTAAAAAAAAAGAAAAAAAAGTATTGAAAACATAACTGGAATTAATTGAATCAACAGAATGATTAGCCTGCAGCTTCTTCTATCTGAGCAATTAAAAAGGATTCATCCTGCAAGTTAATCTGAAAATTATTCATGTAAACAAACAAAAGCAAAAATAGTTAAAAACAAAAAGCTCAGAAGAATTCCTGTTTTTCTTTGCCGTGTTTCATTGCAAAATTAATATTTGTAGGAGTTTTTATATCATCTTTTATGTTTATCAAAGGTTTAAAAAAAAAGGTGCAACTATTAATTTAACCATGAATATTTCCTTTTTATTTTTATTTTTGGTCAACATGAAAAAGTAATAATAATAATAATAATAATAACAATAATAATAATAATAATAATAATAATAATAATAGTAATATTTGCATATTTCAGTATTTTTTAAACCAAAAGTTTGTATTTTTTTTAAAAAAAGAAAAAAAAACTGCAAATATTCTTTTATTGTTTTTTTTTATGTTGACCAAAAGTTTTTTTTTTTGTTTGCTTGTTTTTTGGGTTTTTTTTGTTAAAGCAAATATTCATTTTACAATGAATTTTTTTTTTTTTAAAGTTTTGGTCAACATAAAAAAATAAAAACATACCTTGGTTCCTTCTGTTCAGTGAGTTTTATTGTTTGGTCAATAAAATGACCAAAAAAAAATTTATTTAAAAAAAAAAAAAAAAAAAAAAAGCATTTAATAATACAGCTGCAGCTAGCAACAAGTTCCACTGTTACCGAGGAAAGAAACCAGAAAATATTCACAGTGAAGAAGCTGAAATCAGCTCCATTAAACTCATGATTAAACGTGAAGCTCGGAGCTTCGTGAATCATTCATTTGTAAAAAAGCAGGAAAGTTGTGACAGAAGTCTGTCAGAACCATCTCTGGTTCCAGCAGAGGCCATGAGACCAGGAGACCAGGACACCTGGAGACCAGGACACCTGGAGACCAGGACACCTGGAGACCTGGACACCTGGAGACCAGGACACCTGGAGACCTGGAGACCAGGAGACCTGGAGACCAGGACACCTGGAGACCTGGAGACCAGGAGACTAGGAGACCTGGAGACTAGGAGACCAGGAGACCTGGAGACCAGGAGACCTGGAGACCAGGAGACCTGGAGACCATGAGACCATGAGACCAGGAGACCTGGAGACCAGGACACCTGGAGACCTGGAGACCATGAGACCAGGAGACCAGGACACCTGGAGACCAGGAGACCAGGAGACCTGGAGACCATGAGACCAGGAGACCTGGAGACCAGGACACCTGGAGACCAGGAGACTAGGAGACCAGGAGACCTGGAGACCAGGAGACCTGGAGACCAGGAGACCTGGAGACCAGGAGACCAGGAGACCAGGAGACCTGGAGACCAGGAGACCTAGGAGACCAGGAGACCTGGAGACCGGAGACCAGGAGACCTGGAGACCAGGAGACCTGGAGACCTGGAGACCATGAGACCATGAGACCAGGAGACCTGGAGACCTGGAGACCAGGAGACCTGGAGACCAGGAGACCAGGAGACCAGGAGACCTGGAGACCAGGAGACCTGGAGACGGGGAGACTAGGAGACCTGGAGACCAGGAGACCTGGAGACCAGGAGACCTGGAGACCATGAGACCAGGAGACCAGGACACCTGGAGACCAGGACACCTGGAGACCAGGACACCTGGAGACCAGGAGACTAGGAGACTAGGAGACCAGGAGACTAGGAGACCAGGAGACCTGGAGACCTGGAGACCAGGAGACCTGGAGACCAGGAGACCAGGAGACCAGGAGACCTGGAGACCAGGACACCTGGAGACCAGGAGACTAGGAGACCAGGAGACCTGGAGACCAGGAGACCTGGAGACCAGGAGACCTGGAGACCAGGACACCTGGAGACCAGGAGACTAGGAGACCAGGAGACTAGGAGACCAGGAGACCTGGAGACCAGGAGACCTGGAGACCAGGAGACCTGGAGACCAGGAGACCTGGAGACCAGGAGACCTGGAGACCATGAGACCATGAGACCAGGAGACCTGGAGACCTGGAGACCAGGAGACCTGGAGACCTGGAGACCAGGAGACCAGGAGACCTGGGGAGACCAGGAGACCTGGAGACCAGGAGACCTGGAGACCTGGAGACCAGGAGATCTGTTCTTTACCAGATCTGACTCCTCCCCCCTCTCATCAAAGCACCAACCAGCCAGCTCCTTCTTCACACCTCAGATCTCTACCACCACCAGCACCAACGGCACCAAAAAACAAAACCATATTTATGGCCACGAAGGAGACGAGTGGATAATCTAAAAGCTCTCAGACTGAATTATATAACGGAGGGAAACGTTGGGAAGGCCTCGGGGACGGAGGACGGAGGCTTGTTAGCGTGCAGAAGAAGAGTCTCTGAAAGGAGGAGCAGCGTCCATTAGAGGCTGGAACCGTCAGAACGTTCTCCACTTCCTGACTGATGGACGACAAACCGCCGCAGCCTGAACCCTCAGCCCTGTTCTAGTATTAAACACACAATCTGATGCATTAACGCTGCACAACCACGACAACACTTCTGGCTTCCATTTCCCAGAAACAGAAAGGAAATAGAAATGCCAGATTCAGACTGAAAGCTCTGCAGCTTTTCAGACACACAATCACAATAAAAAGACAGGAAATCATCATAAAAAGACACATAATCTTTATAAAAAGAGGCAAAGTTACTACAAAAAGAGACTAAATCACTATTAAAAGACAGGAAATCTCTAAAGACAGGAAATAATCATAAAAAGACACAAAGTCACCACAAAGACAGGAAAAGCTACTACAAAAAGAGACTAAATCACTATTAAAAGACAGGAAATCTCTAAAGACAGGAAATAATCATAAAAAGACACAAAGTCACCACAAAGACAGGAAAAGCTACTACAAAAAGAGACTAAATCACTATTTAAAGATGGGAATTCATCATAAAAAGGCAAAATCACCAAAAAAATACACAAAATCACTATTCAAAGATGGAAATTCATCATAAAGAGAGACAAAATCCCGATTAAAAGATGGAAAACCACAACAAAAAGGCATAAAATCACTATTAAAAGATGGGAAACCATCATAAAAAGACACAAAATCACCACAAAAATACACAAAATCACTATTTAAAGATAGAAAATCACCACAAAAATACACAAAATCACTATTTAAAGATAGAAAATCACCACAAAAATACACAAAATCACTATTAAAAGACACAAAATCATCACAAAAAGACACAAAATCACTATTAAAGGACACAAAATCAATAATAAAAGATGGAAAATAACAACAAAAAGGCATAAAATCATTAAAAGTAGTAAAATCACATAAAGGATGATAAATCATCACAAAAATGGACAAAGTTATTCCAAAAAATAGACACTCACCACAAAAAATATGCAAAATGATCACAGACAGAGGCAATGTTAATATTAAAACATATAAAATCCATATTAAAAGGTGCAAAATCATCAAGTAAGAAAAACAAAGTCACTAAAAATCTGGAAAGACGGAAAATCACAGCAAAAAGGCTTAAAATCGTCAAAAAAGTTGCAAAATCACTAAAAGAAGATTCAAAATCACCACAAAAGGGTGCAAAGTTACCACAAAAATACTCAAAATCACTGCTAAAAGATGGGAAATCACCACCAAAAGAAGCAAAGTTATCACAAGACAAAATCACCACAAATAAATGCAAAATAACACAAAAATGGGAGAAGTTACGAAAAAAAATATACAAAAAGACTATTAAAAGACGGGAAATCACCACTAAAAGATGCAAAGTCACCAAAACAAATTCTAAACCACCATTAAAAGATCCAAAACAGCAGCAAAAATAGCTTAAATCACCACAAAAAGATGCAAAATCACCACAAAAAGATGCAAAATCACCACAAATACAGGCTAAATTACCACAGAAAGGTGCGAAATGAGCATTAAAAGGATGTAAAACACCCAAAAAAGGAGTTCAAAATCACCACATAAAGACACAAATTTGCCTCAAAGAGACAGAATATTCCTGACAAAAATCAGCTAAACACAACTTATGACATTTTAATAACAAAGCAGGACGTGTCACACAAACTCTAGCAGAGAAACAGATCTTTATTATTATTAATCCCTTTCAGCAGCAGCGACACCGGAGCTGAAGATCCGATCAATAACCTCCATGACTCAGGAATGAAGCCAGTCAGACGATGAAATACGACCAGGATCATCTACAGACACGCAAAGCCATCACACAAAGAACAAAAGGTGCTTGAACAACACACAAAACTACCACTGAAAGACAAAAATTCACCTAAAAAGAAGGAAATTACCGTGAAAACACAAAATCATCACAAATAAACCAAAACAACACACAGCTGCAAAAATAATCAGGAAAATACACAAATTACCACAAAAAGACACAAAATCATCACAAAAAGAGACAAAGTCAAC